>JAYGXS010000006.1:35800724-35813815 GCA_036362985.1 Ligula intestinalis
GAAGATTTTTCCGGCAATATTCAGCAGTGAGATGCCGCGGTGGTTGTCACAGACCTGGCGAGTCCCCTTACGCTTGTAGAGGTGGACGATGGTGGCGTTCTTAAAATCCTGGGGAACTTGGTCCTGTCTCCACATCTCTTGGAACAGGGTGGTGAGGTGAGTTATGAGTTGGTGACCACCATATTTGTAAATCTCCGCCGGGATCCCGTCGGGCCCGGGTGCCTTTCCGATGGACAGCTGCTGCACAGCCTTGATGGTCTCCTCAGGGGTTGGTGGGAGGTCGAGATCAGTATTAATTTCGACTTGGGGCAACCGCTCAATGGCAGCCTCAGAGGTGGTAGAGGGCCGGTTGAGTACACTTTGGAAGTGCTTGGCCCATCGGCTCAGAAGTTGCGTCTTCTCAGTGATGAGGGTGGTACCATCCGCGCTGAGAAGCGGGGCTGTGCCCGTCACTACGGGGCCGTTGACTGCTTTGACTGCAGCGAAGAAGTTCTTCCATTCCTTGCGATCCGCATAGCCTTTGATTTCCTCACCCTTACGAGCCATCCAAACGTCCTGCATTTCCTGCAGCCGCTGCTGTACAAGACGGTGATTTTGGTAGTAGGCTGCTTTCGTGGCGTCGGTAGGGTGAGCGACATATTCGTTGCGGAGGCGATTCTTCTCAGAGATGAGAGTACTGATGGCTGCATCGTTTTTGTCGAAACAGTTTTGGTGCGGGCGGGGTGCAGGCCCAAGGATTCGTTTGGCAGTGGATTGAACAGCATCCCGTAGATGACACCATCGAGTCTCCACGGAGGTGTTCTCTTCTGCGATTGGGAGGTTAGCAAGCTGGTGGGTTAACTCGTTGCTGAAACGCAAGCGGTTGGCAGGCAAGGTTAACAAAGCAGTATTCAACTTACCTGGGGGTCGCTTACCTTGAGGTCTCCTGCGTGGTTGAAGACGGATCCGCATCTTGGAGATGATGAGACGATGATCGGTATCACCATCGGCACCCGGCATTGCCTTTGTCACCAACACGTCCTGCTGGTCATATCGCCGCACGAGGGCATAATCCAGAAAATGCCCCTGACGAGACCTGGGGTGCAGCCAAGTCGCCCTGTGCTGCAGCGGTTGGCTGAAGTAGGTGTTGGTCAGTATGAGACGGTGCACCACGCAGGTGCGAAGGAGGAGTAGGCCATTGTCGTTGAGTCCTCGGAGGCCGTGGGGTCTGAGCACTCCTCTCCAGGTGGCGTGGTCTGTGCCGATGCGGGCATTGAAGTCACCAAGGACTATCCATTTGTCCGCCTTCGGCACAGAGGCCAGGAGGGCGTACAGATCCTCGTAGAACTTGTTCTTTGTCTCGTCAGAGCTGGTCATCGGAGGAGCGTAGACACTAACGATGTTGGCGAAGTTGCCACCCCAGAGAGGCAGGTGGAGGCTCATCAGGCATTCGTTGATGTCCTGTGGCGTACAGGGTAGTCGTCCCACGATGTCCTTCCGGATGGCAAAGGCGACGCGGGCTTCGCGTCTCTCTGTCGTTGGACGGCCTACATAGAAGAAGGTGTAGCCGGCACCCACCTCTTCTATTGAACCTTCGCCGGAGAAGCGGGTTTCACTGAGTGCGGCGATGTCCACATTGAAGCGCGCCAGTTCCCGGGCGATGAGCGCTGTTCTCCGTTCCGGTCGAATGCTCCTCGTCTTATCTAAAAGGGAAGGAACATTCCAAGCGCCGAAGGTGATAGGACTTACCTGAGCTCCCTGAGCTGTCGTCCTGTGAGCTCTGGGAGCTGTCCTGCGGGAAGGAAACGGGTTAGAGGGAGGGTGGGGAAGAGAGAAGTTTTTATTGGCGTTTGTAGTGTTTCGACCGCGTGTTTGCATTCTGTCAGCCACGGTCAACTGGCAGATGTCGCAACCCAGCGTGTTTGGAGTACACCTTTTCTAGGTCCATCAACCCTCTCGCGAATGGCAGCAGCGCTACTCCACAAAGGGACTGCCGTTCATACACAACTGCTGCCGAACTGCACCATGGGCCGCGAGTGTTTTGGTGCCGAACGACCACTTGGCTGCGAGCCTGCCTTCAGCTTAGCTGAGGACTTTTAGGGGGGAGCATTTGGGAATTAGGGGGTAGGAGCAGCAGTAATTATCTTAGTAGCAGTAGCGGTGAAAGGGGCTGTGTCTTACATACAAATGAAAGGCGTTCTAGTGCTACGGCATCTGACTGTGGGTGGAATTGCTGCAACGAGTTAGGTGTTATTGATGCTACTGAGGAGGCAAACTCTGCGAGGACTAAGAGTGCTAGTCATGGTGTT
The DNA here is from genome assembly GCA_036362985.1 of Ligula intestinalis. NCBI lineage: Eukaryota > Metazoa > Platyhelminthes > Cestoda > Diphyllobothriidea > Diphyllobothriidae > Ligula > Ligula intestinalis. Next base: position 35,803,013 of record JAYGXS010000006.1, read on the forward strand.
GGGACGCTTATTTCAGTAGGCATCGCTACGGTGGAATAAGGTCACTGTAACAGTATGGTAATGGAATGGTATAGGTTTGGTAGTAGAGACAACACTTGAAATATCAGGCAAAGTAACAGATAACAAATATCAAACAGAAAATTAATAAGATAAACTAGATGCAGAGTCACGCATACATACGCATAAAGAACAATGGATGCACGTTAAGCCTAACAGATATCGAGTAGATTACGCAGATAAGGCAACGTTACGGGAGTACTGAAATGCGGAAGGTAGTGAGGTAAGCAATGATCGCAGCAGTGGTAATAATGATGAAAGCAACTGAAGATAGCAAGTGTAGCAAGAGTGTAAACAAGTGAGGAAAGTAAACAGTAAAGTACAAACAGACAATGGTACCGTGTACAGTAAGTAGCGTCCTTTCACCAACTACGTCTACTAGGATGCTGACCGCTGCAACCCGGGGACATACAGGGCGTGGGGACACACAAACAGGAGACCCTCACTTGGTTTAGCCCGCTGATCGAGGCAGGAAGCCGGGGGGTGATTGCCAGGCAAAGCCTAGCTCCGGGGAGCCACAGGTGAGAGTTGGATGCCAGCCAGGGACGCTAGGCGTAGCCACCACCTACGCGGGGAAGATGGTGCGATCTGCCACGACCTTCACGTTCAACCCCCAGCTGGACACCCCATACCCCCCCCCCACACACACACACACACACACGACAGTTCCCCTGTCGATTTCGATGATAACTTCTGCCTTTTACGTTCGACCTGGGGATTCGGCCGGATAATTTAAGCTATCTGAGTACACCTACAACTTAGCCTGTTGCAATATCCAGCTACCTCCGAATTCGCAAAACGCATACCGGTTTCTCTTCAGTATAAATATTGAACGTGTACTTGGGTAGAGGTCCTTTGAAAAGAGGTTGTGTACTGTGTGACCTTTCGACTCTGGCTCACCAGGTCATCGTCAGGCATAAAAAGATATAAAAATAAAAGGCTACACTTTGAACAAGATGTTACTTGGACTAAGAGTCTAAATGCGTATATCTTTTAACCCTTGGAAGAATTCGCATAGTAGATTGATGAAGTCGCAAGGGCGCATACTTTGAAGGCTGCAGTCTTACGCCATAATTTCAAGGGATTGACACGACTGCTTGTTCGTGAGCCTCCAAGTCCTTAAAGGCCGCAACCTGGTCACAGGCTGCCATTACGGACTCATTAGGTACTTGGCCTTATGGCTCGCTAATGCCTTAACCGGAAGTAACGATCGTCTGCGGTCTACCTCTAGGCTTTTTTATTCGCCTAACAAACTCTCAGCATTCAAGATGGAGGTGGTAGATAATTTCGTCTGTTAAGCGACTGCAAGCGAGAGACTTACTGCTATGGCAGTGGATTGTGTAATAATTTAACTGTGAAAGGAGTTACAAGTGAGTTGAAGGGATGATATTAAGTCTTCACGTGGAAGATTTTGTGGTTGAGTTATCCCATCAGTTTTATGGGTGGCTCATTAAATATTTGGCGATAGCGTTCGGGTGCCTTTAGCCTATTAATACGCAGTCATAACGCTGAGGATGGTGGTGGGAGACCATTTCGTCTATTTGCCGCCTGCGAACTAAAGGTTGAAATGTACGACATATGTTAGTAATCCTTAACCATATCTAGTCTTATTGTAGACAAGACACGGGGAGATTACTTTGGACCTTGATGTCTGAAAAATTGCACCATCCGTCGGAGTACGACAAGGCGACTTCGTCGAAAGTGCGGGAAGGCGTAACAACCCGAGTGAACAATTACTTACTCCATCCGCGCTTACCTGGCCCGCAGTCAATAAGACGTTTATTCGTAGTTAATTCGCCATAAACTAAACGCTCAGAAACATTATTTTTAATTATTGTACCTTTGCATTCGCAGTTAAGAGGGAAGGCTCCTGACATAATTTGACTCCCTGAAAAAGCAAAGTTTTCACACTATGACGCATTTTATTTCCCCTCAAACGAATGCTCTAACGTGGGATGGCCCCCATGTCTTTGCAGTAATCCTGAGTAAAGTATGAAGCCCCATGAGAAATGCCGCTTTATAACGCTCAAATGGAGACTGTTTTGTGTTGCAAAAAGAAGTCCCCATATCTGCGTTGTTCAAGTATGTAAGGGCTGTAAGTAATAGCACATTAACATTTTGTATTAAGTTTTTCGATGTTTTTCGCTTGTTTTGATGTGTTTAACCGGAATCAGTTAGGCCCGACGGCGGGGGGTGATTCAGTCAGCTTTTTGATAATCGCACTTGCTGAACATATTGTAGCTACATGAATTTGAAAAATTATAAAATTTTCCGTGGAAGTTTCCAAGGATTCGGCAAACTGACACACCCTTATGACGCAAAACAAATTTCAAGAGTTCGCAGGGGTGGATCAAAGGACTTTGCCTGGTGCTGGTATGTACTTAAAGTCCCGAAGCACCAGAGAAACTCAAAGCTAGCATCAGCTGGTCCGCCACAATTCAGGCGCGGTTAGACGGCATGCGTCAAGGTCCTTCAAGAATTAAGTCATCGTGGGTTTTTTTCCATTGCCGCAGTCAATATGCGATGGTGTGATTTCAAATGCAAGAAATTATTCTCCTTTTCAATTTAAAAGAAGTTTAAAGTGGAAAAATATGCATATTCCTGATCCTAATCATGAACGCTGTCCTAGGATAAAATGTCAGTTTGGGTTTTTAATTCTCGTCCACATTTTCAGAAAAATATGAAAAAAGTTGCCCTCCATGGGCGAACGTCTGATGTTTTGCGCTCTATGACGAAGGTAAATTTTTAAACGACACCAAAAACATCGTATTAGTCGCTGCTAGACTCTTAAAGCCCATATATAGACTAAACCTAACCTACTAGCTATTTCCAGATAGAACAAATTTAAACAGCTGAATGTGTCTTCAAACTTATATGACGGAGTGAAAACTAAAAATCACATTAAGAAAAAGCCCCTGCAGCATTCTTTTTGACCCGTACTAGAGAAAATTTCAGCTGTGAATGGGACAACGTGCAATAAAAGAGACTTCTGCCCATTTAAATAAATAAAAAGTGCGCAAATAAAAAAATCAGCTACATCGAGTTGACCTCCCTCTATCCCGGTTGCATTTGTCAGTCGCCTGTGCGATATGAGTACACTAGAAGTGGCATGGCGTATAGTAGTTAAAGCAACTTTATTCTGTCACCCGACATATAGTTCAGTATATTTAGGTTAGTCAACAATGTCTTTGAAGACCGCATTGAAAACAGTATGCATGAAGTATCCAACGTAAAATACGTTAGTATAAAAGTGTGGGTAACATATATGCATGCACACATTTTGGCTGCAGTTATGATCAACGTGTCCGTAAGAGCATTCAGATGGTCTCTTGTGTGCATAATATATCCAACATGTTTATCTAACATGTTATATCTAACATGTTTATGTTACCATAAAATAGTGAGAAGCATAAGTCAAGCTCCAGTTCAAATTTCACATGGAAGTTGTTAGTTCACGAAATTTATTTTGGTATTAACTTTTCAAACGTTGAAATCTCTCAAGACATTGCGCAAACATGTTTCAGTGTCTACGTCTGTTATTATTTAAAAATACCATCCAGCAAAATTACGTGCTCTCTGAGAAATATGGTGTCAATTACCACAACCGGCAGTTGACCACCTCAGCAATACCTATTGAGCCGGACAGAAATCAAGCATGGATACGCTAGAAATCGGAAATCTTTGGAAAAATTAACAGAATTAGGCGAAGGTTTTTTGATGATACAGCTTTCATAATTTCAGGGATAAATTAAACTGCAAACGAACTGGTCTGCGTGCATCAAACAGTAAGCACGCAATCTCCTGTTGATCAGGAGTATTATTTGTGAAGTTTTTTGGCTACAATGGAGTTCACCGAGTAATTGGGTGTATGTAAAATATCATTGTAGGCAGTACTCTTTCAAAGTGTTTAAAATAGGCATTTCGAAGGTTCAGGCTTATGGTAAACGTTGGAGAAGATGGATCTCGAAGGAGGGTGCGTGGATAGTGCACTTTTGGCTGTTGTTTCGGTCACATTTCTAAACTCCTCAATCAGGAAAACATATCGCTCTCATACAAGACAATTGCAAGACAAAAATCTGGGATGAATGTGTTACTGATGACTTAGAAAACCAACTAAAAGATAATTCATTGAAAAGGTGTTTTAGCGCGATATTTTGCTGGTGAGTGCTTATTTTCTAAGGGGAGCTCACGCACCAAGTGTAAATGTGTGGCCTACATTTTTAACTTTCCTGAATTTTGCGGATAATTTCAACTTCAGACGAAAATACTTTCATTTCTCCTCAAATCAGTGCTATTTCGTTATGTCTGGGTGACTTTGTACAAATAAGAATATCGCCTAGATTGTACCTTCTACGCCGTGTCTGTTTCCAAATTATAACATGATAGAAAAGTAATGCAGATAAAGGATCTTATTATATATAGAACAAGAAAAATAGCTTCTGTGTGGTATAAATGTTGACTGTCGCTTATATATGCGGCGCTGACGGAAGTGAGATGCCGGAGAATAGAAGAAGGAAGAAATGGAAGGGGACCATCTATTTTCAACGGAACGCCCTTACACCATCATCACTACGCGTGATCTACGTGAACTGTGTTCATTTGCTTCAAACAAGTCTATGCAATCCATGGTTTGATGCAGCATCTTGCTTTAACTGAGGCATTTGCAGCGGCCTTTTCTCGTAGTCCGATTATCGTCCTTGATTTCAGCAGGCCTACCATATCCTGTCAGTTTAATACCGTGTCGCGCATGACTCAGCTGGCTGGTGTGGCGATAGCGTGACGCTGCTCGGCAGTTCGCTTTCTCTGATTGGTTGCATGAGCACGCCGCCATTGCACGGCGTAACTACTAGCAACGACAGCTGTTGCTCGGCGTGCTGGTCTCAGACCTGTTCAGTGACTGCTGATACGCCTGGAAACACTTCCACAAATGGATGCGAAAAATGAGCATGAAGATTTAACTTGCCCTCTGGCCACAAAACTGCTTTAGAAAATTAAATTGAAATCTTGCGGATTTCTAGTTGATGCCGATTTGTACCGATTTTCCCGAGAGAGAGACTGGATTCTGTGGTTTATTCTAACAAAACTACTTGAAACTGTGGTGGTGGTTGCTGCTGTCGATGTTTTTCGTGGCAGTAACAGGAGGAGAAGAAGTAGGAGTAATTGTAATACTGGTGTTACTATTAATAGTAGGAGTAGTAGTAGTAGTAGTAGTAATAATGGTGGTAGTGGTAAAACAGAATTTCCGTATGCATTTGCAATGTCAGACCTCGGCCAACCACACTCTCTGCGGCCTAGTAGGCGCTGGCACTTTCTCTCGGTTCTGATTCCCTGTGGGTGAATGCATTCGCAATCCCGCTGGGTTTCAGGCCCCTATTCAGGTGCTCGAGTAGCTAGGCGGTTACCATACGGTGGGGAAGTGGGTAGGGTCGACTCTCCTCACTATACTGCATCTGTATGTTTGTAGCATTTTTTCCTAGGTGCAAATGGGAAGATTTCATATATAACAGAATTCAATGGAACCATAAATTTCTCTATCGCTTGAATGCGCTTAAATCTATCACGGTGCGCTAAAATCCGTGGCTTAGAGAGTTTGCCAACTGAGGGGAGAACTTGGGCCACCTACTTTGCTGCTCCTCCTGTACTCTGGTGTTTGGTTGTTCGTTTGGGAGGAGAAGGAGGACTGAGAGTCAGACTGCAATGACTCCTTCTTAATGTGGCCTTTATGGCGCTTCCGCACAGGCGGGAGTCTACCTAGCGAGTTGGCTGGATCAAGTGTGCGCGTATTGAGTGTTTATCGCGCCAGCCACCCACATCCTCCCTCATCCTCGATCTTATTGACTTTATCTTTACACCGAAAACGGAAATGGAAATGGCGAGCGAGTGGATAGATTCTCCGCAAGTCTGCTTAAAATCTTATTTTGTTCGCGGTAGTTCGTTACGTTGTTTCTGCCTGCTATAGCCTTCGTTTTGCTTGCCCAGCTCGCCTTTGTGTCAGTTGCGGCTTGCTTCAGCGTTTGCTGCGGCTTGTTGGAGCGCGTGGTGCCCATCGTCGAAATCGACGGGAGAACTATCAGTGGTGGTGGTGGTAGAAGTAGTAACGGCAACTTTGGCAGCGACCGTAGACTAAGCAGTCGCAACGAACAGTCAAGTTAAACCATCTTACCGGATTGCAGTAGGCACACAGCATTTTTTTACAATCTCACAAAAAGACTGTGATTGTTACGGAGGGAGAGTGCAGTATCCTGATGTCTAAAATTACTTTTTTTCTGTCGGCACTCTTATGAGTCTGATACAGAACATGTTAGGTAGAATTACTTCTATTACAATTTATAGGCAAGGCAGAAGACCAGTTGGTGAGTGAAAGCGTGCTTTCAATAAATTCTCATCGGGTCAGTTCATTTATATGGGTAATACTTAAAGTATGTAGTCAGTATTGTTCGTCTTTTCCTGCAAGTGAGTCATAGGCAGTGGTGATATACACCTGGTTAAATTGCAGTTATAGTTATAGATGTGACAGAAGTATTAGTAGTGCTTGTGGTGAAATTGTAGTAATAGTAGTTGTCGTAGTGGCAGAAGTAGTAGTAGTAATAGTATGAGTATTGGCTGAGATAGTAGTATTATTATTAGTAGTAGAAGAATATGAATTTTTACATTATTAGTTATAGTAATGGCATTATTAGTACTAGTAGTAGCAGTAGTAATTCTATTGATAGTACTGGTATTATAAGAACAAACAGTAGCATTTGTTGTGATATTGGCAGCACTAGAAGGGAAAGGGTGAGGAATATTAACAGTAGGAGTAGTATTAGAAGTAGAAGATGTAGTAGTAATGGAAATTTCAGGAGTAAGAGTAGCGGAAATAGTACGGCAGGAAATAGTGGTAGCAATAGTATAATCCTTCATAGTGGCAAAAGTAGGAGGAGGAGCAGTATTAGTGGTAAAGTAGGAGTAGCAGTAATAATAGTGCTAGGAGCGATAGTAATAATATTATTTGTATGAGGAGCGCAGCTTGGACCCCCATAGAAACAAGAGTAGTACTGGTATTAATAGAAGTAGTAATAGGAATGGGAGAAATATAAGTAGAAGCAGTTGTGAGAGTATTAGAATTAGGTGGGAATAGTAGTAGTAGAAGTAATAGTAGTAGTATTAGTTGTTACAATACCGAGGATGAAGACAGTAGCCTAAGGAGCTGCAACGCACAGGCAAGTTGAACTATTTCGTAAGATTAAAGTAGGCAGGGAGCCTCGATGTTATACCGCAAAATCTTTGATTATTATGGAAAGAGATTGCAGTAACTTGATGCCTAAACATGTGGTTCTGCTGTCGATGTTGTTAAGGCTGCAAAGGTTTCGCTTTGATTAGAAACTACAATCACTTTTAAGGTTGATTTAAGCTGCTGTTGCTACTGCAGTGTTTACCCTCTAATGCACAATAGTTAAGAAATGCTTAGTTCTACTACAAGGCTTATCTACATCAGTGGAATAACAGTGGTACAAATACTCATGCTTTCAATAAATTATCATGAATCAGTACATGATACTGGGTAGAAGTCAAAAAATGTTTCTTTTTTTCAACAAGCGAGTCCGGGGAATAGGAGAGAGGGATTCATATAAGGGGCTTGGTTACGCGGTGCTGAGGGTTTGATGGAGCCGGTCCATTGGGATAGAGGAAACAGAGGGAGAAATAGAGAGCACATAAGCATACGCACATTTAAGCGACCGTCGACCATGCCAGGCAGGGAGCTTGCAGAGGTTCCTTTGTGCACGTAAAACCAGCCTTATTGCTTCTGCTGTTACTAGAAGACACAAATCCCGGGTGAGGTAGTTTGATGCGACCTTATAGATCACCCGCGAGATTTTTTGGCGTACCTGCGGAACGCGAAATCAACAATATGTGCGAGAATAGTACTATTGAAGCTGTTCAATTTGTCTTCTTTCAGCTACATCATTGTCCCAGAGGCTAAAGTTAGTCGAACCTTGGCAACTGCGATCTTCCAGGCCAGGTTTTTTAGAAGATGAGCGCGACATCTTGGGAGGGCCCGAGCGTTAGGATCAATGAATTCTGCACAAAAAATTTAGGAGAAAGTTGCCACTCGGTCTGGAATGTCGTTCGACTGTGAGGGCCATGTGAAAACATTGGCTCGTCACAGCGGCCAACGATGCAGCTTGCGTCCGCACGCTGACGGGTGGAAACCTAAGTGGGTGTTAGCGCGGAGATTGTCAAAACAACACAGAGCGGGCTTTATGTGAGTCAGCATAAGGACGATGATTGTCCCTGCCCATCTGGAGTCCGTGTGTGCACCCCGGTCGTGCGAGGTCAAAATTCGCATGTCGTATTTGGACATGGGCCATCGTGCTGGATCGAGCGCGATTAAACGACCAAGATTGAAACTGCAAGCCCACGTCTGTGGCATCTCACGTCTGGAGGAGGCGGGCTGTTGAACCACGCTACATCATGATGTATTCCCTTATGCTTTTGAATAGGGGTCAATGTGCGCAGAGGATTTCACCGACTTTGTCAGCCACAGCGTCCATCTCATAACAGATTTCTGAGCGGCTTGGACAGTGGTTTGAGGCTGGAGGTGGGACAGAGAATGAAGTCAACGGCACAGGGCATTTTTCCTCACTCTGAACAGTCTAACACACCTGAAGCTATCACGGTGCGCTCAAAATATGGCTTGGATGGTTGCCAACTGACAAAAAACTTAGATTACGCGGTCACCCCAGCGTATGTCGTGTACTGTTGTGTGGAATGGCTGGCAGATATCAGCTGCAAACTCTCCTTTTGATGTGACCTTTTAGCACTGCTTTGCAGCTTTGTCTTGATACCAAACCCATTTGAGTAAGGTAAGCGAGAGTTCAGAAAAAGATGAACAAATGATCACTGGAACAAGAGTTTCATTTGTCTGATAAAGGAGCAGGTGTCGTCATAATGAACAAGTTGGATTACCTTCGAAAAATGCATACTATCTTGTCAGACCAGACGAAGTTTAAGAAAGTAGACAAAGAGAAGGATCGCACGGATGAAGTAGAGGCACACTTGACTAACTGCCTAAGAAGACTCCAAAAGGCAGGTTTCATAAGTGACCATGACCTCGAACGTCTCCGGCCAGTAGGCACGCATATCCCTCGCCTGTATGGCCTCCCAAAAATCCACAAGGATGGCCTGCCAGTTCGTCCGATCTTGGACATGCGTAACTCGCCCTACCATACGATAGCCAAGTGGTTAGCGGATAAACTCAAACCGCTGCAGCAGCAACTAGCACCACGGAGCTATCAAGACACATTCACATTTATTGACGACATCAGGGACATTAACCTAAATGGCATGATGATGCTCTCCTTAGACGTCTCGTCGCAATTTACGAACGTCCCGGTCGTGGAAACAGTAGATTACATCTGCGACTTCCTATTGACGAATCAGACAGAAGTAGGAATTCCAATAGAAGCCCTGAAGGAACTTCTACTAAAATGCACATTAAATGTGCTGTTCCTTTTTGATAACCAACTATATCGACAGATAGACGGCGTCGCCAGGGTTTCCCCCCTTGGGCCTCTCCTAGCAAATATCTTCATGGGCAAGCTGGAGAAGTTTCAACTTAGCGACCAGATTCATGAATTTAAACACTACGGTCGCTATGTTGATGATATCTTTGCTATCGCCCCAGCAGACACCAATATAGACTCGCTTCTAAATACTGTCAACCAAGCACACCCCTCCATAAAGTTCACATTGGAGATGGAAACGGCAGGTTCGCTTCCGTTCTTGGACGTTCTCCTAAGCAGACGACCTGATGGTAGCCTCCGAAGGAGCGTTTATAGAAAGAAAACCTGGTCCGGACAGTACACGAACTTTCACAGTTTTGTACCCATCCAGCAGAAGCGTAATCTAGTCCGCTGCTTAACGCAAAGGGCTAGAAAAATCTGCTCGGACGATACTATCGAAAGAGAGCTCACGAAGATCCAGGACCTGCATCGAGAGAACGGGTACCCTGACAAGTTTATTCAGAAGAACATGATGGAGAGAGAACGCAAACCCTTAACACCCACCGTGGAAAAGAAGATCCTTTTCCTCAAAGTCCTCTTTCAAGGGGACGCAGCAAGTGAACTGTTAAGCCGACGCCTTAACCAAGCCGTATCACGAACCTTCCCAGTGGCAAACGTTTGGGTGTTATTCTCAACAAACCCGGTCCTACACGGCGAAGGTAAGGATAAGCTGCCAGCCCAGACCACTTCCATGTGCATCTACTCATTTACTTGTTCCTGTGGAGCAGGTTACATAGGTCGCACGAGCCGGCGCTTATCCAAGAGGATACGGGAGCATCTGCCAGAATGGCTTAACAAAGGCGAAGTCAGGAACATCAACAGTTCCATTCTTGTTCATTTGGTGGACTCTGGACACCGTGTTGACCCGAACGAAGCCTTTAAGGTGATCTACAAGGTCTCACCAGATTACCCGAAGTCCCTGGGTCAACGGCTGCTGGCAACAGCGGAGGCCACGGCCATTCGCCTGATGAAGCCGGTGTTGTGCGCGCAGAAGAACTTTCTTCAGGCCCCAAGCCTAGCATGGCCAACGGCCGCAGAACTGCCAGTATTTTCCACGCGTTCTTTTCCCCCTCTCCTAATTACCCTGTCACTACCCCATTTTTATCAACCCAAACCCCAAGCCCCCATTCCCAAGACTAAGTTGATTAGAACGATAATTAATTGATTGCTTGTCACCCTGTACCTTCCCCTTCCATATAAA
>JAYGXS010000006.1:35813915-35848352 GCA_036362985.1 Ligula intestinalis
GGTCCCCAACGGGTGACCGCCTGCCAGGCCGATTCCAGCCAAGTCATAATAGCAGTAAGTGAGGTATGACAGCATCTGGGGCTAACTTGTTAAAGAACTGTTTCGGGCTTATTATCCTTCATCAGTGAAGCATAACCCTGAACACCAGCTGGTCGGACAACACAAAAAAACGCACTCACAGACGGCGCAGTTAGTCCACCACTGGTGTCTATCAGATGGGTCATCAGCACTTCATCGAACCGCAGTTCATCAGCGCCTCGCCACCTGCCATTTGCTGTCACTGCTGATCAGGTTGGGGACCTCTGACCACCACACGGACTTTGTTTAGTTCGGAAGCCTATTCGATCGGTGTTCGCATATTCCTGAGTGAATATATATATATATATATATAAATATACGTCAGTCGGCCTACTGTGCCCATAATAAATCAATTTTTATCCCTCTTTATTTTTGTGAACTAAAATGGCCTCATTAGTGCTGAAAGCTAGCACCGCTTTGAAAGCAGTCCTATTTTGCCTATATTTGACAACTATTCCAAGTACATTTGTCCCCGATGTCGACAATTGCAATTAATGACGATTATGGATGGCTTTTTGATTTCCCGGTGATGTGGATTTGTTTATCTTATCCTATTTTCTGTGAATGGAGCACACTTTTGCTGAACATGATGAATTATATTCTTGAAAGAAAGTGTGTATATCTCGCTCTTACTTTTTTGCCAAAATTATTATAGAAATTTTGCTACTTGGAAACTTGTGCTGGCTTATTGCACCTCATGGTTTGCAACTGATCAGCATCTCGGAAAAATGCAATTCTGGCAAAAACCCAATAGGCAAACCCATGCTAGGTGGGTATCGATCTACGGAGTTGAACATTAATTAATATAAAGGAAACCAAATTTGTTTGTTTCGGAATCTAATGGCATACTGATGAAATTCATAATGGGGTATAATGTAATGCTTGATGGATAGTACCCCCAAGCATTATCCAAAACGGGTTGCATTCAGGCTCTTTGGATACTCAGTTGCAGGTATAGACGAAAATTATGTCAGGTCACCAATTTATGCTTGGATATTGCTTAAAAATTTCTTCATCAACTGCTTATTTCCAATCGACGTTTAACAATTACTACGTATTTAACTTTAACTGAAATTTTCTGTCTCATAACTGGGACTAGGAGTTTGTGTATTTGAGAATCCTTTCGGATTGACTAGAGCTTTTTCTTTTATTTACTTTTATTTCCTGATTCTGGTACTTTATTTGCAAGCTTACACTTCATTATCATCAAAAAAATAAAGCTCGAGTCTTTATTGTCAAAAAAAGATTGAGATTATTTTGGTGTCTTTGTCTTCTTCTGGCGTGTCTTTTAATTCTGGGTTGAGAAACCTCTAACGAGGTTTACTGCCATTAAACTGAGGTACGCATTGTAGCGGAGGGCCGAACAGACGACCCCCATTACGCCATCTCGGCTTCAGCATCGATAAAGCAGCATTTCAGATCTTGCACATATTGTACTCCAAGTTAACTGCAGAGACTCGCTGTGGCAAACACGCATTCAATTGGTGAAACCAGGGTGCCAAAGGTACTTTAGACTGACGCCCTCTCAGACATATATCCTGCGTCTAGTTAACAGCACCATAGCTACTAGAAGACGACAGAAAGAAACATGAAAGCTGCCGGCCTCATCGCTGGGGTGTTTGCTCTGCTCGTGTTCTGCTCATCCTGTCAAGCTAAGGTCATTCTCGTGTCCCTGGATGGATTTCGATGGGACTACATAGATATTGCCAAACAGAAGGGCACGAATGTCAGCGCCTTCGAGGAGATTGTCAAGGCTGGTTTTAGAGCCGAGGTCCAGAACGTCTTCATAACCATTACCTTCCCCACGCACTATGCCATCGCTACGGGTCGATATGTGGAGAACCATGGACTCTACAATAACCAGTTCAGAGACCCCATATTCAAGGAGTCCTTCTCTTACAAAAATGCAACGCAACAAATGGATTCGAAATGGCTTGAGTACAACAACAATGAACCCATCTGGTTGACCAATCAAAGACATGGGAATCGCAGTTGTGTGTTTTACTGGCCGGGAAGCAATCAGCCCTATAAGGGAAAGTACCCTTTCGCAACCAGTGGTCTCTACAGTGATGCTCCCAGCTTTCAGTACCGCGTCGATCGTCTGATGGACTGGATAACTCGTGACGAGTTCACATTTTGCGCCTTTTACTTCAATGAACCGGATCATTCTGGGCATGCTCACGGACCTGATTCACAGGAGGTTCAGAACGCAATTGCGGAGGTCAATGACGGAATCGCCTACCTACTACAAAGAATTAAATCACATCCCGCACTCAACGGCAAGGTAGATCTCATTGTCACAGCCGATCACGGAATGGCGCAAATACCACTGGAAAACAGAATCGAACTGTACAAGGCTGTAGATCCAAAGAGTTACGATGGCAATGTCTCGCCTCCCGTTGTTGGCCTTTGGCCAAAGGCACGTAAGTACACTTTGACGCGGTTTTGCGGTTTAATAATTCAGTAGCTTCATGTTTCCAACTCACTATTCGGAGAGGTCAGTAAGCAACAGACTATTAAAACTTTGATTTTCAAAATAGATGCTACACACCGTTTGCGACCTCTCCCCGTATGCACGACATTTAAACTGCGGTGTGTGAAAGACATAGCTTGGCGTGTATCTCATAGCTAGTTTGTCTAAAAGATACTGAGCTTTATTTAGAACTGTCAAATCATAAAAGAACCTTATTGAAGACCTACAATAACTGACCGTGGACAGATAAAATATAATGCAACAAATAACTCCAATCGCTCAGACCAAGTGGTAGGTTAGTTACTTAAGCAACAATCAAAAGGTAGCGTGCTAGGACTGAGAGCCGATGTGCTGATGTAATTCAGGGTCGAGTGGATGAGCAACTACAGCAAGAATGTAATCAGCAAATTAGTTGACTGATTTAAAGTGTTGCTGTAATATCGGCTATAATTATAACAAAATATCGACCATTGAAGACAGCATTTAGGCGTTATGTTTAAAAATCAAAAGGCTGGATAAATAACTGGAGAGCAGTGGAGTGTGAGTATTCTTCAGATAATTAAATGCTACTCTAGAATACGCCTGCGGTCACCTAATTTTTATTCACGTGACATCAGATTTTCCGGATACATAAGGAATTATAGCCCAACTTAATATAGATAAAACAAGCTTTGATCTGTGACTATCAGGGAACCTCCGATTTCGTCAAACGCTTGCTAATTTTCATTCAGTAGAACTAATTGAAAAAACCAATTTTGTTTTTAAAAAAAAGTGTCCTTGTCAGCCTCAAAGCAGTTCAAAATAATCACAGCAAATGTATACAAACCTACCCACTCAGTTTTCCATCAAGACAGTTATTGAATCAGGTTTTCTTTTATATAATATAATATATATCCTTTAATATATATAATATAATGTGATAATATATTATGTATATTTTATACATAATATATATAAATATAATATAATATAAATGTAATAAATTATATAATATACACAATTTCAGCTGCAACAGCTGACACCATCTTCGATGCTCTGAATAGAACAAATTTAGCAAACCTAACGGTCTATCGAAAGGAGACAATTCCAGAAAAATATCACTATGGAAGAAGCTACCGAATGCCGCCCATTTTAGCTGTCGCAGATATTGGATATCTAATAAAGCTCAAAGAAGATTATTTCACAAAAAACCGTAAGTGCAAAAGTTCACTTTCCTGTCATGACGGCCTATGGTGGCGTATGTGATAGCCCAAGCCTTCATTCTATATCTGTGCAATAATTTAAGACAGGCTATGAGTAATCTTTTACAAAAATATAAATACACCCTGTAATGAAATAGACGTGTACGTTTCGTTACCGCGGCTTATATGAAGAAATTTATTTTACTTAGATTTGAAAAGCGTTTTGAGTATAACTTGAGCTTAGCTGGCTTTTTGTATGCTCGAAAAAATTTATTTTTTTTCCTAATGAGGACCAAGGGTCACTGGGAAACTGGGAACACGATGAAGTAGACCTTTTATCAATTTTCATTAAAACATGGGATAAATTAGCTTACGGATTCTACGGTATATTTTACGAAAGTTATAAAGGTATCAGTTATTTTTGTATGTTTATTCCAAGTTAGTCGGATTCGTAATTATCTAAAGGGTCCATGCTCACTTTGCTTTCTGCATTCCCAGCTATAGTTTCTGACAATTATGTCAGTTTATTTTAGCGATATGGGCACGAATTGAAAGATAGCCTATATGTTAATTCACCTACAGTTCTATAGAAGTATGAGCAGATTTTGAAAATAAGGCGTATTAACGTGTTTAAGCGCCATCCTTTACCAACTAAATGTTCGTAAGTGTTGCCTGTGCTATCTAAATATACAGATAATTTTAAAAGAAAATAGACGATTGATGTTGTAACTTACCTTGCTGACAGCCTAGGTACTATCTAAAAGGCACGTGTTTCGCCGGTATTCTGCCACTGTTCGACACAACTGCGAGGGGTCCGGCTCATCAGTGAATCCTCCGGCTTTCCCTGTCTGCTAGTTGTTTGATATACCGGTTTTGAAATTTCAACTTTCTAATCGCCTGAGAAATTACGTTCACTTCGCGGTATATATCAGTGTGTCTAAGGTCTATAGGCGTAGACCAAAGTTTTAAGACAGATAGCCAGATAAATAGGACAGTAAATATGACATTAAAATGAGTATATTTGCCCCGTTGCAAAATAATTTTCCGTATTTAACTGGTAGTAATTTATTTTAAAAAATTGCGTTCTACATAGGAGGTTTACATGGGACAATTATTCATAAAGATTATTCCTGCAGAAATATAAAAAACCAAATTTAACCTCACGTTCTAAGAAAGCTTGAATGATTTATGAGAAATCCACACAGAATTAATGCACTAAGATAATCCACACACATTTTTGTAAGGCTGCCAAATAGCACTTTAACAAGTCCCAACGCTAAAAAAAGAGACGAGTAGCTGGACTCGATCTATTCATATTTATGTATCAATTGTAGCTCCGCTTGGAATGCACGGTTATGATAATGAATACCGCGAGATGCATCCATTCCTCGTTGCGTACGGACCAGGCATAAAGCACATAAAGGGCATTCAGAAATACAATCAGATTGACATCTACCCTCTGATTTGCGGTCTTCTCGGTCTGCAAAGACCCAACGTCATCGACGGACGCATTGAGCGAGCAGTACCCTTCATGACTAATCCACCATCGGACGAATTCATCAAGACCTTTAATCTATATGCTACTGGAATACGCAACGACTCCTAGAAAGAGGAGGCTATCTCCACCTGCAGAGAGGAAGGAGGATTTATTCAGGCCCAACGTAACGAAACTTGTTTTTGACTTTTTACAACAGTTTCTCATATTTGCTCTATTCCAGGCATTTTGTCTAAAGTTCAAATAAACATCCTTAATCAGAGGTCGCTATCATACCTGTTTGTTTCGGCAATGCTTTTTGAATTTATGATTCACCCTGTTCAGTGAGCCTTTCTTAATGTCTGTTTTAAGGTGTACAGCCTAAACGACGCTCAGATGTAAAAAGCACCACGACTCGAATTCAAAATACATGACGAAATAAGAAATTGGGGGAAGGATATATACCTGATAGAACTTTATTGAAAACGTTTAAGTAGTAAAATAACCTTCCCTCCGGCCAGAGAAAATGTACCTAAGTATGCTGGTCGGTCTTTTATAATGAAAGCACTATAAATAAACATATTTATGCGATCGTATTTGTGGATCCGTCAACGATATATGCTTTCAGAAGAGGAAGAAGAATAAGAAGAAGAAGCGATCACTGGAACAAGAAGTTTATTGTCCTGACGTTTCGGATTCCCTTGGGAATCCTAAATCATAGGTAATTTTAGAACTGCCTGAGACATGCGCAAATAAGGGTAAGCTTTTAAGATATAATTACATCACCGATAATGGGATTGGTAGGGGCTGTAACGCGATCATGAATTGAGCCAAATGTTTGCATCCCAGTTACGTGTAAAGATAAATAAGGAGAACTGTAGGTCACCGGAAACATAATTTTACCTTTTTGCGCTTTCAAAATCTTGTGGAAGTCAATCGACAGAGATAAAAGCGTTAATGAAAAACAAACAACAGGGCAGTGGCCAATCAACCATCATAGGGCGGGGGGAGAGAAAGGGGACATTTAAGCGCCACTGCTATCAGTCCGGAGATACCTGCTCAGGACGATTTATGCATGCGCCAGCTCGATGCATCGGTTAACTTCGTTGCCATCCGAAGTCCGGTCTTCAATCAGTTCTCGGCCTGTCTTTCTGCCGGCGTGAACCATTACCCTCGTAGCTGCAAAGGTGAACTCGTGACACGCTGTGGGAAGCTACTTGCGATACTTCGACGTAACCTTATCGTATAGCCCATACCGTCCCGTGAATTGCTACGGGACTAGGCGTGGAAAGTGCACACCACCCCAGGACATCATGCGCAGCTGGGTCATGCGCATCAAGGACAGATTAAGTCCCAGTGATCAGTCGGGCGTAGCATATCGCATACCATGTCTACATTGTCCGTGAACTTACACAGGACAGACTGGACGCACGTTTAGATCGCGCATAGATGAATGTAAATTATGATTCCGGTAACCGGCACTCCTGTATCGGCGAGAACACCGCTGCCATGTTGGGTTCTATCGCAGCTTTATCCGTAGAATGTTGATCTTTTACTGCGAAAACTGATTTGCTTAAAGGTCACATATATTGATAGGCCTAACTTGTTCAACTGAGGGTGGGAGACCAATAATTTTATTAGTCAGAAGCTCCTGCCAGAACCGATCATGTGTAATGATACCGGTCACTGTGCTTTCCTTTAGGGAGGCCATAAACGATACCTTGGATAATTTACTCCCATATTCCCGATATAAATAAAAAAGATGAAGATACTGAGCAGAACGGTTGGCGTACTAACGTACCCGCGGCGGAACTGCAAAAACTGAGCAGATACTGGAAGTTGTGGCCAAACAGTAGGTAAATCTAACTGATGAACGCTCGCTGGCCGGTAACAGAATTCACTCGTCCCGCTCGGCCTTGGTGTTCACTCTTGAGGCCCGCCAGAAAGCACACAGTGGCTAGTCGTAGCGTAGGCGGAGGAAAAGTGTCGCTACAGACATGGGAGACTGGAATGGCCATTTCTGGTACACAAGCCGTCAGTGCACAGCCCGACTACTGGGACAGTTGGAGTCGGCTGTAATGCTGCATTTTCTCAGAGTCATTTCTATTCACTCTCATTTATGGCTTGCGAATACCATTCACGGGCGCCTGTGAGCCCCCCAGGGTTGCTACGTTTTAGGACGGCCGAGTCATAACTCGGACCGTCTTGAGGACAAAGGCCGGGGTCTGCCATCCGTGAGGTCACGCGAGGACGCAAGGTCTTGCGTACGTGTGAACAGCCACCGATGGCCCTACATTCTGCTACTCGGGACACAGGACAAGCTGTCGAGACGAGGCTGACGACAGAAGACACGCTGCTGACAGGCCCGAAGAATACAACGCTGATTTTCAAGCAGAACTAGTGGCAGTAAAGTACTATCTGCTATCCAGTGCTTCCTTCTCTTCCTAACACGTAACTGGGGGGGGGGGCGTAACCATTGTTGACAGGGCAACACACAAGGTTATAACACTTATAACTTTAGTCACACTATGCCTCAGCATCGGTCGGCAGGTAATTTCGCTTGTTTATAGACCCGAGGCTCCGAACCATGACTCAAACAGCTCATGGCTCACACAGTTGTCACATCTCGCGAATATTGTGCGTTCACGAACTTGAATATGCGCCCAGGACTCGTTCATATTTGTGCCCGTCGTTTCTGTGCTCTATCTGCAAGCGCGCCCCACTGTGTTCATTCCATTCCATTATATTTCATTTTTAAATGTTAGCTTTCCCCACGTTATCCTAAGATGCCTCAAAATCCTGTATTTATGCCATCTCCAGTTTTTCTCCATCGCACAACATAGCCTTCCTTTCTACGCATGCCACCCAAAATATCTTTTATAATGATAACCAATACTTATTTGACAATAATACCTCAACAAATTGCAGACCAGAGCAATTTAAATTTCCCTCGTTTGCTTCTCCCTGCAGTTTTCTTCTTCTTCTCCACCACCAACTATTCCTTTTTATAAACATGAGTGAGCTTAGCCTGCACTTCAGGAATACATTTAACGTAGTTTATCTCACTTCGAAATCAGTCAGTATCAGTCAGTATATTTGGAGTAAATGACCAAAGCCCTTAAAAACTCCATTGAAATGGTACAGGAATGCATAAGTTTTTGTGAAATATGCAAACATTGTTACAGGTCGCTTTTGTTGTGCAAAAGTGCACAGAAATAATTTGGAAAAATGAATTGTTGAAGAGGTGAGGCGTTTGCGGAATGGCGGTGTACAAATGTTCACTGAATATCCAGTCTCTGTGATCTTCTAGTGTAAATAAATCCGCCATTGAAATCCAACGAGTAGTGTGATTGTTTGTAATGTTATGTCAAATAGGTGTAAGGTGTTAACTTATGGTTATCCAAACGTCTCTTGAAGACGTCAACCGTGGGTGCATGCACAATAGACTCAGGCAAGGAATTCCACTGTCGAATGATTCTTTGAGATAAGAAGGATGAACATTGGTTTGTTCGGCTTAGTTCCTTCTTCAACTGGCAGTCATGTCTTCGGAGATTCCTTCTTGGGGCCATTTGAAAGAGATCCTCCCATTTGACATCCAGACCAGTTCCCCTTAGTAACTGAAAAGTTGCTATAAGGTCCCCTCTGTCTTGTCTATAATGGAGGGGAATGAGGTCTAAAGCAGTCAGCCGCTGTTCATAGGTGGACTGCTTAAGTTCAGGAACCGCCTTGGTAGAACGTCTTTGAACACCTTCGAGAATCCGCATGTCTTTCTGAAGCCAGGGCCGCCAATTGTGAAAAAGATGTCAGAGTTCCGACCTGTGGCTATTAAGCTTGATCCATATGTGTATCACTGAATCGTGGGCTCACTCTTTAATTTTCGACTCGACGCACGCTATAGATAATTTAACTTTGCACGGACAAGACCACGATGGAAAAAGTGGCGGAGGTTGCTTCCTTTATGGTAAGTCATCTTTTGCTTATTTCTCCTATGAGCTGTGAATTTCTTTGTTTCATGAAAATACCTACTTTCTTTCAGCCATCCTCCCACTCGATAAGAGAGTAGTATTTGGCCGTGCCTATAGTCCTCTATTTTATTCTGGCAATGAAATTCAGCTCTTTGAAGCTTTCAAAAAAATGGCGCAAACCCAAGTTGATTTGGCATGCAAATACCCCTCTGCCAAACCTTCAGAAATTGGTACACATTCTTAGGTTTTAAAACATGTCACGGCTCTGCAACTAGAAACGATAGAAAATTGGACTTTATTTTTGAGGATGACGCGCAACCTCTCTTTTTGAATTTCCACTGGGATCCTGCCTTAATTGATTGTTTTGATCTAGTCTCTTCTTCCCTTAAGTCTGCGGTAAAACTTAGCTGCCTCGACTTTGTTCCTATGAACAACGAATAAGTAAATAATTTGAGAAGCACAGCTTATTTATTACTAATGATTCAAACAATTCCCATGATCTATTGCGAAGCCTCGTAGACAGAATCCCTACTTTTATCCCACACAAGTGGTTTCAATAAAGTATTTCTTCTTCCAGTCTTCCACCTTTTCTTAAAAACAGAGTTAAAATATTACAAGAGCAGCTTAAGGATCCATCTAAGAGCTCATTGACAGTTCACTTAAGGATAGCGCTAATATTTGCATTAGCTAAAAAGAGTAGGCTCACGCGAGATGGGCCTAGGTAGTCTCTAGTAATTAGTGATGTTAATTGGTCGAGATCTTTCGTTCAAGTCTTTCGCTTCCAGTTATCTGCTTAGTTTGATTAATTCATTAAACCCTTACTCGATAGTAGCAGGAATTTCGTTGCAGAAGATTTGGGCAAAGCAGAATTGCTAACTCCCTTCATTAACAACCATTTTACCCTTGAAACTAAACCATTCCGGTAATTCCTCTTTCATCTAATTAGCAATCAATCTAGCTCACAATCTTCGATTTTTTCCCTATAAAAATGCGATAAGTCCTCTTTCTAATTCGTATTCGGTTGGATCTGCGAGCATCCCACACTCACTTATTCAACAGTTAAGAAATTTGTCAGCTTAACCGAGCAAATTATTGTCTTTTTTCGAGAATGGTTCCTGCCCTGGTTTTTGGAAAACTTATATCATCGTTCCCGTTTTTAAATCGAACATTCATCAGTATCGCGCTGTTCATAAAACGCCCATTCTTGATAAACTGCCTGAAAAACTATTGGCCATATACAGCCAGTGTGGTGTTTAAATAAGCCGCCAAAACACCTATTCTAGTTGTTGGATGTCGACACAGTGGAACGGCGGACGGCTGCCTATACGGTTTGGAGGGCAGGGTCGGTGTGCCGGTCCATCTGAAATGTCATTACAACGGTTTCCCGGTCCGACTACCTAACTTGCGGCCACAGCGACTGCTAATCCGGCCTCAGTTTCTCCACCCTCACTCTCAACCTGCTCCCCCCCGGTCATGGCTAAACACAACTGGTGCGCTGACTTCTACCACTAACCCGCATCATTGACCCCCCTAATCCAGCCCTATGCAGACGCGGGGATGGCTACCCCGTCAACACAGGCAACCGTAACAGTTCTCTCTCCCCCCCTTCGTGCCTAAATGACGGTCGCTCTGCTGTGTCCACCTTTTGAAACGAGGTTTGGTCAAGTTTTATTAAGGGAAATGTACGTAAATACCTTTGAACTTGCTATTCATGCAGAACAGTTCTGCAATGCATGGATTCAGCAGAGCAGTTCAAAACAGTGGCGTTGCTAGTAAATGGAACTGGGGCAAAAATGGCCCACAGATATCTGCCTGTCGTTGGCTGGCCTATCGCGTCAACCGATCTGGTTCCACCATCTCACTTGAAAATTTGCGAGGAATATTTGCGTTTCCAAATGTCACTTTTCCCTATAAAATTAGTAACGATCTTCTTCACGATCCCCGAAGAAGACACTAGGAACTTCGGACATTCGCTCGGTTCCATCGGCAGAGTAACTGGGCGATTGTTCCTGTTTGTCGGGGCTCTTTCAGCCTTGCCAAATGTCTGGTATTATATCCATGCTCGACGTTCGAACTTAGACCTGGGACAGCTATCAAGTCATCTTCTGCGCAATTGCTTCCTGAGACACGCATGTGTTGCTTGCATTGGACTAATCAGTGTTTGCTGTCGGCGTGATTTAAGGTCAATCCCGTGGGCGCGACGGTGACTGGTTGTATTCCGCGCTGGTCATGTGGTTACTGGCCGGCTCCTCCGCTTTTTTCCTCTGACTTCAGTTGTAGTCAACGCTTGAATTTGTCTTACTTTCCTGTTGACCCTGTTCGAACTGACTCGAGCCGTGTGCGTAATGCCTGGCAGGTGGGATGAAGGTATATGTTTCTGTTAAGTGTGCCAACAGCAATCAAGCCGTCTTATCATTAGCTCAGGCTATTACCTCTTGCTTTGTCAAAGGCGAAAATATTGCTCTTCTGCTGTGTTGTCGATTGGATGATGATGCTCATCCAACCTTCTGCCAAGACGTTTGCCCGTTGCCCCAATATACATGCATCGCAGTTTTGGCATGGTGTAGACCACGACTGATTGTTCGGTCAATGGCAGTGAGTCTTTGGGCCTCATGATCTACTGTCTGATAGTTGACCCTGACTTAGGAGTCTCGCCGATCGCGAATGGGCTCAGGATTCTTGCTCTCGCCTATGATACGTTCTTCACATAAGAGATTATGAGCCAGAACTTTAGGTTCTCTTCTTTCGACCACTCAAGGCGGGGCTTCCTAAGACACTTGCGCACGAAGGAATTTGGATCACCGTCGTCGTTGCAGCGTGTCTGAACGCGACCGAAGAAGGTTCTAACACACCTGTCTTTGTGACCAAAATGGTGGTTACTTCTGAAGTGGAGGATGCAGATAGTGTTGGTTGTCTTATGGTAGGCCGTTGTCCTTATCTTTCCATCTTTCAGCATACCAGCACACGGTACTCCCCTTCCTAGCACGCTACCTCACCTGTGAGGAAACGGAAATTGAGAAGTTGAAAGCTGATCTGTCTCCATAGTTCATGGGAATATCATGTAAAACTTGAATTGTGAGTATAACATGACCTTTTGCCTTTGACCTTTTAACATGACCCCTTATTTATTTTATCCTTTGCCCTCCATGAATGGAGCCATTTTTGCTGAAAGTTCAGGGTTTTAAAATCCTCAATATAGGACTATTCTTCTTCTTCTTCGTCACTTGTACATCGAGGTAGGGTAACTGATTGTTGACCCCTTCTTACATTGTGAACTGGATTTCAAGAAAGATGGAATTCAACGGTGTCTTAAAGCCTGCACTTTGCTCCTTTTGATGACGACGAAATTGTCACCTCCATATCTGGCTCGGAACTTCGGGATAGACGAGCTGAAAGCCGGCCGCTCGAGCCTACGCAAAACAGTTTCGGCAACAAGGCCAAATAGAGGCGAGCCCATTTGTGTCTCCTGCTTTTGTTCGTAAACTTGGCCATGGAACGTGAAAAAGGCTTAAAGCTCCAGTTCCGGGAGCTCTATGATGTGCACTCGCGGGACAGTTAGTCACCGCCGCGCCCACGAGATTGACATTAACTCATGCGGGCAGCAAGAGCGGGTTAATCCGTCGGTCGACGAGGGACAGGCCCATCAGTGTGCTGACTGTTGACAGCCGGAAAGGGGGCAAAGGTCACATGAGCCCCCCCAGTGGTCAAATTTATGGTCAGTCAGCAGCGAACAGGCGTGGGCGTTGTTATTTTTCGTTGCTTGAAGTGGGCTAATGAGCAGACATTGAAAAAAAGGAGATTCGATGGCTGGGACAAAACTTTTATTTGCCCAAAGTTTCGATATCCGTTGCGGACTCTTCATCAGAGACATAAACAGAATTCAGTAGCCGTATTTTGCGAAGACCGATTGACCTCCAGTTTGTTAACTTGACCTTTAGAGCTCATGAAGGTAACCATAGGAAAAGATAAAACCCCAATAAGAACAGATGCATTTTTTATACGGCAAACTAATCACATGGTGATAATCTCTAAAGCGGCAGTTTTCTCTCAACTCAACATAACACACCGATTGACCATGTTCTTTCTATGCATAGAAGAAACCATCCTCAGGCGAGCTTGCTGCATGGTTAGCGTTTATCTTTGGTGGTAGACTGGTAGCTGCTTGTTTATAGCATCTTATTACCGTGTCATAAAAATTCGCCATGTTCTTCCCATGTCTAAAACTCTCTTTCGGATTTCTTTTTAAAGGTATTTGTTGGCAGATGTTTATGAGTTGTGGCCAATGCTGAAATAAATTTTACAGAAACAATCCCAGAAAACCGGGAGGAGGCCAAAGACCCACTGCTAAAGTCCAAATTTGCCGCAACACATGTCAAGATTGTTGTTAGTCTGGATAACTAGTGCTTGGCATATTGTAAATTGGTTACTTGCCAATACAAGCGAACATCCGTGTCCCAGGAAGCAATTGAGAAGAAGAAGACTTGATCGCTGGGACGAGTCTTCTTCTTCTTGTTCTTGTTCTTCTTCTTCTCAAATGGGTTACTGTCCACATGTGGGTATTTTTACGCAGCTGCTCCCGATAAACCAATGATTGAGACGGAAATCTTCGTACTAAGTTTCGGATTGACTCAAACATTTTTTGCCTCCACTTATAGGCTTTGACTGGTATGAAATAACGGCAAGAACGCTTAAAAATACTGCGGATTCAATACTACTGATTTCTTTAAGGTAGCAATTAATATTTAAGTTGTTGTGTCAAGGCAGGGGACCAAGCCTAGCAAGGCGTCAGTTATCTAGTGTACTATTCGTTCCAGATTAAGTAAACACCGACTGAATCTAAAGCCACCATCGCCCCTGGTTTTATTCCCAAACAACCAAGGCAGCAATCCAATCTTGTTCCTTTTCCACTGATGCGTTTTTTTCGTGAACCATAATATGATGCCTCTGTAGCGTCTAAGCAGTGCTTGTACTCGGAGAACTACCATCGTCAGGCCAAATTCCAGATGGTTGGAACAGGATAAAATGCACTAGTATGAAAACGTCACTGTGCACATTATAGGGGGTCTATGCTCTAGTTGTGCCTAGATCACCAGAACCATCAGGTCGAATCCCAGGTTTGAAGTTAAAATGCAGAAGGCACCAAAAAGAGTGGTTTATTGTATACAGCACCCTCAGCTGCAGTATGAGGTAAAAGGCGTAAGTCAACTGTGACAGAGATTTATTATCTATAGAGCTCTCAGTTGCAGTCTCAGGCGGCAATGACCACTGGCACAGCCAGGGCTAGTGTTGACTGTGTCCAGCCAGACATGAGAGATTCGATTGTGTGTTGTGTGGGGTGATGACAGTTGCTTTTGCATGAATGTGGAGCAACTTCAAGTGTCCTGTTATTGGTGTGACGCACTTTGCCCGAGGGGATATCGCTTGCAAAGGTCTTTGCTGCATCGGCCGAGGGGTGTCTTAGTCAAGTGGTACGTAGGCAATCGTGCTTATTTGGACGCACGTGTATACGCGGGTTTGTGCGCACGTGAGTGTGTGTGTGTGAATTAGCTGGGGTCAAATGTCGGCTGCGCCAGCACGGCGAAGAACAGGGGCGTTGACGCAGCTGTCATCGGTTAGCCAGAAGCAGCTGCGAGGTCAAGCCTCGGGGGCGGGGGCGCCAGTAAAAGAAAGCAGTGTAAAAATAGTTTGTGACGACACGAATTTGAAGCAGTGAGCCTTGAACAACGAAGGGGATAGGCATTGTGACTGTCCGCCACAACTGCTCTTTTAGTTGTTGTCTCGAGCGTCAGTGGCCACTGGCGAAGCCCGTGCTGGTGTTGACTGCTTCTTGTCTTGCTGTGTATGTGTTTGATAGAGCGGGAGTTACTTTTACCTGACTGTGAAGTAAGTTTAAATAGTGTGTGATTGGTACGTTCTATTGCCCGGG
The DNA here is from genome assembly GCA_036362985.1 of Ligula intestinalis. Taxonomy (NCBI): domain Eukaryota; kingdom Metazoa; phylum Platyhelminthes; class Cestoda; order Diphyllobothriidea; family Diphyllobothriidae; genus Ligula; species Ligula intestinalis. Next base: position 35,829,013 of record JAYGXS010000006.1, read on the forward strand.
GTGGGTGTCGTATAATGAGGCCACTGCTGCATCGGCTGTGGGGTGGCGCGTTCTAATGGCCCTTTGGCAACCGCGAATATTTGAAGGCGCACGTATGAGCACGTGTGTGTGCGAGTAACCAAGGGTCTTCAGATCAGCCAGTTAGAAAACAGCTACCTGCGAAGATGCATGACATTAGGCGTTGAATAAGGAAGAGGGACGGCATTGTTGGCTGTCCGTTACAGCTCTCAGGTTTTTGCTTATTATCCGACTGAAAGCGTCTAGAGATGACATGAAGTACATTCTTCACTGAAAGTCTTATTAATTTTTATTTTTTTGTTATTTTGCAGTAATGTCTTGATAGGCATTTAGCGATATGAACAGCCGTTTGCTATAGTTTACTGAAATACTGCAGCAAAATCAGTCAAGACTTGGAATAGCAACTGAATACCAAGCTATATCCTCATGGACAATTTGTTTCCTCTCAGTTCATTGGCATATGTAGCCTGCAGATATATATCTTATACAAAAAAGGATGACCCGATTGATATTCAACACACGACAAAGTAGATCATGTGCTAAACGGGACACTGATCACCCGACTATATATTTGAAATAGCTCAATGAACTGTGAAACGATTGCGTTAGGAGTGTGGCCTGACAAAATACTAGCAACCTGGCGGGCTCCTCTGAGGCGTCGTGCCTGCCTGCCGCCGACTACAATAATGATTCCTTTGTCAACCTGAGGGTTGTTCTCCAGGTCATATGCCTTCGCGGGAATTGCGCACACGCGATGACTGTCTACACGTGATGACCTGTACCTCTGGAGAAGATACAGACGCACACAAGCCTAGTCGGCTACCAACTGTTCGTGTGACCGTCTCCCAAGTGCCCACTGATGTCACAAGCAAAGGCACATGACAGTCCTTTATAAGCCACTGTCACCTCTCAGACAATGAGTTGCAACAAGGACTGCGAGGACACAACTATTCCGCTCTCTGATGCCGGGCTAGCTCCGAAGCGGGGACATTCAGCTCGCTGGAGATCAACCAGAGGTAGCAGCCACTGGCGAAAGCAACTCCGGGTTTTGTACACAAAGTTACACCCTTCTTATTGTGTTCTTCCTTGGGGATTCCATAAGGTGTACTTAGACGGTGACACCACTGAAGTCACCGTCAAAACAGTTTGTGTCAGACAGCAAGTATTAATTTGAAGCTAAAGTGTTCATGCATCTATCGAAACACAGAGTTTGGTGGAATTTATAAACACCTTAAAGAACGATGGAAGAGACGAGCGCTGCATAATACAGACTGACAGAGGCTGCAACTACAATTTAGGTCTTACAACGTACAACTATTGGTTTTTTGACACATTTAAAATTTTAGTTTTTCGTTGCACGTTCTCCTTAGCCTGAAGACGAGCTTGGGAACTAGTCTCGAAAATTCACTGATTAAACATAATTTTTTTAGCCAAAAGGACATATTTTCTTAAAATTAAATTTCTTGACATGTATGATGCCCAATTTATGCGACCAAAGCTTTAAATTAGCAAACTAAATTAGTTCCTAAATTCTAAATTTAGATGCAGGGTGACTACTTCAAATTAATGACAAAACTGCCAGCGTCGAGTGATGCAACCTTAAGGCAGACTGCCCTCTATTGAAGCCTCCGCAGTTGTCTACAAAATACATTGCAGCGCTGGAGACTGTAATTACTTTAAAGAAACAGGACGTAAATTACAGACCCACCTACAGGAACACAAAGCGGTGGCCCGGAGACTAGATCCAAACTCGCAGCTTGCTACACATATTGGGGAGACTGCCCACTCCTTCGATATTCAAGGAACGACCATCATAGGCCGAGGAGCCTCAAAAGCTGAAAGATTGGCGCTTGAGGCGTGGTACTCAGACACCAGCTCTGTCAACAGGCATCTGGACTTCCCTGCGGCTTACAAAGTCCTACGCCATTACTGAAGTAAAGGACAGGAGGTGGTCAAACCGCAATCAAGACATGCATACGAAGACAGCACTATGAAAAAACAACTGTAAGAGGGAGCAGGATTATTAGCATCCTCTACCGTGGGTACGAAACAGAATACCAACCGCCATCACGCTAAGCCTAAATCCACACACACGGCCAAATAGCGGCCAGCAAAAAATCGATAATCCGAAGGCCAACACGCGCAGCCGCAACTTTAAACTTGCTGATCGATAAAGTCAGTATTCACTTCGTCAAAGGACAGCTGCCCTTGCTGTCCGAAGCGTCATCAAATCACCAAATTTATTCCTGTGAACAGAAAATGAATTCTTATGATACTGCTCGCTGGTGTTGCCGCAGCCTGACGCTGCTAGACATTTCGCCTTCTCCGATTGGCTGTTGAGCATGAGTTCACCTCACGTCGTAACCATCAGCACCAATATCTGTCGCGCATTGTGGTGGTCATCGACCGGTTTATAGGCTATTCACCGCTGTAACTGTCGACTCGTGATTGTCGGCTGATACGCCTTTGCATACCTCCACCTCTAGACATGTACCTGCCACTCCGGTCCGAAAATGGCTTCAGAAAGAAAGGCAAATAAAGAATCGTGTGGACTTCTGCTTAATACCGATTCATACGTATTTAGACTTGCAAAAGTTATCTGCCCAGAATGGCAGTTGGCGACCCTACGTGGGCGTTCAATAAATGCTCATCAAGTTAGGAGATGTGTATGGGAACGGGGTGCAAGTTAAAACAAGAGCGTTTTCCGTGCAAATGAGTCGCGGGAATAGGGTGGAGTGGGGTGTCGATAAGTGAAGACTGGTTAGGCGGTGCGGAGGGGTGTATTGGAGTCGGTCCAGGGAGAGAGATGGGAGAGCAGTAGAGTTTAAGCAGTTGGCCATGCCAGGCACGGAGCTTAAACGAGGTTATTTAGTGCTCAAATAACTGGCTTCCTCAGCCTTATACCGGTTGTTGCTTTAGTTGCTAGCGAGCGCTGACCCGAAGGCTTCGGTTAGTTCGGTGGGACCTTGTTAAATCGCCCTAAAGGCTTTTGTGGACTTCACACGTTGTCCGCAACTAACAGTGTGGACACCAATGGTGCTGACTTCATCTTTTCTCAGCCATGTTGGGAACTGTTCCCTTTTTCTTTTGGATAAGCGCCATTTGGTGCGATTGATATAACCTGCTCCACAGGAGCAAGTGCGATGCACACACAGGTTTTGTGAGATGGCATCTGTCCTTACCTTCCCGTGGTTGATAATACTGTCCTCACTCTCGCTGCTGGGAAAGTTTGCGACACTGCTTGATCTATGCGTCCCCTTAGGAGTTCATTTGCCGCATTCCATTGAAAAGGACTTTGATGAGCAGTGTCTTCCGTACTGCTGTAGGTATGGTGGGTGTTATTTGTTTCCCCATTATATTCGTGGGGGTGAATCCCTCAAGATATCCGTTCTCAAGAACCAGTTGCTGGATTTTTTTAAACTCCATATAAATCATGCCTATTGGGCAAATGGTTCCAGCCCTTTGAGCTAAACAGCCGAAAAGATTGCGTATCTATTGGATGAGTACGAAGCTGCTAAAGGCTATATATATTTTCCAGACCATATTTTCTGCTTTTACTATGATGTTAGGAATTCACGTCTGGCTATTGGTATCTAATTTGCCTGGAAAAGGCTGAATAATATCCATTCTCCTGCCCTAAGCTGACCGGTGACTGCCGAGACAATCGAGAACCCCTGTAGGTAACTGCATTGGCTTCACCTGCATTAGGACAGCATTCACTCGTGAGGCCTACCACGCTTGGGCCCCCAATCAGCACACAGTCAATCAATCACGCGTCTGAATCACAGGCGTCTCAGAAAATTCCTTCAGCGGCGCTAAAACACCCACAAGACGGTGCAGCTCGCGTGTCACCTAGCAGATGCCACACTTTTAAAAATAAGAAAATAGACCGCTTTCTCGCGGCAGTAGGTCATGTGTATCGAATAAAAGTACATATCGAGTGGTGTTAGGATTAATAATGTTAACTCCTGTCACTACGTTCTTCCATGCCTGGTTCCTTTGGTGAAGAAGCTGAGATGGGACACTAGAGTGGTAGGACCACTTTATTCTGTACAGAAACAGTAGGAAAATAGGTTAAAAGAAACTGGCTGCCGGGTGAGTGCATTTCGTCCCCTAGCGGGCGACATGTGGAATGCGGGCCTGGCAGCAGTCAGCCCAGTGGCCTGAAAGGTGAATGACCAGACTGCAGGCGTGATATCGACCGCCACGTTCTCGAAAACCTTGCACCACCTTTGATTGGCTGTCCCAAAAGTCAAAATCAAGGAGCGTTCATAAGTGAGCGTTCGCGTGGAGCTAGTCACCACATACTCACTCTCCCAGCTTCCTAGCTCCTAGTATTAGGGCATACATTATTAAGGTATACAGTACTTATCAAGAGTGATTTAAATTTGTGAATTGGTCTTGACAATTGCACATTTAATGCAACGTAATATAACGTTGTCCTGAACATCATCAGTTCGGCCGTGAAAATTACCAGGGATTCTAGAGGATAAAATTACATCAAAAAAGGTCGCCTTCTTATTTCCTTCCTCATCAATTGCATTTCCGAAAAGACTTTGCTCAGCCAGGTAAACGCCTGAATCCCATCGACGAAGATGAAGGTATCGCTCAGAATTTTGGTCTGTAGTGTTAGAAGATCAACGATTTCGACCGTGATAGGATCGCCTTGGCCCTGAGGTTCCTTCACCTGCTTGTAGATTCTACTGTCGACCCTGAAGTAGGCCCTGAGACAACCTGGGGAGCTCTGAGATTGGCACTTTTCTGAGGTGATTATCCTTTCCATCACATTTGCTTCGTAGCAGCGGTTTGACGGTTTCGACTGCCAGAGCCTGAAGGAAAGAAGTAAAAAAGGACGTGATGTCACTTGGTACGAGTCCTACTCTTTTGAGTTTTCCAAGGAATTTGGTTAGTGAGCAGACCTTGACAGGTGACACTTGATCCCCCCACACCAATCACATGTCCAACATTTACAGTAGCCACCGAAGACCATGCAACGCTAATTATGAAATTTGCCTGGACACTTTGGCATATATTTGAAAACACTTTTGTGATTCATTCAGTTAATTGAATTCTGCAAAAACCTTTAACTTAGTTCAATCATCATTTTGGTAATGTTTATTAAGCGAAATAACCATTCGTTTTGGGGAAATTGGAAGTAGTCGCATATGGAAGGAATTTCCTATGCTATTGCGAAAGAGCGAACCAAACTGCACGTTAATGTTGATAATGCTAAGAATGAACTCCGAAATAAGCAAAATATTTAACGAAGATATCCCTTCCAGAGCTGGAAAAAGTTCATACAAAATTGTGTAGATTGAAGTGAAGCCAAGTTAAAGGAACCGAATTTGTTTGCCGTTACATGGAACATATGTGTTTAATAAATTATGTTGAGAAATCCTGTTAAGTTTTAATGCACAAAATGGAGTACCAGAAGAGTGTTTGTTTGAATGCAGCAATAAACCTCAGACGTCATTAAATAAAAACCGAGTTTCGAACATGTTATCGTCGATGTAACACAAATAATGGTATATTTAATTTAAGTCATGAAGAAAAATAGATTTGTATACTATAAAATCCACTTTTACTTTATTTAGAAACGGAACAGACGAAAAAATAATGTGTTCTTCAAAAATGGTAATGTATATGGCCAGTTTTTATAATTCGCCAGTATATATCTGAAAGTGGAATTAATTTACTCATGTGGAAGGTAAACCATTATGAAGAGAAAAGAAACTTCTTTAATTTCCAGTCGAATTGAATCGTTGATCTTCAGAAAACTTAAATAAATTCTTTAAATTCTCAAATTTCATTGTGACAGTACGTTGGAGAAAGTTAATATACACAGAAGTTTGTCAGCCGAATATGTAATCAAAGCAATTTATAAGAAGTTACCTTTTGTGAAAATTTCTTTATTTACCTTAGGAATAGTAGCTTCAGACTTCCACTGCTGACGTGATTTACTCTTGACAATATGGTTTGCCGTTTGGAGGCATTTCTACAAAGGAGCAACATGATCACCATTCTAAGAATTAACATCCATAAACACTTTTTTCGGTAAATACTCTTCATATTTACCTTATTTTAAAGGTTTTGATGTAAACGTTGAACAGATGCGCAAATTATGAATTGATCAGTGAAGATGGTAAAAACAAGCAATTTTCTAACACACTTTTTTCGATGACTAACTTTATACCTAACCGGTAAGAAGAGAATTAACAGAATATTTTGACTAAAGAAAAATTATTTTATTCAATAGAAAGTAGTAGCTTAAAGTTTTCAACTTAACACAATATCGAAATTTATTGTTCTAATTTAGAGCTCTTTTAACTTGTCTAGAACCACGGCATTATCGAGAAAATTTATGTTCCTTTAAGAAAACTAAGTAATTCTTATAGCTCTTTTAAATACTTAATAAGTCTCATGCCGTTCATTATTATTTCTATGTTTTCCTTAATACATTCACACTTGTATTGGAGTTATAATGAAACTCAAACAAATTTAGGAAAATTACGTAGTCTTTGGCGACCACTCTAAATTCTTGGAATAATCCCGTCAGCGGCGCAGACACACCCTCCAGACAGCATGCCTCACGTGTTACTCATCGACAGAAGCCGCCGTTTTTTTCTTCTGAAAAAGCGCACAGCTTTCTCATGGCCATATATCATGTGCATCGCGCTTTTTCACATCTCTAGTGTTTGATATTTAGTGAAACAGAACGTAGTCTGTGTGTATTTGCTTACATTTTGTGAAATACCCTTGACACGTTGGCATTTAATGCGCCGTTGAGCATCTTCAGTTTGGTAATAGACACGCGCAGAGACGGCGCAGACGAAAGGGTAATGGACTCTGTAGACCTGGAGTGCACCGATGACGGCCAACTTGATCCTTTATTCTGTAAAGAGCGTAGTCAGGCGTCATGAAGTTCCCCGATCCTCAGCATGGAACTTTCAGTTTATTCAAATTTTGTTGGCTCCTATATTTCACGGGATCGGAGGTCTATAAAAGTTACTGAAGGTGTCTTAGAGGCCGATTGTCAATCACAAAGATAGATGCATACATGTATGATTTGATGAACACGCTTTAGCTTTCTTCAGGAACGCTTACCATTAAGAATTACTTCATGACTAAAAGGCTACATTTTTCCATGGTAGCTTATGTCACCCTTCTTAGCCACCGCTAAAATGAGGATAGTGCAAGACGGAAAGGGCTTAAAGGAGGGATTATCACCGAGCCCATGAAGCAAAATTTGTCCAAAAAGACAGGTAAAAACTTAATGCCGAAGAATTTAGTATGCATCGGCTTATCGAACTTTAGTTCGTTTTCCACCAGGCAGCATACTCATAAAGAGACAAAGTGGTTTCAGTAACGATCCAACATGCGAACTCATACTATATGACCTTCAGCACACCTTGATTAATGCAAAAGCTGAAGAAAACATTAAAAAATAAAAAGTAAGATAGTCAGCTGGATGCTTTTCTAATGCGTGATGGATATTTTCCTCGAGAATCATTCAAAGAGGGGTTGCACTCATTTAAATCCGAAGACATGCATTATGTTAAATAAGGAAGTAATGTTCGAACCATGCATACCACTTCCAATTTTCTTGAAAAATGATTTTTTTCTGATAAACATGTAATAATCACTACCTATTTAAACTAACCTGAGGTTCTTGACAAAAAAAGACTAGCGATCATCGTGTCTGAGAAGCCGCTCAGTTTGATTAGAAAGCTTTCGTTCTGAGTTTACGTATATTTCCTGATTTTCGTGGTGTGTTCATTTAGGTTACAGAAATTGTTTATATAATCTTATGTTTTCTTGCAACAATAAAGCGCATCATGGACAGACACATACTTGCTTTTCTTACCTATACTTTATTGCGCGTTGCATATTTGGACATTTTTAACTTACTCGTACTTTATAGTTTATTGCGTTTCTGAATATTCCTGAAAATAAATTTGAGGTTAGGATGTCGTCTTCTTCAAGTCACCTGAGGTCCAACTTATCGGTCTGCAGTAAGATTAATATAGTTGACGTCACACAACAAATTTACCTTAATCCATTTACTTTATTTAACTCATATTTAATTTAAGTTTGTGGTTAAGTTTTCGGTTCATTATTATGTATACTTTTTGCATTTAAGTTTTAGATTATTTTTATTTAACTGAGTTTAGCTTACTTAAAACAACGCTGTAGTTAGTTTATGATAGTTTTAGTTAGTTATTTTCAATGTCTGCACATTTAATTATGACGGGCTTTTTGTTGACAAATATTTTTATTAAGGGGTTTGGCAGATTAACTAGATTCAAGTCGACCCAGTTGTGCAAAACCTCGCGGCATTTGGCGAGGTTTGAACCCGCATAGTAGAAAAGGCTTTAGCTGGAAGCTAATTCTCTACCAGAAAGCTACATGTGCCACGCTTTACACCGTGAGTTTAATCACATTTGGATCAATTTTTCTCGCAAAAATTTACCACTCGTATGGAATCCACCAAATATGGAACAGCAAGTCGACTGCCTAAGCAAGAGTTCCTGAGAAATCATATCGAATCCATCAGAATGACTACAACGCTGACGTAAATATTAGGGGTTTGTCAGATTTGCTTGATTCTAGTTGACCCAATCCCGCCAAATGCCGTGAGGTTTTTCACAACTGGGCCAACTAAAAAAGAAAATAATTATATTATTTAAATTAATATTCATGTTTTTGTTTCCTTTTATAAAGATTATTTTTTATTTTTTTTCCTTTTACTTTCATTGCCCATGCTGTATACTCTTTATTACACGCAGTTCTGTATTACAGAAGGATGGGGCTTTTGTGTGCTGATCTGGGACCCAAAGCAGGCCTCTACCGAACGTTGAATACTGAAGTCATGCGAAAGATGATTGTCTTTTTGTACTTCAGGCGCCTGCTTTACGAAACCACCACCAGCAAGCGGGAGTGTGCGGGCTGTCACATAGTGCAGAACAAAGCATGCACTCTCATATGACAAACCACTTCGGCTCCCACATTCTTTGAACCGCAGTTCAGCTGACCTCACACCTGGACCATGTCACGCTGCCAGTCAAACTCTCGTTATCAAAAACGCGCGCCTAATTGGCGAAACGGGGGCAAAGGTGGTGGAGTCGGGCTGACCCCTTCTGACATATATATATATATATGGAACAACGGTGCTCATCCGATCTATCTGGTAAGGGCACATACTTGTCCCGGAAGTGCCTTGAGGCTCGTACTTAGCGATATCAGGCTTGTCGCTTAGCGACCTCAAAATATGATGGAGTGGATCCGACAAAGACAAGGGAGACCGGAATGGCCATTTCTGGCTTGTTAGCCGTCATCAGCCAGTCATACCCAATCTCAGGGGTCGGAACCCCCGAGATTCGAACCCGGGACCTTTGGTCATTGGTCTGAGGTCGCTAAGCGACAAGCCTGATATCGCTCAATTACGAGCCTCAAGGCACTTCCGGGACAAGTATGTGCCCTTACCAGATAGATCGGATGAGCACCGTTGTTCCATCATATCCCCGATCACAACCGACAAAGCAACGAGCCCGTGGTGCCGAGGTAGGGTGGGTAACCCAATGACCAAAGGTCCCGGGTTCGAATCTCGTGGGTTCCAACCCCTGAGATTGGGTATGACTGGCTGATGACGGCTAACAAGCCAGAAATGGCCATTCCGGTCTCCCTTGTCTTTGTCGGATCCACTCCATATATATATATATATATTGCATTCAACTAGCAGCACCATATTTTCTGGCAGACGATAAGACGAACCATGAAGGCCGCCGCGCTAATCGCAGGGGCAATTGCCTTGCTCCTGCTCTGTCTATCTTGTCATGCTAAGTTCATTCTCGTCTCCTTAGATGGATTTCGATGGGACTACATAGATATTGCCAAGAAGAACGGCACTAATGTCAGTGCATTCGAGGAGATCGCCCAGCTGGGTTTCAGAGCCGAGGTCCAGAACGTTTTTATCACTATCACCTTCCCCACGCACTATGCCATCGCTACGGGGCGGTACGTGGAGAACCATGGGCTCTACAATAACCAGTTCAGAGACCCCATATTCAAGCAGTTCTTCTCCTATAAAAAGCCGGAGCAACAAATGGATCCGAAATGGCTTGAGTATAACAACAATGAACCCATCTGGTTGACCAATCAAAGACATGGGCATCGCAGTTGTGTGTTCTACTGGCCGGGGAGCAATCAACTCTATAAGGGGAAGTACCCCTTTGCAACCAGTGGCCTCTACAGTGATGCTCCCAGCTTTCAGTACCGCGTCGATCGTCTGATGGACTGGATCACAAACGACGAGTTCACCTTCTGTGCCTTTTACTTCAACGAACCGGATCATTCTGGGCACGCCCATGGACCTAATTCACAGGAGGTTATGAATGCAATTGCGCAGGTCAATGATGGAATTGCGTACCTACTGCAAAAAATTAAATCACATCCCACACTCAATGGCAAAGTAAATCTCATTGTTACAGCCGATCATGGAATGACGCATATACCAGTGGAAAACAGAGTCCGTCTTTACGAAGCTGTTAATTCAAGCCGTTACTACGGCAACATTTCACCGCCCGTTGTTGGCATTTGGCCGAAAAATGGCAAGTTAATATTTTCGTAGTCTTTGGTCTTGTCAATTTCATGCAGCCTACGTCCCTACCTAGGAAGAATGGTATAGAATAAATCGTCAAACTTCTGACTTACAACTAGGTGCTATGAAGATCTTCTAAAATTTTAGAATCCGACACTGATGCCATATACAATGACCTAATGGAAAAAAAATTGCCGAACCTAACGGTCTATCGAAAGGAGTCAATTCCAGAAAAATATCACTACGGACGAAGTTATCGGATGCCACCTATCTTGGCCCTCGCAGACCCTGGATATCTAATCATGGTTAAGGACGATTTTTTCACAAATAACCGTAAGTGTAATTTTTAACGAGTCGATGACAGGTTACCTAAAAGTCCCAAGCTTACTGTCTGTAAATGTGTAGCAAATTAGAATAGGTGATAATTGACACTTTCTATAAAACTTATTTACCCAATTTTAACGAATGAGATCATTTGTCCACATGTAGGAAGAGTTGTTTTGGAATCGGTTTACCTTGTTTTTGTGTGCTACGACAATTTATCTTGTATGATTTTTAGCATTTGTTATCACAATACACTTTATAATATACAAATACGATGGGTTACTCAGAGGTTCCAGTGAAACCTGACACCAGGATTTCTTGCATTTGCAAATTTTCAGGTCTTGATTTTGCTTGCTAAACCATTTTACTTTAGTGATTGCTTTACCATTTCTTATAAAAAGCACGCAGGATCGTTCAATACAGGACCGGTGATAAAAGCATTTATATGGGGGGGGCAGGCGATGAAGTAGGAAAAAGAATAAAAAAGTAAATAATAAACTGATAAAATTAAAACTAAACTAAATTAACTAACTAAAATAAATAAAACCAAACAATAAAACTAAACAACTAAAGTAGATTGAGAAAACTAAAGAATTGACTGGATTAAATTTTAGAATAATATCCAGCCAGCGTGTGTAGCTTTCGATAAATTCTCCTCGGCCCCGTAACCAGTCGATTACTATCAATCCTATCCCCCTCCTTTTGTCCCAGGACTAATTTGCCTGCAACGATGACCATAATTTCCACCAAGTCACTTTTTATCCCCACCCTACATAAACGTAATGGCCCGAGGAGAATTTATAGAACGCTACCTATGCTCGCTAGATATTTTTCTGAATTCTCTGGTAGAAATTTTCATAACTGTGAAATAAATTTACTGAATCTACAAAATAAACCAAAAACTTAACTTAAAATAACCTATTTACACTGAGTTAGGCTAAAGTTAACCAAAACTAACAAAATGAAAACAAAACAAAGCTTAAATTATTAAAACTTAAAATTAAAATAATAACCGAATCAATGAGGTAAAATAAATAATGCGGTATAACGAAACGAAATAGTTACTTACGTATAGTAAAACTAAGGTCTTGTTTATATGAAATTTTTGCTGGTGATCCTGTGCAAAGTACAACTTGCTCAGAAATTCAAAAGACTGAAATGGAACACGTTTAAGTTGGTAAATGTTATGTGCGTCATGCGGTTTGAAATAAGGTTTTATCCAATGAATAATCAGCGTAATACTTGACCCGTGGACTATGTAAGTTTCTAGACAAAATGTTAACAAGGATGGAAATCAAAAAAGGTTTGCATGGTAATATAGTACTTGTGCATTTGTAAATGACATTAGTTTTCTGGCTATCTTTTGCATGGAAAAATTTTTCGCATTGTTTTTTTTGTTTCAAAGAGATGACAAAGGAAATTGACACACGCGCACTCTCCAAGAAAATTAAAGAAATCCACGCTGCTGTTAAAAAATGAGGTTATAGAAAGAATATTTACGTGCAACTTAAGTTAGTCGTCCACGTTTGATACCCCAGCTCCAAGAAGTCTGTGTAACTTGACCGGTAGTATAAGTTTAGTTTACTTTTCGTCTAGGTTTAGGTAAATTTTTATTTTAGATAGTATTGTTTAGTGGAGCTTAGTTAAATGTATTATAAAGTTGTTATATTTGTCTAACTTTGGTGATGTATAACTTAACTAAAATCGAAATTAAACCTTTAATTAAAATAATAAACTTATCATAAAATAAAATCTTACCTAATTTTAATGCTAACTAATCAAACTAAAAGTAGCCACAAGAATAGGTGCTAGAAGTATCTAAGGTCGGCAGCCAACCTAACAGTTACCAAAAACTAAATAAACCTCAAATTTAAAAAAAGTGAACGATAGCTGGACTCAGTTTCATTATATTTATATGTGTCAATTTTAGCTCCACTCGGAATGCATGGTTATGATAATGAATTCCGCGAAATGCATCCCTTCATGGTCGCCTATGGACCTGGCATAAAGAAGAAAGAGGGTCTTCAGAAATTCCATCAGATTGATATCTACCCCTTCATTTGCAGTCTCCTGGGGCTTCAAAGACCAAATATAATCGATGGACAAATTGAGCGAGTACTGCCATTCATGACTAATCCACCGTCGGAAGAATTCGTCAAGACCTTTAAGCTCTATGCTAATGGAATCCGCGTAGATCCCTAAAGGGGTGCCATCTTCAAGTGAAAGGATGATTTATTCAGACATTTGTGGTACTAAGCCCTCCCCGACGTAAAAAGACTTGCCCCTAGATTTGTAAAACTATTTACCCCGGGTTCTTTCTCGTACGTAAAAATAAATGTCATGTATCTTTAATTTAAAGTGGATATCGTGCCCATTTGTTACGGTAGTCTTCTCTAATTTATGATTCACCCTGTTCAGTCAGCCTGTCTGAATTACCATTTTACGACGTGCAGCCTAAGAAACGCTCAGATGCACAAAATAATGTAGCCCTAACGCACAATACATGACGAAATAGAGTATTGGCGGAGGAATATATATCAGATGGAGCTTAAATGAAATCATTTAAGTAGTAAATAGCATCTCTTTCGGCCAGAGAAAATCAATTTCAGTCTTTTAGGTGGTAATTTATAATGCAGGTCCGATAAATAAACAAATTTATACGATTTAATTAATAGATCTGTCAGCCACATTGATTTTCATAGACAAAATACAATTCTTGATAACGATATGGGTGACAGTTCGACCATCAATTTCGATGATGTCCACCGTAGACCCCAAGGAGATTGGTGTGTGGACGGTGCTTTGAGGTTATGTAACGGTTATGTAGCGGTTATGTAACCATTGGCCACGCCAATCTCGGAGCTTGCAGGAGGTTCTTTTGCGCGCACAAAACCGGCTTCCTCAACCGGATCGCAGTTGCCTCTGCTGTTGCTAGCAACCGCTAACTTCGGAAGCTGATAAGTCTCTTTAAAGTCTTTGTCGGCTTCCACACGATGTCCGGAGTCAATCATGTGGGCAGGGATGTATCTGTTGATGTTTTTGACATAATCTTGGCTCGGCCATACCGGGAGGTGCTTCCGTATTCTTTTAGATAAGCGCCGACTCGTGCGACCAATATGACTTGGTTTATAGAAGCAAGTCAATGAGTAGATGCACGTAGATGCGGTCTGTGTTGGCAGCCTATCCTTACCTTCGCCATGCAGGACCGAGTTGGTTGAGAATACTACCCGACATTTTGCTGTTTGGAAGGTTCGTGATAGAGCTTGGTTGAGGCATCTACTTAGGAGTTCGCTTGCTCCATCCCCCTGAAAGTGGACTTTGAAAAATAGCGTCCTTTTTTCTACAGATGGTGTGCGGGGTTGTGTGGAATTGTCGACCCACATTACTTTGTTTTCAGTGGAAACTATCTAAAGATGCAAGCTCTCTTCCAAGAAGAACAATACGTAGCATGACAAAACCAAATTTCTTAACCTGAAGGTGACTTTTGGAAACGCACATATAGGATGAAGAAGTGGATCCGACAAAGAAAAGAGAGACCGGAATGGCCATTTCTGGCTTATTAGCCGTCATCAGCCAGTCATACCCAATCCGGTCTCCCTTTGCTTTTATCGGATCCACTTCTTCATCATATCACCTTTGTCACTATGTGTCGGTCATTGAGGGTTTGCGTTGCGAGCTCCTTGGCAAAGCGGAACTTAATTGTTCCTTGACTAGATCGGTGAAACACCTGCATTCATGCATATGTAGGAGTTAAGGCAACGAAGGTTAACCCTAACACCTACAATCGTTAAGGACCGGTTCCTTAGGAGATGGGAAAAGTCTTGGGAAGGCCAGAGTAGGAGGAACAATAAACTGTGTACAGAAGTATAAGGAGGAAGATGCTACTCAGTCCGGCCGTGAGGGCGCGTGAGCAGGCGTCTCCGCTCAAGGGGGATTCCCAAGTGTCCATCGGTGCATCAATTGACTGGCGGACTGGAGAGCCCTTGGCCAGAGCTGATTGGCCAATAGCATTTCGGAACGCTGATATGTCGAGCAGCTTGGGGCGTATCTATGTGCCCAGTCGTGCGAGATTAAAGGTCAGGCGTCAGTGCGGACATCAGCCTTCGCGCTGGGAAAGGCGCGACTGGGCAACCAAGATCTACCCTGGGAGAACACGTCAGTGGCGTCTCGAGTTTGAAGGAGGTTGGCTGCAGCACCACTACACACATGCACATAAAGGAAACTAGGAAAGTCCCTTTATTGTTAGTTTTACGAACTTCAGTTGCTATCTGGAGCATTAGAGTTTCCCTTGTATTTTTTGGGGCATTCTGAGAATAGCAAAATGAAGGAAAACCCAATTTCTGGAACGAAAATTTTATTCTTCTGAACCGACGAGAAACAAACGAAGCAGAGCCACCAGCACTCTAGCACCCCTGCTTTCTCATTTTCTCTGACTATGGCCTCTCGTGTGGAACCGAACCCTCAAAAGAATAAAATTGCCGTTTCAGAGATCGCGTCTTCTTCTTCTTCTTTAAAACAAGAAACTGAAGCACGCAAATTTGCTTCGATTTGCGAAAGAAGTACCGTTCGTAGAAAACATGGGTTGTACCCGTAAATTTTCACGCCGTTGACACCAACCAGCCATCAAAGGAAAAGAACAGGAAATAATATAGGATGTAAGAAACACATCGGTTGAAGTGACGACAGAGCTGGTGAAGGGAAAAACTGCTACGGCTCCCGGGAATTAGTTGAGAAGATTAGGTTTGATTGTCGGACCAAGACCTTTGTTAACCCGATAATCCGCATGTATGCTCGAATCTGTCATCAGATGCAGCTTCAGATAGGGCTATTCCGTCTACCGAAAACCACTAGTCACTATACTAATGCAGATCTATCGGATATTGTATAATTTGAATGATATTTGTGCCTTGAGAAGAACTGTCGATTGCTGGGAAAATACTTTTATTCGTCTGAAGTTTTGACATCCGTCGTGGATTCTTCATCGGAAACATCAGCAGAAAACGATAGCAGAAGCGGGTCATGCATGCATAGAAAGTTGCAGTTAATACTGCACACATATGACAACGATAATTACCCCATTGTGCGGTAATTGCCTGCTGAACGACACGCGGTCTCTGGCCTACTGAACTTGCATTTTGCGTTGGGGACTTGGGCATAATGATTGCTGGGCAACTGGTTCCTCGGTATCGGCGTAAGACCTCGCAGTGGTCTGTGCGTTCCCCAAGTGGCAACTTGCTTTGGCCAGATTGAGTTTTAACACCGAATATGGATTGGGCAAATCTTTGCATTTGTTTATAGATTGGGGGCCCGTAAACCATGATTCAAGTGGTTCTCGACTCACCCCATTGTCATCTCTTGCGAGAATTTTGGCCTCATCAAATTTGAATACGTGGCTGAGTCTCGCCGACTGAGCCACAACTTGTGAATTGACATCATTTCTCTGCATCGCTGCCATGCATTAGAAAATCTGCGTCTCCGGTGTCGTTTCTTTGTCTGTCTCTACGCCAGACGTTCATTGCCTTGGCATTGGATCTCTCACGTGGTATCAAGGTTAAGCAAGTTTAGCCCTAACAGCTGTGATCTTCCAGACCCGGTTCCCTAGGAGATAAGAGAAGTCTTGGGGAAGCCAGCATGTACAGAAACGTTAGCACGAAGTTGCCACACGGTCTGGCATGGCGTTCGACCGTGAGGGCCGTGCGAGAGCGTGGGGTTGTCACACCGGCCAACGACGCTGCCTGCGTCCGCTTCCTTACGGTCAAAATCCTGAGTGTTTATCAGCAAGGGAATTGTCACAAAGCCCCCCAGAGCGCGATTTGTGTGAGTCACCCTACGAACGATGGTACGCCCAACCAGTCTGGAGTGCATGTGTGCGCCCTGGTCGCGCGAAGGCATAGGTCACACGTTGCATGCGGGCAGGGGCCATCGCGATGGGTCGAGCGCGACTGGGCGACCAATACTGCCACTGTGGAATTTCGTCTGTGGCATTTGTCTGTGGAGATGATCTGTTGAACCGCTACAGGTCTTTCAGTCTCATTATCTGACGCCTTGTGTTAGCCTCCGGGCTGTGTACTACTCTAAATCTATATTGTATGAGAAGGCGGGTGACGGCATCCGAGACCATTTTGATGTGCGCTATCGCTCGCCAAAATGTTGGGTCGGTTGGGTTGTCGGACCATCTCGTTTGCGCAAGCACCAGTTAACGAAGTTTCGCGGGTAGCCGCTTTTTTTGAGCATCCGTCGAAGCTATTGTATTTCGGCGACTGAGTACCTGATCAGGTTCGATGACAACAAAGGTTTCATCCACGCACAGAATGTGGGACTCTGGTATTGGAAGAACAACGACTCTAACCGTTGTAGGACAGCCCCGACTATGAGTCACGAAATCGATGAACCTATTGGGATTCCCTTCACCTGCTCGTAGAATTTTCCGCCAAAAGTGAAGTATGTCCTGAGACAGAACTTCAGGAACTGTTACATCTGAGCACGCCCAGAGCGGTTCACCGTCTCATTGTTGTTGCTTCGTAGGAGAAGTTCGATGATTTCGACTGCCAGATCCTGAGAGAGGATAAAAGTACAAAGGGAAGTGACATCGAAGGAAATCATGACACCACTTGGCAGGAGACTAACCTCTTAAGTTTCGTCAAGAATTATGTTAATCAACGGATGGTGGTCTTCGAATCGGCGGTCAGAAATTTGAGACGCCGAAATGACCACTTTGCCTGTCCACACGCCATTCAGTGACACGATGGGTCGAAGTGGAGCGGACGGCCATCAATGCTGTTACCCCCCCCCCCAAAGCTTGCTGCGTCAACGTAATGTGTCTTCGCAGGCGGCTGTTCCCACTCGCTGACCGGAAGACCACTTGACCGATATTCAGTCGCAGGCATACCCCAGCCCACTAGCACGCACACGCGTGCCCAAGTAGTCGCGCTTTGCTAGGAGCCATTAAGCAGGCCACTTCTTTGGCCAAAGCAGCAGGGGGCCTTTGCAGGCAATTGCAACACACCAATAGTAGAACACTTGAGCCTGCTTCGCAATCCTACTTAAGCAGTTGCCACCACTGTCTCAATCTCTCTAAGGTCTGACTGGATGCAGTCAGCGTTAGCTTCGCTAGTGGTCACTGCCACCTAAGCCTGTAAATGAGAGTTCTGTACACAATACACTTCTCTCACAGTTGACTTACGCCTTTTACCTTCACCTGGCATTCGAAGTGATGATTGTAGGGCTCTATACGGGCCAAAGCCTCTCCTGCGCTCTCTCCATACGGTGTTTCCGATGAAGAATCTGCAGCGGATGCTGAAACGTCAGGCGAATAAAAGTGTTGTCCTAACGATCGAATCTCCCTCTCAATAATTTCCTGGGACTGCCATGCTTGATACCATTTATATCGTGCTTACTGATTATGTTTAAGTAGGCGAAGTTTTAGAAATAATGTTTGCATGGATGCTAGATAGAAGCCATGAGACAACTTTTGCTACGATTCTGATGCTATACGGCAGATTGAGGAGGTATATGCCACCGAAAGTGTACCAATATTCACTCTTAAATCTCTGTGAGAAAGCTTTTTGTTTAAATCTGGACTAAGAGGTCAGGTTGTGTTTTGCATGCGTTTCACTAACCACCGCGGTTTGCATT
Source organism: Ligula intestinalis (assembly GCA_036362985.1). Taxonomy (NCBI): domain Eukaryota; kingdom Metazoa; phylum Platyhelminthes; class Cestoda; order Diphyllobothriidea; family Diphyllobothriidae; genus Ligula; species Ligula intestinalis. Next base: position 35,847,587 of record JAYGXS010000006.1, read on the forward strand.
ATTCACACGTGAAAAATAGGTGCATCCTGAACAGTATTCGACATCCTTCATAAGGGCAGCCAGCCTTTTCGTGTATAAGTAGAAGGAAAAATGAATGGGAGTGAGCGCGCGATTAAATTTGAATCCAGTAAAGTAACTGACGGTCTGCCTTAACCAACAGAGGAATAGCCGTGGTTTTTTATCAGTTCGACCGCTGAATGTTCGGCTGCAATGGTGCGTCCTCGCCGAGTCCTCATTCTCAGGTGTCATTTGAGAGACTCAAGCCTCTTCTAAGGATGGCTGGTGTCAGTGGATCCAGGTCCCAGTATTTCGGTGGGAATAGGAGCGCATATATGATATCCAGGAAGCAGTTCAGAAGTAGAAGATGCGATCAATGGAACGAGTAGTTTCTTCGCCTGACGAATCCGATTCTGTCGCGGACTCGCAGAATAGTATGATATTTGCGCAGTATTTTTAGTGCTAAGCTGGTTCTCGCATGTGCACCTTAAATATCAGCTCCCGAAGCCACCGCTGAGTGAATATATATATATATATATATTCACTCAGGAATGTGCGAACACCGATCGAATAGGCTTCCGAACTAAACAAAGTTCGTGTGGTGGTCAGAGGTCCCCAACGGGTGACCGCCTGCCCGGCCGATTCCGGCCAAGTCATAATAGCAGTAAGTGGGGTATGACAGGGTTATGCTTGGCTGATGAAGGCTAATAAGCCCGAAACAGTTCTGTATCAGGTTACCCCCAGATGCTGTCATACCCCACTTACTGCT
>JAYGXS010000006.1:35862553-35887087 GCA_036362985.1 Ligula intestinalis
CCAGCGGGGGGATGTTTTGGACAATCTTTCTAATGTGCATGGCCATTTGGCTCTTACTTATGGAAAATTTAACAGCAGGATAATAATGCCATCAGCACAAACTTTTGGCTGAGATAATCGATATAACTTGTGAAATCCTAGTTTGGGTGTCAGAAATCGTTTAAGTAATTCAATGTTTTTGCAACGTACTTGTATGTTATTGGGTGCGATAAATTTGAAATTTTTTCTCGCCTTCCTTGTAATAGTTTATTGGGTTTTAAAATATTCCTAACAAAACAGTATGTATTGAGGAGGTCGTCTTCTTCAAATTACCTGGCATTGAGCTTATCGTTCTGGAGGGCATAAGTACAGTTCTCGGCGAAAATTACAGCACACACCTTTAATTTACATGCGCAACAGCTTACCATTAGTTAATTTTATTTGGTTTTTTAAATGACTTATAATTAAGTTAAGTTTTCAGTTGAACTTTGAGTACATTATCGTGCTTGCTATTTTTATTTTAGCGTTAGATTATTTCTTACGATAATTCGGGTTCGTTTACGTTTTAATTTAGTTTATTTTTGTTAAGTTAGCAATGTTCAATTAACTTATGTCTCAATATTTGTATAATTGCAGATTTTAGTTATGAAGTGCATTTTCTGAAATAAAAACATTCCTGCTTTTATACTTTAACCTATTTTATTTTTTGTTTATATTTCCCTTCTTGTATATTGCCCAGATTGTATGCTCTTTATTTCACCCGGCTCTGTAGTACGGAAGGGTGATGCTGCCGCGTCTTGATTTGGAACCCAAACTTGAATTCTACGAAATGCTTTTTCAATAGGTTTCCTCTCTACGTAGCATTTTTTGTTTAGATTCTGCCGAGGCCCGGTTGTAGAATTTACCTTTTTCCAAGGGAAAATTCAAGGAAATATGTGGACGATTGGCCGCCTTTTTAAATTACGTGAAATTAAGCGGCAAGTTTAATGCTGCAAACTAAACAAACCAACTGTCTTTATACAATGAAGTATTTTTTGCCATATTTTAATCATAAAGACACTGTTCTATTATCGAAATGGTAAAACAATGTAGCGAAGAAATGCGTAGATATTATGGAAACTGCATCTATTCTGTCGGTTTTTATCCAAATTTTCGTCTGTATGGAAACGTTACCATAAGACAGGTATCTTCTCGACGGCTCCAAATTTTAAAAAAACATATTTCTTTGGGATCCATTGTTAGAAACATTTAACAGCTAATAAATAATAAAATAGAAACCCTTGTGTGGGTATTTAAAAGGGAATACAATGGACCACAAAAGAAGCACCAATTTACACATTTGGATTTTTAAATCGATATGACGTCTTAGTTTCTCTACAAATGATCTGTATGCTTAATCTAGGAGCAGTTGATTTACGTTCAGGAAGTTATAAAGTTTCAATTGCTACGATTTCCGTACGGTAAGATACCAGGCGATGACAAGGCAAAAACTTTAAGACGAACTTACAAATGCTTTGAGGTCGCGATTTTGTATGCATTTTCAGGCAGCTGTAGTTGTTCATGAGCCTCATGAAAGTTGTTTGAATAAAGCTTCGTTCATGATTCGGCTGTGAAACTTGGGAAGATTTGTGGAGTCCGTCGTCCTCCGTCAATGAATTGTGTGTTTGCTGAGATTGTTTGTGGCAAACTTTGTGATTCTGCATAATCTTCTGCCTGAATATATAAACTGTGTCTTCCTAGTAAAACTTCCAGAAGATGGGCTCCCCCCGCGCGGATTCTTGCTTTAACATGGGTTTCCGTAGCTGTGCCTCCAACAGCCTAATCGATTTCACCGTCAGCCGCAGTCCACCAATCAGAAAGCGCAGATCATTATGCGCGCGCGGGTTTTAAAAATTATGACACAGCAACGGGCAGCTGTCATGGTGCTGGGAAATATCCTTCCTCGCTCCTGCTGTGGTCATCACAGACATTCAACGTTTCACTACCACTGATTAGCAAACCGTGCCCTGAACTCAATGAAATTAGACTATTAAAACAGACAGGAGATGAAGGAATACGGTAGGCTGTAGGCCCATCGAATAATAGTACTAGCAGCTCGCATACCATCTTTGCGAAAGATTTTCCGTGGCCCCTCACGGCCGGGGGGGAATTCGATCGTTGGGTTATATTACCATTAATGTGTGCTTACTTGTTTACAAGGGACAAGTTAAACTTACAGAAACGAATGTAAGAGGAATGTTTGGCCTGGGAAAAATGTTTAACCTTACCGACCTAGCCGAGTGGAGGGGGAGTTAATTTCATGACCAGCACGTCAGTTTATCCCAATGAATGTATGTGTGCTCGTACGTGTAACTTTAAATAACCTGGCCAATATCTGCGTCTGTGCGGTATCTCTAAAGATCGGATCACTGCTGGACACTTGCATCCAACTGACCAAACCATTTCGTGGCACCTCCCGGCCGGGGTGATTTCGATCGTTGGGGATCATTGCCATTAATGGGCACTTACTTGTTAGCCTCGCATCGGTATTAGTTGACTATTTTCATACTGGCAAAATTGAACTAACGGAAACAAATATGAGAGGAATGGTTGGCCTGGGGAAGATGTTTAAGCTAACCAACCTAGGCGAATGGACGGGGAGTTAATTTCAGGACCAGCAGGTCAATTTAGCCCGATTAATGTGTGCGTAACTTTAGATTACTTGGCCAATATCTAGCTCGGTGCAACATCTCTAAAGATCGGATCACTGCTGGACACTTGCATCTTACTGATCAACCCTCTCATTGTGTCCCTTCAATCGACAAAGGAAAACGCCTCAGACATTACTCGTATTTGGACGGAACAAGGATCAGAATATATATCTATGCATAAAACTGTTACCTGGTGATTGAATTTCCATCTCTGTGACAGAGTCATGGTAAATCTCTCATAAAGACAGTCTGTGAAATGGCAGAAGCATTCTATTGGTATTCAAATCACCATCATCCTTCATCTGATGTCTGCATTAAGAATTTTGCATTGAGCGTTGGAGAGTTGTGAACCAGTGGTACAGCAGCCTCGTATACCTCTGCTGAGGCAAGCAGAATGATGATTGCAGCAGGAACGGCAGATTAGAACCGGCACCATGCCAATTATCTGTTCTTGTGTCATCACGTTTGATTCTCGCGCGTTTTCATGCTCGGATGACCTGCGCTTTCTGATTGGTCGACTGTCGCTTATGCCAAACTCGATTAGGCAGTGGTTGGTACAGCTACCTAGGCTCGTGTTTAAACAAGCTGGAGCTGGCCTTCTCAAACTGGAGCGTGGAAAACTCAGTTCAAGTCGTTAGGTGGAACGTGAGGCAGAACCTCCAGAATGTGCACAACCAATCGTACCAAGCCTTGTCTTGGATATGCTGGGACCCGAAAGCTTGCATATGGAGCGGCTTAAGGTCCAACGGCACCACGAAGCTGTCACCACCACCTATGTCTGTTCAATTCTCGGATTCAATTAAGTCCTTCACGTGCATCGACAGGTCGGTACAGAAGATGACAGTTACAGGGGGTATATTAAAGTTACAGCGGACGTAGTTAGCGCCCACCGCACTCTTCACCGTCACCATAGGTCAAGATGACCAGATTGGATCCGGCGTTGGCCGTTTTTTTTCCAACGGAAGCCAGAAAACCCCTTCTAAGGTAGTGTCAAGCGACGGTTGACTTTGCGCGGGTACTAACACAGTATCGATTTTCAATCACCTTCAGTAGGCGTCAAAGACAGCTACTACTACTACTAACTAGCAATGTACCTGCGCGTTATTAGTAATAGTACTAGCACTGACACTAATATTTGTCAGAGTTGACGCTACGTAAAGCCAACACTGGGGCTCATACGCTCTGATCTCAATCAGGAGTGGTAATCTGGGTTTAAACTATTCCGAGTGAGCACAATAGTCACCGAAAATCATGCAAAATGCCGACATATGCGATAGATTGATACGCTTTCACTTATCGGCATTGACTCAATTTGTGATAGTGATTATCGGATAGCCTATTCTGAAGTCATTTCAGTCATGGTAGCGTGCGAGCTTTTTGATGATTTTCGTTCTTACTACTAGCGCAACGTTTGTATTGTAAAAGCTGGCTACTTAAGTATTAGGCCCTTTTATCATTTATTTATATATTTTATGGAAAACATGCATCCAAAGATTATTTATTGAACTTGTTTGATAGCAAATAACGCATCCTAATATAACTCCAATAACTTTAGAATGGATTACACAATAATCAGTATCACAACCCGAGTCAATGCCGATTAGCAAAGGAATTTTAATATTTCAAATATGTCGGCATGTTGCGTGATTTTTGGCGACTGCTGTACGTGTTTAAGGCATTGAGCACATCAGAGCTGGTCTTGTTTTCCACCCTCTTAACTCTGTCGATCAGCCTTTGTCCTTTTTCACTAGTTTTGGAGTATGATACAGCTTCTAAAAGTATCTGCCTATGCTAAATTGCTAATTCTACTAATCATGCTTACTAACACCAATAAAATTATTACTATAATACGGCTTGGCTGTGCTCTTTAAGAAGTCGTCACCCAGTTTGCACCCAAATGTGTCTGAGGTAAAGTGCTTAGCTTATGGGTTAAATAAAGTATTACTAGATAATAGCACAAGTCCTATCATGCCTTTATGTCGTAAAGTTTGTCATCTGTAGACTACCTAAAGACCTATTACATTATGCATCAGGTGCTTGGACTTTACAAAACGTCTACTCATATCCGCTCGATCTTATCAAGGAGGGTGCATCTGAGTTATTGCTATTCTGAGTTGCAACAAGTTTGAGATGCGGAGCACATCAGGGCTTTTTCGTTTCTATCCAACAGACTGTGTCACCTTATTGATAAACGAGACCTTTTTAAAGTAATAGCTCAAGTGTTACCATGCCTTTATATCACATGGTGCGATTAACCGTTATAAGAATAACTTTTTGCATTATTTAACTCCATCTTGAGGTAGAGGGGACATCTGCACTCTAATTGGAAAGAAAACTGCTCCATACTTAACTACTTTTGCTATATCCAATGACGGTATCATTAGCTGCGTAAGAAGCAATGGGCATAACAGATGGTAATATGAGCTTGCTAAATTTCTCATCTTCATGTAGTTATTGCCTAAGACGCTTAAACTTTCTTGCGAGAATGTGGTCTTCGCTGCGGGGTTGAAGATCAGCAGATACAGGCAGATAACGTAAGACTGCACGACAGATTGAAAGACCTCAAGACCCCTTTATCGGCACCTACCACAGCCCAGGGGAATTGTAGGATGTCCTACTTCTGTCCAAAGTAAGTTCGTATGATCGTGGATAGATTCATCCGGTGGCCGGAAGGCAACCTCTTTATCCGATGTCATGGCTTCAAAAGTTCAAGAGATAAATGCATGCGAAAAAAATTTCGATTATTCATCGTCAGACTTATGCAATAATATAAGTGTTATGATCTTGGTGGATCTCATCTGCGTCGCTAGTTATTATAACCTTATGTGAGCACCTGCGTCGACACGTGTTATATCCCCCAGTTGTATGTTAGGAAGAGAAGATAATCTGGATAGCAAAGGATAGTTTACTGTAACTGTTCGTTCTTGTTCCTCAGCTCTGTGTGTCCGGCAGCTTGGTATCGTCTACAGCTCAGTCTTCTGTCGTCAGCTGCGAACTCTTGTTTCGGTGGCAGAATCTCGTATCGCGCAACGGAGTCTCTTGTCGGCAACTTGGTCTCGTCTCGACAGCAGTGGTATGTGCCTTCTGTTCGCAGCTTTGAATTCAAGGGCCAACAGGCTTTGCTCCCTGGCTTTTTTATTGATCCCTCTACGAGGCGCTTATCCGGGTGGGATTCAAATGACCTCAGTGTGACACGTGGCGGCTCTGTTACGCGCTCTTTGCCCGTTCTGCAAGCGTTCTTCGTTGTCTTGACCACTGGACGGCCAACGGGTGCTGCCGGGCCTCTCTGCGAGATACATGAATCGGCCGCGTTCCTGTAGGTGTTAACTGCTTTTTGGAACGGCTGGCTTACATATGCTTGTGGCCGCTGGTCAGGCGTGACCTCCGGATGACAAGGGTGATGACTCGCGTGCCGGACCGTCCTAACAATAAGGGGTTAGGACAGTTAACAAATTTTTGAGAAACCAATCAGAAATAATAAAGGAATCACAAAGGTCACAGGTTAATCACATTTTGGGAGAGCTGTATTGGTCGAGCAATTGAGTGACATTTCGAAGCGCATTTGTAAACACCGTAATGCTTGCCCAAACCGTGGCATAGTAATGTCAATATGTAGCAAGATATTTTCCGTGAACTCTGATGCAATACCACTGCGACTCTGTCAAAATCACTCCCATCCTGAAAAAAAAACACTTCAACGGGTCCCAAATCCTTTCGCCCAATTGCCTGCTCTTCTGCACTCCTCAAACTGACAGAACGAGCAGCTTTGGACATCGGTAAGCCTTTTTCATCCAATTTTTCTGATCACTTGCAGTTTGCGTATAAGGCTAGGCGTAGTACACTAGATTCTGTTGCTCTGGTAGTCCACTCTGCTCTTAGAGACTTGGACAAGGGATGTCGTTCATACGCATGTGCCTTTCTTGACTACTCCTCAGCCTTCAACACGATCCCGCGAAATCTTCTTCTTAATAAAACCTCTGCATGCGGCTCTCCTGGCTGGGCCGTCTCTTGGCTTGGGGATTATTTTACTTCCCGCACCCAATTTGTTCAGAGCGGGAAGCGAAAATCCACGATCCTTTCCAACAATTGTGGAGCTCTGCAGGGGTCTATACTATCCCCTCAATTTTTTCCTCCATAATGATGACCTACGATCTCCAAACGCATGTTTGTTTGTCAAATATGCTGACGACATGGTTGTCGGCCATCCTCTCAAAAGCCAGACCCATCTTCAAACACTGAAGGATGGGTTGGACGATGTCACAGCATGGTCATCAAAAAATGGCCTTTTACTTAATGAGCGGAAGTCAGTCCAGAGTATCTTCAGGCTGCGACCCTCTCCCAGTCCTGAAACCATCGACTTTCTGCCCAACAATGTATCCTCCTTCCGATACCTTGGTGTAACAATAGCTTCCAACCTCTCATTTACTCTTCATATTGAAGACCTTTTTATTAAAATCCGCAAACTTATATTGTATCCACCGCTTGCGTTCTTATCGCACCCCGCAAGTCCTCATTTGGCGTCTTTACTGCTCTCCAGTAACCTTTCCAGCACTACTCAAAAAGACTATATTATTATTAAACGTATTCTCCGCATGCTCTCTTCAGCTGCCGGCTATTTCTATGCTTTTTTCGCTGACCTTATAATTCAGCGACATTTCAAATCGGTCAAGAATTTCGTGGACCGTATTCTGAGTGATGACACTCACCCTCTCCACTCCGAACTAATGGCTGTGCAGTCTTTTCGTCCGACACGCTTAAAATTCCGACATATGACATGTCATACATCAGCCTAACAGAACTCCATACTCCCATTCTTAGCACGCTTCCTCACGTGTGAAGAAACGGAAATTCAAAAGCGGAAGGCCGATCTGACTCCATAACTGATGTGGTAACCGTGTCGACTTCTTCCTTTGAGTTTTCTGTGATCTTTGACCATTTACTCTTGTGTTGTTGGACCCTTTAAATTACTTTAGTTCTTGCTCTCCGTGAATGGAGCCATTTTTTTGCTGAAAGTTTGATATTTTCATCAAAATAAAGTTCTCATCATCATCATCATCTGTGAGCCTCAAGGCAGAACAGAACTGGTGAGTTCTGTTAGTGATCTGTGAGCGTTCATCAATGAGTGGCATTCGGCTCTTCCGGCTGGGCTGTCTCTTGGCTTGGGGACTGTTTCACCTCCTGCACTTAATTCATTCAGTGCGGAAAGCGAAAATCCACAGTCCTTCCTAGCAACTGTGGAGTTCTTCAGGGGTCTATATTACTCCCTCACCTCTTCTCCCTCTACACTGACGACATAGGACCACAAAATAATCGATTTTTTATTAAATGTGCTGACGCTATGGTTGTTGGCCATTCTGTCGAAAATCAAATACAGCCCAAAGTACTGAAAGATTGCCTGGACCTCGTCTCAGCATATTCGTTAGCAACTTGCCTTCTCAACGACCAGAAGTCATTCCAGTGTGTTTCGCAATCACGACCCTCTCGCAGTCCTTAACCCTTAGACATTCTGCCCTACGAGATATCCTCTTTCCGGTACTTTGGTGTTATTTTGGCATCTAACCTCTAATTTACTATGAACATTAAGGGCCTTTTTATTAACATTCCTAACATATCATTTAAGATCTGCTATTTGCGTTCATATCGCACACTGGAAGCACGTATCTAGCGATTTATAGATGCTTTTATTCTCCCCTCATTCTTTGCAGCTTTCCAGTTATTTTTATAGCTTAACTTTAAAAAAGGCTTAGTCATTTTTAAACGTTTCCTCCGGATGCTCACTTCAGCTGTATTCCTACCTACTCTCTATTTTTGCGCATGACCATGGCTGTGTTGCCATCACCTACGATTAAGGATTCACGACGGAATCTGAAACTTCAGGCAAATAAAACTTTTGTTCCAGTGATAACATCCTCTTCTTCTCTAGTTATATCTCCTGCCGTGTTTGAAAAGGCCTACTCATTTTTAAACGTATCGTCCGAATGCTCTGTTGAGTTGCCGTTGTTTCCTATGTTTCCATAACATACATGGATTTCATGTAAAACTTCATATTTAAAGTATTTTTGGTAGTCTCAGTGAATCAAGCCATTTTTGCTGAAAAATTTAGAAATTTATCTGTAAAATAAAACGCATTCCTCGCCCTGTCTAATATTCATTTAAGACCAACATACAGCTATCAGTATATCTTGGGATTATACGATACACACCTTCCGTATACATTTTTGGTCTGCGACTTAAACCCTTTATTTCAAACTGACTTCCTTCAAGTTGGCGCTTCACAATTAACACTGTGCGCGGTTTGTTCCAGTACACCTATGAGATTTTCACAACGCCGCTTATTAATTTGATAGTTCAGCAACCAGAGGATACGACCCCACAGCGCTATGTGGTTGATTGAACATGCCTGTGGTTGGTGCGGGTGACCATCTCATGGCAGAACCACACTGGTGCAAGTTGAACATGCTTCCACTCTTTGGACTTTCAAACACGCACACACACGTGTACGCGTGGTCGTCACAAATGCGCAGCGACCACACCGAATGCACCGGTAATTGTAACACACACGCAAACAAAGCAACTGCAATCAGTGTCTATAGTCCTAATTCCGCTTATCAGACGGCCCCTGCACCTCCCTATCTACCCCTGGTTTCCTATGGTGCATGAACGTGCATGCAACGCTGCCATAAACAAGAATTTGGTGTGGGTGTGTATCACCCAACTACAGACGAATGCTCAGCCAGACGGCGGCTAGAGGCTGGCGGTAGGAGACAGTGAGGTCGAAACCCTGACCTCTGTGCGCTAAAAATCACGGCTAGGAGGGTTGTCAACTGACGGAATAACTTGGTCCGTGCAGTCAGTCCACGGTGTCTTGTTGTGTGGACTGGCTGAATGACGGGCTGAGAGTCCGGCTGTAATGACTCTGTCGCAGGGGATAAAGTAAAGAAAAACTAGCAACTGCGATCTTCCGACAGTGATTCCCTAGGTGAGAAGACGTGCGTGGAGATCAGAGTAATACGAATATTTTATTCTGTATACAGAGGAACGGAGACTGAGCAGGACGAAGTTTGACGTCCGAGCGCACGAACAGCTAGGAGGCTAGCCGGGTCCTAAGTGCGGTTTTAGTAGCAGGCATGCCAGCGGCCAGCGCTCATTGACTGGTTCGACCTACGCATGCAGCCGTGTGGTTTGTTGCCGGACCAGGGGCCAGCTTTGCGGCATCTGTGATTGGTTGTTTCCCGAAATCAAGAACAGCAGCTGGAGTGAGCTTTGGCAAAGTTCACTTCGACGCAAGCTAGTCGCGACATCTCCTTCTTACTGTGTGGCCTTTATGGCGAGCTTACCCAAACAGGAGCCTAGTAAGGTTCTTTTTTTTGTGGTGCGCATTGATTGCGAGTATACTGCTCACGCAGCCCTGGAGGAATGCGGACCGGTACACTGGTGGTGGCAGCCCTTTGTGTGTGTATGTTTGTGGGGCATTGCTAACATGGGACAGGTGGTGTTGGGGGGCGGGAGGTGTCGAGTACCGTGGCCTAGCTGGCGTAGATAAACTCCCTACCCGATACTGTGACTCCCACGGTTCCTAGCGTGCACTTCCAACGTGACTTAAGCGAAACTCAGCGAGAGGGGACCGGAGGCGTACAGAGTGCTAAATGAGTTGGATTAGTGACTTATCCACCCTTGCCCGGCTGGACCAGCTGCGAATCATTGTCGGAAGCCTCAGTCCGATACGTCAACCACACTTCTGCACCTTCATCTGACGCCGCCTGTTCTGGCGTTACTAAGTACTAAGAATCAGATTTTTATTAATATCAACTTCGTATCTCCACACAGGCCACAACAGTTCTGTTGGCTTTTCCTTGTTTTTGTTTTCTGCACTATTACCCTATTGTAGCTAGTATTACTTGTGACATTAGTTCTTATAATAAAAGCATCTCCAACATCGCAAGCCTCTTCATCGTACGCCTTAGCAGTCCCTGAAGAGTCTCCGCTGCAATGCAAGCTGAGTTCTTGTTCTTTCGTCCTTGTCCTCGAGCTTCCGCTTCACCCTCCCTGTTTTCTCGCTCGTTTCCTGTTCGTTTCTTTCTTCTTTTCCTCCCCTCTTCCTTCCTGCATTTCCTCATTATTGCCTTTCGCTCTCCTTCTCACTCCTATCTTCTGTCCTTCCTATCTCCTTCCCTTTCTCTTCCTCTTCCCTTGCACAACCTGCTCTACCATGCGCATCTCCGACGTGTTTTCTTTTTCAGCGCTGCCTCCATCCCACCTCGGGTGGCCGACAGCTAGGTGGTGACCTGCCGCTGGCCGTGAATGAGAGAGTGAGGTCGATCCTCGACGCGTTTCATTCCTCACTATAATGAATCCGATGCACTTAAATCTATTGCAGTGCGCTAAAAGGCGTGGCTTGAAGGGTTGCCAGGTGGCGGGTTAACTCGGATACCGCAGTCGGTAAAGTGTGGCTGTCTGTCAGGCGAGAGCCAGGCTCAGTGACTCCCCCTTAATGTGGTTTCTATGGGACCTCCAGTTGGGAGCCTACCTAGCCAGGTGTGCTATTTGTACACGTATTGAATGTTGTTCACAGCAGCTGCTTGCGCCTTCCCCATCTCCGGTCCTCCCGATTTTGTCTTGCCGTCCGGTTCAGATGTGGGAAGTGGTCAGAGCAAGTAGCTGGGGATTATTCAAGGCCCTAATACAAAGAAGAGCTTTTATCTGCTGGTTTGCGGCTTTTTTTGGTCAAATTAATTATACGCACCATTTAGTCACCCAGCCAGGTTTAAAGAGTCTGTATCTGGCTGACGTTCTACTTTTAGAGGTTTGTAACGTCAGCTGACCAGTGACTTCGAGGAAGTGAACAAACATTTCAAATTTTTAACTTTATGTGAAAATTCAATACAAGCTGGCCTTTTGGTAATGCAAATTTTATGTAACGCTCGTGTTCTCGCTGGCCTCCATTTAGGTCGTAGATGAACTCGGCGGTCCGTTCCTCAATCTGTTTTCTTCTGTTCAGCCTGGGTACCAGTCCCAAATTCCTTTGCATTTCTGCAAGTAATGCTATGAAGCTAGTCTGCTATGCTTCCAGTAATTTTCCTTCACCTGTTCGCTTGCTATCATATTATTGCACTTTCGTCCCCAGTTGTTATACCTTATAAGGTTGGCGAAAAAAGGAAAGTCAGCCGGTTTCTGAGAGCAACAACAACTTTATTCAAGACCTGCAGAAACAGCGCATCTTTTAGCTCGCTCGGTCTAGCTTATTCATGGGAAGTCTGGCTGCCCTCGAAAAATCCTGCCAATGGCGTGCGAAGAACTATCTAGGATATTCCGGCTGTGGCGTAGCGTTCATTGATTGGTCGGCTCGTGTGCGTAAAATATCGACTTATCGATCTGCAGCATGGGTGAGGAAAGCAGTACTTGTGCTCGATATTGCTGTGCGCGCTAATTAGCTTAGTGAGTTCTTCTAAATATGGCCTTTATGGCGCTCCTTCTCGGGAGCATAGTGAGATGTGCTGTTTGTTATGCGTGTTGAATGTTTGTCGCGCCAGCCGTCTGCGCCCTTCCGCATTTCCGGCCTTCTTTACTCTGTCTTTACACCGGTTCCCTGTGCGGGTGTTGTCAGAGAGTAGGGGAGATCCGGCGGATTTACCTTCACTATAATCTGCTACAGTCACCGCGTGCTTCAATTCGTTGAAGCTGGTAGTGAATATCGTCGAAATCGACAATCGAACTATCGATATGGGGGCCCTCGCTGCTACCGGCCCCTCAACTATGTGAGTGTAAGTGGACATTACTGCTGTGTGAGTGATAGCAGGGGAGAGCCGGACATAAACTACGTGACCAGGGTGGAACACTACCTCATTGCCGCACCCACAACATTGGCATCAACTCACGCAGGCAGCAAAACGTGATTGGTATCTGGGCGACGAGAGACGGGCACGTACGTATGCACACTTAAGTACAATTGGTTTGATGGACTACTGTGCAGGACGTTGAACTTAAATATGCGGGTTAACCCTTATCCAGGCATGTTCTATATTGCATAAGGGAGATAAGACATGAACAATCTTTGCGAAAGTCAGGTCACGTCCGACTCATTAGGGGAAATATAGGCAAGTGGCTTGAATTATAATTCGAATAATTCTCCTGAAAATAGCGTGGGGTATGTTTTATAACGTGTAAATACTTGCGATGTCTTCTAATGGTAGCCTTGCGCCAGTCTCAACTGACGTTGAGCTTAAACTAGTCAAGCCTCGTCTAAATTGTGGTCATGTCAATTTTCGAACATGCAGTTGCTGTAGTCCAGTATGCCGCTGCCAAAATGACACGGAGCTGTGCACAGACGCTTTGTGATCGTTGTGCCTCGGGGCTCACCCTCGAGCCACGCCAACAACCGCTCTTTTTGACGCCGCCGACATGACAGGACGTCAGCGTGTTGAGAACATTGAAGGCGAAGCCCGGGGGGTTCGGTGTGGTGTGAGAGCGTTGCTTGTATGCCAAACACGTGGTGTGCGTGAGGGCCGCGACGGCGTGCCATCGCCAACTGGAGTCTGTCATGGAAGATCGTCTACTGAAAACAAGGTGCTTGCCGAGACTAGCCATTGTCTTGACTACTACCAGCAGCCGTAAAGGAATAACGGTTAACAGATGGAGCAAACCCTTATTACTTTGATCTTCTGGACCAGTTTCCTACGAAAATATAAGATGATGGGAAGATCGAGTGGTGGGAACAGCGAAAAAAGGTAGCAGGAATTCGACACTCGGACGAGTGCAGTCCGGTTGCTAGGGCGCTGGGTTCGGAATGTCAGAGCGTAGGCATTTATTGCAGTCAGACCCTGTCTGAGTCAGCCGTAAAAACGACGAATTGGGAGTATTATATGCCGTCGCGTTCTCGCGGAATTTGCAGCTGTCCAAAAGGAAGGTAGAGGATTGAAATTACGAGATCTCATGTCTGACGTGAATTGGAGGAAGTCATGTTAGCATACCACAATAGGCCTTTAGAATAGTTTGCTGCCGCCTGGAAGGCAATCCAAAAAGTTTATTGTGTGTTGACGTGGTAGTTATTGCCCAATATTTGCATAATTGCACACTATAATTAAGGCGCGCTTTTTTGGCAAATATTTTATTGCCAATAGACCTTAATATGCGATTCCTATGAAGCAGTTCAGAAGAAGAAGAAGAAGAAGAAGAAGAAGAAGAAAAAGAAAAAGAAGAAGAAGCGACCACTGAAACAAGAGGTTTACTTACCTGACGCTTCGGATTGCTTTGGCTTTCGAATTTGAGCCACCCATTTTTTTGCTCTCCATTCACGTGGAGATTTATTATCCTATACCATCCCCTTCAATCCTCTGATTTGTTTGTCTGCAGTTGTGACCATGAGGTCATATCTACAGTACACTGCTAACTTTTTAAATGAACGAAAATAAGTTGTTTTATCTACAACATATCACCAACCCAAAATTTGTCAAATGCGGCCAATCTGTCGCATATGCAATTCACCAACAACACTAACATCGACCATTCTCCGTAGGATGACAACACGAAGAAAAAAGCGTGTGAAGAAGCGGAAATTGAGAAGTTGAAAGCCGATTTGTCTCCATAGTTGATTTGAATGTCGTAAAATACTTGACTTGTGAGTATTACATGACTTTTTACGTTTGTCCTTTTAAAATGATCCTTTATTTACCTTACCATCTGCTCTCCGTGAATAGAGCCATTTTTGCCGAAAATTCAGGTTTGTAAAATCCTCAATATAGCATTCTTCTTCTTCTTTAATCAGACTATGCTACCATTACCCATGATTAAGGATTCCCGAAGGGATCCGAAATTTCGGGAAAATAAAAATCTTGTTCCAGTGGTCACACCTTCTTCTTAAAAATTAAATCATATCATTATTACTCCGGTTTTTTTTCTACTTTCATAAATTTCATTGTTTTATTTATATTCCCTTTCCTTTTGATTGCTCAGACTGCATTCTCTTCATTTACATGCGGCCCTGTTTAACAAAAGGATGACACTTTCGTGTGCTGATCTGAGACCCATAGTAGGATTCTACTAATTTTATCTACATTTTTCCTTTACAGAAAAAACTCCTTCTTTTAATTGGCGTTTATTATATTCTCTTTCATCGCACTGGCAAGTATGTAACTCATTACATTAACCGACTGCGATATATCTTCTGAAAAAAAAAGTTGAAAACGCTGAAAAATGATGACACAACGATAACAAAAAGCGATTCCAACTTTTACGTTTGAGACTTTGGTGAACGGCCTTTGCAGTGTGAAGGGACCTGTGGAGAGTTCCTTCTTTATAAAGCATTAGTTTTCTGTGTGGCAGGGCTTATCAGTGACAAAGAAAGGGGTGAAAATAGCAACTTTCAATAGCACCATTCGAAATCCCTGGTTTTGCTGACTGCAGCAATTATTAGAGGCGTCGGCAGATTCCTGTCCCATACCTCCACCTCGAAGTGGGTTTGCGAAACCCAATAGGCCACAGGCAAGGCCATCAGGTGATCGATTGAGTCATCCATGCTATTTCGCATGTGATCATTGCATTAATCCATAACCGCACTGGTGACATGTAACCTATTTTTTCTTTAAGTTGTTCAGCGAAAATCACTCTGCCTCGTTAACGCTTTTGGTCTTTTAGGTAGGATATAGGATATACAGTTCTGTGAATCCTGCAAACAAATTTAAGGATGAAATTTAACTGGGTGATTTAGCGTATATCTGTACAGGTTATTTTGATCGACTGAGTGGGTTAAATAATAAGAAACTGCCCTCGTATTTAAAGTTATTAGGGAAATGGGCCCTCAATTTTTCTAAATAATGAGTATTTTTATATGAAAAGGAATTCCGTATGCTATAAGGAAAGACAGGACGAAACAATCTTCTGCTGTACATTGTGCTGTGGAAGAATTCCATAATGAGTAAAAAAGGTTGAATAATAATCCCTTCCAGCACTGGGAAATTTTGTGCAATGTTGATCAAATGGAACTAAAGCGAAGTTAAGGAATTGCATTTACTTTAAGAAACAAGCAGCAATAGAAATTTAAAAAAAAATTATCTAGCTATTCTTTGAAGTTTTTTTCGATAAATGCAGTAGCAAAAAGTTCTTGGTAGAACATTTTCTTTGACCGCACAGCTGGTAGTGCACGTGAACAAAGTTTCTACATGTAACCGCGGAGACAGCTAACAGAAGACCTTAGTGAATATAAGTTACATAGAAATAAAGTTTTCTTCAAGCAATAGGTTCCGCTTAAGCGTTATTTATAAACGGAACGGACAGAGCTATAATTACTAGTTCAAAAAATGATCATATATGTGGCCTGTTTTTTGAATTTGCAGGTTTATTACGGATCTTGTAATAAACCTCCTTTAGTGAAAAATAACCCGTTATAAAGATAAAGGTATGTTCTTTCATCTCCAGTCAAATTTAATCGTTTTCCTTTCGATAATTTAAAGAAACTGTCAAACGTCCCCAATTTCCCTGTGAGATCATCTTGGAAAAATTTAATATACGCAGAAGTTCGCCAGCTAAATATCCAATAAAGACGCTTTTTTAAAAGAGGTTACCTATTACGGAAACTTTTTTATTTATCTTAGGAATAACAATATGCGTGGTATCTAGCAGACATGTTGTATGCTCAAAAATGTGTTTTGCTGTTTTGAAGCATTTCCGAATTTGACCAACATGGCCATCTGCATAGGAAATAATATCCAAAAGCTAATTTTTTCAGTAAATGCTGTTTATTTATATCTTATTTTAAAGAGTTTGATGTAAACGTCGAACAAACGCACAATTAGTAAAGTGATCCATGAATACACCAGAAAATACCGAAATGAAGATAAAATTTATTCAACGATATTCAGTAACTACGAATTTAATCATTCTCAAATATACAAAACCTTTCGACTTAAGGCAAGTTCTCTTTGCATAAAGAAAGTGGTTGCTTTAAGTGTTATACTTAACAAACTATGTAAATTTATTGTTCTAATTTATAGCTATTTAAACCTCTCCACAAGCTGGAGATTATCGAGAAAATTTATTATTCTTAACAAACACGCAGTAGTTCTTATAGTTCTTTTAAGTATTTAATATGCCTAATGTTGCTTATTATTGGTTATAAGTTTTCATAAATGCGTTCCCGCTGGTATGGGAGAAATAATCAAACATTAACAAATTTAGGAAATTTGCCTGCAGCACTCGCAGAACTGTATATTACTTTTCAAGATTCTTGTTAGCAATAACTTGCTGTTGCGAAGAATTGAAAGCGATCGCTGAGAAAGGGGTTCTCTTTGCCTAATATTGCGGAAGCCAATTCGAACCTCTTTTCAAGCACAATGTAAGACAAGGGTGATTCACACATAGGAATTAGCAGTAAGAGGCCAAAATGTATGACAATTAGCGGCTGCCTCCTTAGCCGGCCACAGTTGTCCACTTGTGTGCTTATTTCTTGATGAACCCCGTGTGAGTCGCTAGGCGCTGGACTTTCATCACCCGTGTTAGCATTTGACATGATGATTACTCGGTCATCTGGCTCCCAGACGCTGGCGTTAGAGGACAGGTCTGCCTCTGCGTTCCCCGAATGGCGAACCGCCTTAGCTAAATAGAGTCTTAGCACCGAATATGGATTGGGCAAGGTTTTCGCACTTGTTGGAGACCGGGGGACCGTGAACCCTAGATCAAATAACTCATGAACCACATGATCGTCACCTTTTGTGATGATTTAGGGTTTATCAAATTAAGATGTTTCTTCGGTTCTCGGGGAATAAACCGCAACTTCAGAATTGACGTCATTTCTCCGCACTGCCAACGCGTGTTCAGCAATTCATGCCTTGAGAAGTCTCTCAGTTTCTCCGACGCAGTTGCTTTGTCCGCAAATACAGCGATTCTATAAACTACTCCGTTTATTAGTTCTGCAAATATTCCCATGCTTGATTTGGTAAGTCAACTTGGCAAACATATGTTTTCAGCAAATCATCATCAGGCCACAACATTTGCAGGGTAATTTAAACTGTACAGATGGATGGGGTTAAATAGTCCAATCTAATTACAACTCATCGTTTACGCGTCGCCCGCATGGCGGGGTCGGCGTGTAGAGGTTCGTGCGTTGAAGAAGGAGAGAGGAGGGGTAGGGGAGGTAATTGGGTTAGGTTGTGGGGGTTTATCAGAGGGCAGATACATGGAGTGATAATTGCTGTTATTTGCGCGCAGCGAACGACTGTCACTGGGGCGTGGGGGCAAAATGCGTTCGCCACCTGGCGTCGGCCACGGAAGTGTAAGGGCTTCTGTCAGCTTCTTCTGACAACACAGCACCGGATTCGCTAGCCATATAGCCACTGCTTCGACTGTTGCAAGCACCCGTTGGCGTAGGCCCTTGAAGAAGTTGGCTGGTGTCCAGTAGATAACCTGAAAGGCTTCGTTAGTATCGACTCGATGATTCATATCGAAAATATGTGCCAGAATAGAACTCGAGATCGATCTAGTTTCACCTTTACTTAACCAGGCCGGTATGTGCTCACGTACCTTCCTTTCCAGGTGCCTCGTTTTTCGGCAGATGTATCCTGTTCCACAGGAGCAAGTGAAAGAGTAAATGCATATTGAAGTGGCTTTGAACGGAAGTCGGTTTTTACCTCCCAATAGTAGGAGGGGAGAATTCGTAAAAAGCACCCATAAGTTCGCCGCTGGGAAAGCGCTTGCGATTGCGGTCCTCAGGCGTCGTCTGACCAGCTCGCTTGTTGCATCGCCTAAGAAAGGCAGCCTTGTAAACACGTCCTTCTTTTCTGTGGTTATCGTGGCAGGCTTTTTGGCGCGTTCTGCTACTGTTTTCCTGCGCATATCTCCGATGATGAATCCGCGGCGGATGTAGAAACGTCAGGCGAATAAACGTTTTGTCCCATCGATTGAGCATTTTTTTCTCTATTTGATATGTTTCTTGCCATGGCAGTGGGTCTTTTGGTTTTATTATATGACGCTTTATGCTTACCTCTGTCCCGTGTTTTACTCCAACTCCAAATAGTGCGAGAAGGCGGCTGACGGCCTCCGAGATTATTATTCGCACGGGATCGTTCGTCACCATTTTGGGGTTGGTGTGTTTTTGTTGCTCATTTCGTTTGCGCATGCATCGGTTGACGTTTTTGCGCGAGTAGCCACTTTCTCTGAGCACCCGTCGTAGAGATTGCATTTTAACACCTGTGTCTTCCAGGTCATTGCAGTGCGGCTCAACGTGCCGATAAAGCCTCCTTACGCAATTGTGTTTGTGGTTGAATCCGAAATTACATCCTTGGACTCGCAATTTCGCTTGCATCTGTTGAACTCTCATCACTCGTACTGGAGGATGCCATGATGATTTATCGACCATGTAGCTCAGTGGCATTGGCATTGAAAAATGTTGTCATCCGCCTAATCTTCGCGTCAAATATCATTGTCTAAGTAAGGGAGAAGGGTGTTGCGCCTTGACTGGCTGCAGAACATGCAGAATTGCCGGATTTATCTTGAGAAATTTACAAACTACTGATATTACGACCCGCCTTTATCAAATGTGTATCTTGGAGTTCCAGTCAATAGGCTTACCCTTGTCACTACGATCGTCAGGCCCGATTCCTTAGGAGATAAGAAGCCATTGAGGCTAGAATGGTAGGAACAGTTTATTCTGTACACAGAAGGAATGGTGAATAGGAAGAAGAAAATTGACCCTTGGATGAGTGCCTTCCGTTTCCCAATGGGTCAGCAACCGTATTACGGGCCTGACTACAGTCATCTCGGCGGACACAGAGAGCGGCCTTTTTGTGAGTTGATCTTGAAGGGTTATTGGATAGACCGCGTGGCAGATGCAGGCATGTGCGCACCTTAGCAGCAGTGACAATTCGCAACGAATGTCCAAAAGGTAGGTCGGTTGTCGAAGTCACATGAGTGGCGTGCGGGAGAGGAAGGGTTCCAGCCACTACGTGTGCGAAAAATCTAGCTTGAAATAATATTCGTTTCTGTTTAGTCCTTCGCGTGCTTTTGACCAGCGGAAAATTCAGCCCCTTCAGCATTTATTTTAACAAAAACCTTTCGAAAGAATCCTTCTTTGGGTCTCAGATCAGCCTCATCCTTCTGTTATACATGACAGGATGTATTAAAGAATATAAATTCTAGGCAATACAAAGGAAAGGAAAAATAAGTGAAAAATAAGACTTATGCAAGTAGAAAAATCAGGAACAATTATTTAAAGTAGTTAATGTTTTTCAAAAAAGCGCCATCCTTGAAACGAGCAATTATTCAAATAATGGAGAAATAACCTGATAAAAGTATCACATGCTTAAATTAAAATCAATCGACTAAAAACGCAAACTCAAGTAAGCTAAACTCACTTGATTCAAAATAATCCAAAACTATAATAAAAATAGTCAACATAATAAAGAACTAAAAACAGGATCTAAAAACCGAACTTTAACGTCAAAAATTAAGTCAATCAAATGCAATATACCAAAGTTAAGTTGTTGCGCATGTAAATTGACGGAGTGCGATGCTAATCTTACTCCAGAACAGTCAGTTTGACCTCGGATAAGTTGAAGTAGACGACCTTCTAATCACCCATCTTTTTTCAGGGATATCAAGAAACCCAATAAACTGTAATGTACACGTAAGTAAAAAATGTCATCAGTTGTCACAGCCAATAAACGATAAGTAAGAGGAAATGTAAGAAATTTCTGTTTGTTTAAGTGTGCTATTTTGTTTAGAAAACATTCAGTTAGTTACACAATAACTGGGACCCTAAGTAGGATTCCACCAACGTTTTATCCGCGGAACATCATACTTTGACGCACCAAAAGAACGCAACTGGCTCGCGAACCTTGATCCTTGTTTTTTATTTCTTCATCTGAAAAAATACTTTTTATTGCCAGTTATACTACTAAAAGGTGGTGCAAGCTACCCAGGCAGCTAATTATAGGTTATGGAATGTACCTACGTTGAATATAATGAAACAAATACCTCCATGCGCTTTGGTAAACATCATTTTCCTTATGTTTTTATCATACTTCGCCCCATCACATTACATTCAACCGCTGACAGTTGGTCCACTTTCCCTTGCTGGATTCACGGTTAACTTAGCATAAGTTAATCACACCCTCTATACGGCAATCTTTCTATTACTTTCCGATTAAAGGACGTATACAATCTGTGCAACATTTTTAGCCAATTTGATTGCTCACTGTGACATACTCTATTGTACATCTCAATTTAAAATACGTTCTGCAATCCTGCGTTGCAATGACTCCTGGACATCGACCTTTTCCTATCTTACTGTTTAATTTAATAATAATAAATATTTTCCGGCCTTATTCATGAAATTACCTTAAGCTTATGTTCTTTCCCTCTTGGGTTCATGTTACAGAGGCGGAATCCTTCATGCACAGAAGGCAGTCGCCGAAAAGGACAGACCAACAGCGTCATGCCCGCAGTCCATGCTCCCCCGGTGCGTCACACCCACTTGCATGCCACCCGCGCCGTGCGTCGAGCAAACTAGATGACCAACCACGAAGCGGGGGCAGTGGTCGTAGTCGAGCTGAGTAAAGAATGTCTGCGCGCATACTGTACGCTAGGAATATTCCAGAAAGACCGGAGTCATATAAATATGTCGGCGTGGGCAAACTTAAGGACAACTCCGACGACCTCGCGGACACCTAAAGCCTCACAGTCTCTGTGTTCTGTTGAATAAAGTCATTGTCAATCAGAACGGCTCACTTGGCTTCTTCTGCCTTTTAGTCGGGTTCAAAATACGGGGCTATAACAGTTCACTTCTTGATCTGCAATTAATATGGATAAAGCATTGTGTGCTGTCTATTTTCTTAATAACTAATCATTACCCAACTAGGATTTTGTTTATGATGCATATGAATAGTCAAATATTTCATTATAAATACTACTCTTTAGTGAATCTAAATAAATTCATATTTTTTTAATTTTCAATTAACTTTCAACAGTAGCTTATTCACTTTATATTGGATTTACTAATTTACGCGTATGCTATCATTCTCCGTCCCTGATTTTTGATGGGCCTACGTGGGACTGGTGCTGGCAGGATTGTCTACTGGCTTGGTTGTTTACTTCTCAATAAACGTGTATTTCTTCGTTGGTGTATGCTAGATTGTCTAAGCAGTTTGAGTAATGAAAACTTGATGCCATCAGAGCACTGTAAAAAGGCAGTCCAGAAGACAACTAGTACGCGGCACTGGATCAGACGAAAATTCAAAATATTTCTACCTACTCTCTTTGGAAGAATATTTGGCGCATTTGCGAGACCACATCTAAATTACCGAATGCCAACTTGTATACTGTGGCTGAGGAAAGATGTTGACCTTGTCGCACAAGTGCAACGGAAAGCACCGAAACCGGGCTCTTAGGGACTTACCAAACCAGGAGATACTGATTAAGCTTGCGTATACATTAGATAAATTCTCGTCATGCAGGAACGGCTGCATGTTAAAATGTGTTTATTTGCTCATAGAAGTGAGTCATGGGAATATGGGGGGTGTGCTTGATAAGAGATGACCGGTTATGAGGGCAGAGTTTGGTGGAGCAGTCTAGGGACGGGAGAGTGGTAGAGAGGAAAACAGAGCACGGATGAGTGCATGCGGCTTTATGACTGCGCGCCACGCCAGCTGCAAGGTTTGTAGAAAGTTCATTTGTGCACACAGCGCCGGCTTCATCAACCTGATAGCGATCGCTTCTGCTGTCGCTAGCAGGCGCTGACCAAGGGACTTCGGATGATTCGGTGCGAATTTTTAAATGACTCGTAAAGCTTCTTCGGGGGTCTACCCGATGTCCGGAATCAACCATATTCGCCAGAATAGATCTGTTTATGTTTCTCACTTTACCTTTACTCAGCCATGCTGAGATGTATCCCTTTACTCTTACTTGGGGAAGGTAAGGTTAGGTTACCAGCTCAGACCACCTCTATGTGCATCGACTCCTTTACTTTCTCCTGAGTACAGGTTATATTGTTCGCTCGAGTCGGCACCTATCCAAAAGAATGTTTCTTATTGAACTGCAATAACTCAATCGTAGCTAAGTTATTTTAACTCCTTACACCTTCATACTGATTGTAAAATCGATGAGGTTAGTTTACATTACTAGGGTCTTAAAATATGTCTTCATATAAGATGTTTTTAATATTTTATCTTCTCTTTTCTATCTGGCATGGTATCTTTTTGTAAAAATGTCTTTCTGCCCCCTTGAAATGTCCTATTAACACTGGTCCCATAAGACCCTCTTCTGGATTTAGGGGAATCCAATGTGCACAACATAACCTACCGAATTCATTCTCTGGCGTAATGCCGTTCGTGGTTTCTGATCCTTGTGCCAGGTGCCGCGTTGAGGGGCACGGTGTTGACTCTGCAGCTCGCAGCTGGCGGAAATTTCAGCAGCCAGTACCTCCTCATCCACACCACCTTAATTGCAGCGGTATGTCGGTTCCATGTGAAACGCGCGGTCTAGAGCCTGAAACCCCCCCCCCTCATTTCACCTGTGCCAACTATTATTCATTCCAAACTGCGCTTATTTTGAGGCGTTGCAGATTTTTCCTGCACGACCTCAATTACTCAACAGCAGTAGTATCTTCATTCAATTCAAGGAGTATTATTTATACTTAAAGCTCAATCCGCATTGCATATTTACTTACTTACTGTCTCCTAACTGCCATAAGATGCAATTGTTATCGTGCTTATTAAATGCATAGTCCAAGCTCAAGGTAGATGAAAACCCACGTATCAAAATAACATTCCACAAAAGTGATTCAACGCGTTCTTGCCATAAATATGCGAACGAAACGGCGGGAAAGCCTTTGAGTAACAAGTGGAGGAATTTTTCTTACCAATTACTATACCATGAATTGCAAACTTTTATTTGACTCCAGGCTCTGTATTACGGAACAATTGAACATTAGTTGTGTCTACTGACGGATCATCTCGGGGGATTGCGTAAAGGAGACTTGAAGTCCTCTTTGCAGACTTTCGTTAAGAAATATTTCAGCTTCTGAATACCCTGAAGCGTAGGTGGGCGTTTGGTGATGTACGGAGCACACATGTGACTATCATATCTAAAAGTTGTACCGCACCACTATCCTTTGAGAGGTGTAACATGTGACCCGCTGGTCATGTATATCTCACATGTATTTTTTGTCAAAAAAACAGGCTATTGGTGAAATCGACTGCTATAAGTAAAAACAAACTAGACTCTACCCACATTTACAGCATACAGACAGCAAGCGACGCATGGCTAGTCTGCAAGGTGATACGATGAGGGTGTTAGCGCTGCTACTGCTCTGCGCATTTTGCAATGCCAAGCTCATTCTCGTCTCTCTGGATGGATTTCGACATGACTACATAGAAATGGCCAAAAAGGCTGGCAAAAGGGTGGAAGCTTTTGAGGAGATTGCCGCAGCCGGCTTTCGAGCCGAGGTCCAGAACATCTTCATCACCATAACCTTCCCCACACATCTTGCCATGGCGACCGGCCGATATGTGGAGAACCACGGACTCTTCGATAACCAATTTTATGACCCGATATTTAATGAGACGTTCTCCTATAAAAATGCCAAAAATCAAATGGAGGACAAATGGAATAACTACAACAACAATGAACCCATTTGGCTGACCAATCAGAGACACGGAAATCGCAGTTGCGTATTCAACTGGCCGGGAAGTAATCAAGCCTATAAGGGCAAGTATCCCTTCGCAACCAATGGTCTCTACACCGAAGCACCGACATTTGAGTACCGGGTGGATCGCATGATGGACTGGATAACACAGGATGATTTCTCATTCTGTGCCTTTTACTATAATGAACCGGATAGTACGGGACACCGCTTTGGACCCAACTCAGCCGAGGTTCTTGA
>JAYGXS010000006.1:35890739-35904725 GCA_036362985.1 Ligula intestinalis
AGGGGGATCGTCACCACGGTATTTTGCCTTTTCAGTAGAGCTGCTATAATCTGTTCCACGGATACGATCGATGAAGAGATGTGTTTTCTCAAGAAAGTGTTTCTTGGAAATGGCTATCCTGAGAAATTCATCGATAAGTATAGCAAACGCAGAGAAGAAAATTCTACTGAAATATCCGTGGCAAAAAAGCTAGTGAGCATCTTTCTCCCCTTCAAGGGTGATAATGTGTCCAACTTGATCAAGCGAAGGCTTAGATGCACGATTGAAAGAACCTACCCCGCCTCCAAATTGTTGTACGTAAGTACAACAACGGCTATCCCAGTAAGGCCAACCAAAGACACTCTGCCAATGCACGCCACCTCAAACTGCGTTTACGAGTTTACATGTAGTTGCGGATGCAAATACATCGGGCGCACGCAAAGGCAGTTGGCAACAAGGTCAGCTGAGCATATGCCGAAGTGGCTGTTCAGGGCGGAAAACAAAATACCAAAGAGCTCAATCACTAAGCACTTAGTGGATACTGGCCATATAGTTGACCAAAAGACCGCGTTTAAAGTTGTACTTCGGGCTGCGACCGGACGTCTCCTACGATTTGCCGAGGCCGCTGCGATACGCAGAGGAAAACCAGAACTCTGTAAACAGCTGGATCATGTGATCAACCTCGCATTGCCGTGGTGACGATCCCCCTCCCCCCCACTATGATCGACTGCTGCCCCGTTCTTTGCCCCCCCCCCCTTTTTAATTACATTTCACAGGCTTTCACTGTTACCTGAACCGCCTTGCTGTGATAATTACCTGCCCCCTCCTCTAACCCTCACTATGCACCCACATTTTTGACTTATGTTTCACACCCTATTTACCTATAAAGCTTCACTCTTCTAATTGTACAGTTAATTTACTATATTAGCAGGAATGACCGTATGCAGATGAATTAGAGGTCGCGAAATTGTATGACGTCAATACATTCTGCTCAACTTGTGATCTTCGCCCTTTTCAAATAGTTAATTGGCCAGATCTTTCGGTCCCTGGTTCGAACCCATCCACAGAGACAGCCACAGACAATTATTAGTTCTGGCGATCACAACTGAAGCTCGTAGTTGATGAGATGATGCCCTACCAGTCCGCGTCCCAAAGGTTAAGGTCCACTCTTTCATCATCCTTGTTTGATGTTGATAATAAAGCTGCGATTCCGTCAGCTATCATTCGACTTGTTCGTGGCCAGTGTCCTTACTGCGTGACTAGTTCCCCTATCGAGGCAAAATCTAATCACCGAATACGGGAGCGAGAGGTCATTGTACTATTGGATGGGCTGTTAGCCCATGACTCAAACAACTTACGTTTCACTCGATTTTCAGCACTTGCGAGGGTTTAAACTTCACTAAACACGAAATTATGAGCAGATTTCGTTGCATGACCTGCGTCTTTTCTCGTTCTCCTCGCCGCTGTTGCATCTTCGGGCATTTGCGTCCAGAGTAGTTCCCCTGTATCTCTGAGGTATTTGCTTTATCAGCAACTGCGTCAGATAGGGTAAACAACTCCAGCCTTTTCCTGTGTGACAGTGAGTCGTTTGGCCTCACTGGCTGGCACCTGGTTGTTTCCTCCGTTCTGTGTGTAAATCCAAGCGGAGTGGATGAGCGCTTATAAGGTGTCCTTCGCATGCGGATGAGTCCATAGGAAAATCAGTTTCAGTTTGATTTGGTCGCTCCTAATGTTTATGCATGCATGGCTTCGAAAAGTTGCACCGATAGCCATTCGTTATCAATATCCCTTAGATCTCAACGCCCCGCTATGATTCCCTTACGCAACTGCAGTTGTGACTGATCGGGTGGTTGCCGTTGAAGTGCAGTACATTCTGTATTGTCCTTACCTGTGAGTGTCTCGGATTATGGGGTTCGAGCGAGAATCGGAAACAGCAGGGGTTGGATGCGAGTTATCACTCGGGCAATCTTGAGGGTGCCAGAACAAAGGTACCTTACTGGCAACCGGTTCATGTAGTTCAAAGCGACCTTCAAGGGGCGGACATTAGGCCACGACAATTGAGGCACGCGCAAGCGAGACTGCCCCGTGGCCGGGTTGCTGCTATCGGGAGGTCACGCTGAGGACACATGGACATGCGTGTGCAAGCAAGCGCGTGCACGGCCACTCGCGGAGAGCCAATTGGAAGCAATGACTACTGGCCCTTGAATATGCTGCCACCGCTGAAGGCGGGAGACTGTTGTTTGAGACGCGCTACCGACGACCCGAGATTCTGTTGTTGGGACACGACACGCTGTTGGCTGAGACGATGGCAGAGCACAAGCTGCTGACGGACACGCAGAAGACAACGCAATGTAAAAGCAGAACTAGTGGTTGTAAAGCACTATCTGCTATCCTGTTCTAACTTCTCTTCCTAACACGTTACTGAGGGACATAACCAGTATTGACACAAGAATATACATGGTTATAACAGCAGGCCAATTTACGTCTTATTCCGGTAATCTCATCGTCTCTTAGTGGTTCTCAGTCCTTGCAGCAGCCCAAATATCCCGGTCCGCCTCTTAAATTGCAGCCAATGTAGTGATTTAATGTTTCATTATCAGATATATGGTGTTTGATCGATCTACTGCTGAAACAGCCACAATCTGTAAGTGAGCTATTGGGGTTACGCGATGTCTTTACCGTTTCAATGGCGGTGGCAATGATATTGTCCAGAGTTCGACCTGTATTATGTGTGGAAGTTATGATAATAAACCCTGTTCTAGACTGACTGTCGGTTAGTACCTTGTAATTTTTTAAGTGGTTACTCCGATGTAGCTGATGGATATTGGATCACATATTCATGTCAAATGTCGGACTGCGACAACAACGTCCTCCAACCTACCTAATAATTTCTGAGGCACTGAAAAAGATACAAAGGGAAAACTGGAAAATCTACTAAAAAGCAAGCGAGAACACTGAGTGGTGTTGCACTGATAAGTCAATCCCCTCTCGCCCTGTGTCAAACAGCGCCAGAGTATCGACTAACCACTTCGCTGCAGCTTTCGCTTGCATCGGTACTGTCGGCCTTGTTGTCGCCCAACTAATTTGTGTGTATGTGCGGCGCGACTACACCCTTCAAGCAAAATGCTTTGCAGAAATTAGAAAAAATATTACGAGAGATAGGAAAAATTAAAAAGAATGAAATGAACGCTACACGTTAAAATGTGCCTCCAAAACTGTCAGCACTAAATGGCTTCAGACCTTGTTTTATTGGCCTCAGTGCCGCTTAGCTTGCCGAAACCGTCCTGGTTTGCTCTCCGTCGAAGTGACTTCGTAAGACCTGACAGGCTGGCTGGAGTCCAACGTGCCAGTCTTTTGAGCTGGCGTCTACCTCCCTCTGTACTTTAGGACCATCTCTCCCTCACACGATCTTTCCAGTGAGGAGGTCGAGGGTATGGCTAGCCTCTGCAGAATGCTCTTCAAAGTCATAACCGGCCTCTACTTTCCGTGGTTCCTGCTGATCATTGTGCGGTTGAGCCAGTTAAAATGGCAGAATGGCAAAATTAGCTTATGTAGCCCCACACATATACCCTTAGTCCCAGCATTTTGTCCTGCGAAAACGGTGCTTAGAGTTTTGGGGAGTGGAAAAATAGGATACGCAGAGAATGAAGTTTTTAGAAGTAACTGTAAAGTGAAAAAATTGAGTCGAATTTGCTTCCCGCGGCTGCTGGGAGCAGGTTGTTCTGCATGTAAATTGAAGGTGTGCGCGGCACTTCGTGCCGCGGGCTTTACTTATCTAACTCCAGAACGGTAGGTTGGACCACAGGTAAGTTGAAGTAGACATTCTCCTAACCACCATTTCATTTTTGCGGGAAATTCAAGAAACCTGCAGTTTGATAATCGGGTTTTTCTGCAATAAATTAAATGCTAATACAGATTAGGAAAATCTACAGATATAAATCAACAACACTTTAAAATACAGCAAAATAAAAATGCATTTAGCATTTATTAAAGTATATTCCACTGGCTGAGTAAGTGAACATACCACAAAAGTCACATCAAAAAGAAGAAATTGCAGTCTGACTCGCCGACCTGTAAGAAAACCGTTGAAGGTGAAACGAGCTATGGTTTGGCCTCACCCATCCATTAGTCTAGACGCAGGTGGAAAGTGCATGAATGTGACAGGCTCGGTTTCCTGTCTGACAGAAGACGAGAAGGGTGGTGCCATCTATCTCCCAAGGACGCAAACACACTGCAAAAATTCTGCGAAAGATGCTTTCGGTTTTCTGAGACACAGATTTGCATCGGCAACATAATTGCCTAGGCCGTTAAAAGAGAAACGGTCGCACCTTGTAGTGTCGAAAAACCGAAGGTTCCCCAAAATCACAAGTCAAGGAAGACAGTGTTGGTGGACACACGTTTATTGCCGGAAAATAGACAGCACAGAGGCTGTGTTGTGCGCCAACCGCCAATACGCGTGCTCTGCAGATGTGTCTGCGAAGTTGTGTGTTCACTGCAGTCAAGCCTTGTCTGCCGAGCCGTGGAAGAGTAATCAATCGTCTGCCGTCAATCAGACGAAGCGGAATTATCGATTACCTATGAGTAAATGCGTGTATTAAGTGGTGAGCGGGTTGATAACACGTGGAGTAGATGACTAAGCACAGCTGTAAGCTCGTGCAGAGCGAAAGCAGAGTCAGCGTGGCGGGTTTCCGCAGTACCCCCCGGCAAGACCGAAGGCGGTGGGTATCTGCGCCGAAGGCAGGTTTGACACCTAAAATATATGGGTAACAAAACGGTTGGGGACGTGTACATGGCGTCCACTACGGGTGATATATACAGGGGTCTGGGAAAGGAGTTGCTGGGGGCAGTGGAAAAAGTGTGAAAGTTTGAGATAGGAGCAAAAGTGTTAGAGTTGGAGGCAGGGACAGGCTAGTCTTGCGGACAGAAGGGAAATGTGTAGTGAAACTGACCTAGCTAGTTCTAAAACAGTGCAAAAATATAAGTTAACTCGAGTAAGTCATTGCACGTTGTGCAGGGAACCTCGTTAATCGTTTGAAATTATAAAAGTAACTAATTTTAGAAGTTTACTCCAGCTATAGGGAGTGGAACCGTCAGATTGCGTTTAAATATCCCAGCCAGGCAAAATATACCTTTTGATAGCGAATTAAACAAGCGTATTTGTATCACACAGTTATGTCTAGCATCGCAGTCAACAGACTGAAAAGTCTCCAAAAATATGCAAAGCATTTTTAGCCTATGGGTAAGGTTAATGGCGTGTGAGCATAGACAAATAACCGCAAAAGCCCCTTTTGAATGCGAAGGCGGGCACTGAAACTGCCTGATCAGGAAACAAATATTTGCCGATTTGATGACGCAAAATCCATCGAAATAAGCCTAGCCCTTCTCAAATACGGCTGAAAGTAACAACTTGCATATTTTCGTAAGGACAGCGGTAGCGATCGGGTCTTTCATGCTGGCATTTCGAATGATGACGAAGCAACACCGTTCGATCCAATGGCATTTACTGAGCAGTTGAGTTTAATTATCATATACTTTTGCTTTCGAATTGTCAGATGCCATAAAGGGATCACTTTCTTTATAAGGACCCAATTAGAGCAATTACCAATTACTTGGTACACCGCAAGTAACCCTTATTCACGCTCCAGCAAACTCAGAAAATCTTTTTCAAATAGCAATGGGATGGGCTGTGTCTAAGCGTATAACCCGAGACACCAGATGTATGACCGGTAAGGCATTTTACAAGGAGGACAGAAGCAGAGGACCAAATACCCATTTTCAGCTTGGGCAGAGTTAAACGTTTAAATCGGAATCACACCATCCTGCACTCACAACATATCCATCAAGCGTTGAAATTTTAACACTCAAAGCGCTAAGATATTTAAAAAAATTGGAGGCACAGTAGTTATTCGCAGTGCACGCTATCGACTTAGGAAACACAAAAATAACAAAAAATATTGTGAGAAATCTGATACTACCTTCTTAGTTGCTCCTTTAAGCAGTTATTGCAAGTGCTCAGGTCATACCAGGCGAAAATTGTCGGCCCTACCGAAATGACACGAAGCAGCTATGCTAACCAAGGATTCGAACTGACACATCAATCTATTACAGTCCCTTTAACGTAGCCTTCTTAGAAACCTACAAGATAGATAAATATAGTACATTGTAGATGGCAAGCCGATCAGTCTTTGCGGATGTATCCATCCTGGTTGATTTCTCGCGAAGATACATTTGGTTGGTCCGGGTTCGCGAGGAATCAACCAGGATGGATACATCCATCTACTACTACTACTACTATTACTATATACTCCCAATCAACAATCGCCAAGACAGCGAACTCATGTTTTAACGGTTAGAACATTTGCCTCCGGCCGGCCAGACGCGAGTTCGAAACTAGTGTGACAGAAATGTCATCCGGTAAACTAGAGTTGGTAATGCCCAGCTGACGATGGCCAATACAGCCTGAAATAGCTATTCTATGGTGCCTGCCTTTGCCGGTATACTACTATAACATAAAAACTCGATGAATATCTACAGTTATAGCAAGGGATTGAGTGGTCTCCCTTTTGGTTTTCTTCATTTATTAACCAGCCCTATTGTATTATCTGTGCACTAGCGAAGCTTGCTACTAGCCGACTGTATTTTCTGCGGAGTAACATGGTTGTCTTTATGAATTTTAATCTCTCACGATGATTTCCTTTGCAGGGGCTAGAGCTGGTTAAAGCTCTCGATCGGCTTTACGATTGATTTACCTATTGAACGGTATCGCTCTGTTCTCAGGCTCCGATTTCTGCGACTTGGCAACGTCCTACTGTTATGTTTGCCAAAGAATATATGCAGAAATTTGGTTTAAATGCGCTTTTATGAAGTGACAAAATTTGGCATCTGCAGCACGATCTTCAGGTCGGCGGTGCCTCCAATGACCTTTGTGACCTTGTGGAAATTTACTCCGCACCGGCAAGCATGTACCAAGACTCAGCGTTGCCAACAAGTACGCACGCACTGGCTGCCTACGTGTGTCCGTCTAGCCAGTCCGTCTAGCCAGTCCGTCTGACCAAACACCTGTCAACTCCAGCTTACACAAAGGCCGCTCCAGATGCTGCAATGGTTCTTGGTGTCACCTCACTTAAGACGTGGTGGCTGCTCGCTCGTTTGTTAGTCAAATGCGTATTTTTTATTCCCTATTCCTTTTTTACAGACTAAATTGTTCCTACCACTCTGGCCTCTCAAGAATTATCTTCTTCATAGAAACTGGATCAGACGATCGCAATTGCTAGGATTTAACTGACCTAACCCCCTGCGACAATGGTGTCCTCCTAACGTGAGCTTAACTCGGAACTTCTGATGTGGCTGAGTTCAAATGTCAGAAAACTTCATCCGACTTGGATATAATTTTTTCCTGTGTCATCGTACGTAACCACGATATGGAGGAGTTCGTAACCTGCATCCTGTCGTGTAGGGAGATAGAGGTTATCAACTATACTCAGCTCATCAAGTCTAGGCCATATCTTCTTCCCAATAACTGATTCTTTTTCTACTGCCAACGGTATCTCTTAATTCAACGCATACTGACATGGCATACCGAGTTGCCGTTGACAGTTAACCGAACAACCGGCTTCCTCGAGCCGTTCCTGTTATCTGACTCATTCACGCCAGCCACAGCCACTCACGCTGTTTGCAACTCTACCTTGGTACATCACTTCTTTACTAAAATTAACTTTTCTACCCTCGTTCGGATTTTTTCTTCACTTGAACTTTGGTCTGGGAAAAGAGCAACCTAACAGGTTACGCTCGCATTTATGTTATATATTCTTCGTTTAAATGCCTTCGTTTACAGGTAAGGCAATGTCTGTCCGACTGGCCGCAGGGATGGACGCAGTGCTCTACGTACCTAACTCACCCCTATATAAGTGCCAAACACAAGCTCATATCTTAAGTCATGTGAAAATCAATCCCTAGTAAAGCACGTAAGTCTGAACGCCCCAAGGAGAATGCAACACCACAGGCATCCTGGTTCTGAACAATGCCTAAGGAGTTTTTTACTGTCTGCCCTTCTACCGTGGTTCCATTGTTGACAACGCCGCATGTTCTGCATCATAATTGCCCTGTACCAAGAGGGAGTTCAAAGGTATTTACCCATATTACCCTTACCAACCTGCACTGATCTACTCAGATGCTGACAGCAACAGCAATTCGTAAAATCAGTTTGGAACATATTTGGATAATGAGCAATGTGGGGTATATTGTGTTAGGATGTAAGCCGAACTAAATGCCAGCAACGTTTGGAGGCTTTCCTAAGGCGTCGAGCTTAGTCAGCAATGTCTTTGTTCCTTAGCTCAGACCGCATAACAGGCGATGGCTTTCTACGCAGGATGTCCTTAGATCACACGCGCGCACGCACGCACGCAGGAATGCACATGGGCCCACACAAAGCCCCAGTGTCAATTGGTCGCGTGACGTCATCCCAAGGCGGCCAACCAGGGTACAAGAGATGGGCGCAAGCAATCTCTTATAAGCCACTGCCACTCCTGACAAAGAGACTTGCAACCGCGGAGGCGTGGTCAGACCAGTCCGCTCCCAATTCCGGGTTTACCCCGAGGCGGGACACAGCGAGGTTGCAGCCACACCGGATAACGAGGACGCTGGAGATGCAACCTCAGCGAGTCAGGTGCTCTGGGTTTTGTACACAATACACCCTCGTTTGGTTGAGTCTATAATTATGCCCTTCTTATTGTGTTCTTCCTTGCTTATTCCAAAGGGTGTAATTCAACGGTGATACCCGTCAGATGTCATCGGTACCAACAATAACGACGCCGAACTCGTCGTTATAACACATTGTAGTCTGGACCCTAATTAATTAGGTATGAAATGCTGCGCGGTATCCACCGTATTTAGGTAGGGGGTACGTATACCAAATTGCATTGGACAAATATCTTAAAGTGACTCGCTCCATAATCTTTGTGACTTGTGTGCCATAGTTACCACCAAAAACGTCGCAAGTATCAATCCGCTTGGATGTTATTCGTATACTGTAGGCCTGGTCTAACGACAATTTAACCTAAATGGGTCGAACTGCCTGGATAATATTCTCATGGAAAAAATATTTTTATGGTATTACGTTGGACAGACCTACCATTTTGTGACTATTTTATATCCCTGAATAAGGTAAAGCCCAGGAAATAAGCATAGATAATTTTGTTGCCGATGCAGATGTGTGCCTCAGAAAACCAAAAGAATCTTTAGCGATATGCCTGCAGTGTGTTTGCGTCACAGTTGTAGGTGTAGCGTCCTTGGCGATGGGTGGATGGTACCACCGCTCTTGTCTTCTGCCAGACACGAAACAGGACTTGTCACATTCTAGCACTTTCCACCGACGTCTGGACTAATGGATGGCTTAAGGCAAACCGTAGTCCATTTCATCTTCAAAATTTTTCTCGCTACTCTTTCCTTACGTGACCTCGGTGGTCGGCTTACGCGCTTAGTCAAGAGCCAAGCCAGTTCGTTCTTGTCTGTATGACATCCTGGTCAACCATTCTTGGGCCGTACGTATGTGCTTCACGAAGTCGGACAGCTTTCCGTTTTTTCAGCGTTCTATCTTGACAGTTCCCTGGCAGCAGGCCCAGGTTGTTTAGAATGTACAGAGTAGGGTATTTGCTGCCCAGCATTAATTTCGTAAGAAAATAAATCACTGCACTGACCCTAGTATTAACCTTTAGGTAAGCATCGACGGTAACGCTAATTGAAGTGTCGTATTCACCTCACTCATTCTCGATGACCTCGGCGACCTTGATAGGGTTCGAGCCCTCGAAAGCAAGTGCAAAGATCGTGTGCAGCTGACGCTTTAAACATCTGACCTACAAGCGTAAGTACCATGAAAATTTTTTTGGATAAGTCTGGCTGGGGACGGCTTACAACATAGAAATATCAATCCCTGTCTCCTTTTTCCTAGTTGTGGTTCTTTACAGAGTATGCATTTATGTATATATATCTTTTTGAGCACCCCTTCATCCTGAAAACTGGGCGAACTTAGGATGGATGATCCATGTGCCCGTATTAATGGTCCTTTCTCTTCATTGTAGGTATCCTCCTTCCTATAAAACTCTGTAGAATCAATCGTACAAGTAAACTACTGCCTCGACTCTCTTTTGAGAAGATTAGTGGACGATCGTGAGGGGCCCGGGCCTGCCGCGCGTCGGGGCTTCAGGCCACCACTGAGTTTCTGTATACAATAAGCAACTCCTACTGGTCTTAACTCTGCTCTTCTTATACGAAAGTGGGCGTGATAATTGTAGCGTTCTGAGCACACGAATGACTCAGGCTCCTACAGCCTAATCAATCCAGTGTTTTCGAACACAAATTACGAGGAGTTGTTAACTTATCCCAGTGTTCCTGCAGGATGCTCAAAGCAAGGAACTACATCACGTTCTGTATACTGCAAACACTTGCTGTATTAGCAGTCGATTGTGCTAAAATAATAATGGATAACTCATTTCATCTCATTTGAACACAGCCCTTAGGACAGTGGTACGTGCGTACGGGAATAAAGCAGCCATTTTATGGTGACCGTCGGGTACCCATAAAATTGTACCGCGGCAAGAAATCCGGCCAAACTGAGTGGTTTCATGCACTTTCTGCGTTTAACTGTCTGTCTTCAGAAGATAAAGGTTTACACTGACGAAGCAATCACCTATTGAAAGGTGTTACGCTTCCTTGCCGAATGTAATGCAATGTAATGGTGTTTGTCAAGATTTCCTTAGTGTGAATTATGGTAGAGTATGTCCTCGTTTTAGGAAACCTGCAGGCAAGCAACCTTCCTGAAGGACTACTGAAACTGCGAAGTCAGTATTCTGATTACTGTCCAGCCAAGGATGTTTCCAAGGCACAGTAATTGCCGCTCAAGTATCACCTCTGTATAGGCGTCGTTGGCTTTCCTGTAATTAAATTACTGTTCTCAGATCATGATCTGCAAGAAATGATGGCCCTCCGTTCGTTCTGGCTGGTTAAAAAGCACATCACGTCGAAAAAGGGGACAGTTTTACACGCTATTTTTTTTCCTTAGGTCTACTGACTATTCTGCTGCAAGTTACTTTTCCGTTATTCTGCGACTTATCTGCTGTTCTCATACCCAGATCTATTAGAGCAAAATTGGTTTTAATTTTATCGTGGATGGGTCACCTGTTCCACAGATCAGCGAGTACCTGTTAGGTAATTTCTACTTCCAGCGTCTGTACTTTTACTGCATATCTCAGTTAGTGCTTCAGCGTCTTTGGCAAGGCAAGCAGCACCTGGCGCTCTCACTTTTGCCGCCTGTCAGACATCTAAGAGCCCGCAACGGTGGGGCACATTTCTGCTACTTTCTGACTTCAAGGTAGCCTCACGCAAGCCGCCTTCAATGAACTTCGACATTTGTCATGCACTGCTGAATGTTGTCGTCGCAGGGCTCATGTAGAACGGACGGACTCTTTCTTGTTTTATTTAGCGTTTGACGACTCTTGGCAGAGAACACAGGGCTGACTGAGATAAATGGATCTGGTCAGACACCCTACCGCTTTTTCCCCCTCCTACTGTCTCGATGAGAGCAACGTGCCATTTTGAATCTTTGGACGTTTTTTTGCCAACTAAGTGTCCTCTTTCTCATTGCTTGATGTCACCCTGACACCATATGTCTCCCTCCCCTCCATATTATTTTCCTCGTCTCCCCCGAGCAACCTTCACCAGTTGATGTGGTACTGGCTTGACACTTCGCGTTCGACTCACTAATTGCCACAGTTTGTTCGTCAGCGTCAGATGCGGGCTTGATAATTGCAGGGCAATTATGCTCGCTGTTGTCCGAGTTGATGTTGCCCGCATCCGACGCTGACGAGCAAACTGTGGCAAGTAGTGTGTCGAACGCGAAGTGTCAAGCCAGTACCGCAGCAATTAAAAGACCCCAGCGGTGGCTACAGTAATGAGCAATTATCACACACACGCGATGACCACTATGAATTATAAATACCCTGAAACCTATGCATGTCTCCACCCTAACTGCGGATGACCACGAATGTGTTATTATCATCTATGATTGAGGATTCCCAAGGGAATCCGAAACGTCAGGACAATAAATCTCTTATTCCAGTGATCGCTTCTTCTTCTTCTGAACTGCTTCCTTAAAGTCGAATATACTCCTCTATTGGCAATCAACACTTTTTTTTTAAAATATGGAACTCCTTTCCGGTAAATTTTTAAAGATGTTTTAGTAAATTTCTCGTGTACATTCCTATTACACACTGCAGTCCCTAATATGAATGTTTATAGATGCCCGCATTCGCACGCTATTTATTACTTGTTCCCTTTTATTTTTGTTTTAGACAAATAAATAAATTGTATGTTTAAGGTGCGGAGGATCTCATCATTACAAAGTTACTGCTGTGGTAAAAATAAACACAACGTGAGTAATTGTTGCTTTGTCTAAGCAAATCCAGAAGTGGCGAAACTTTTTAGTAAAATATGCATATAGAAGGCAGGAAGACGCTCTCCGGGACCAGTGGTGTATTTGCCCGACGTTTCAGACTCTCACTCGAGGCTATTGTCAAGGAATGAAAACGTACAGCTCGCTGCGTGATTAAGTCAGCTCTACCATGGATAACCTTGGGTTCCCAAGGCAAAGATGACTTACAGGGGTATTCATTTATATAGACCCCTGTATGCATTTATATAGACCCCTGCATGCATTTACATAGACACCTGTGTGCATTTATATAGACCCCTGTATACATTGTAATATTTTCGTCGGACACCAAGGCAATTGCATTTGCATAAATTCTCCGGATGTTTATGAGTGTGGGTGTTTATCTTTTTACAAACACCAATGACAATATTGAGCAGGAAATTCCTCTAAAGAGGATAGGCGAGACACTCAATTTGTCTTATTCGACAGTCAAAAGAATTGGAAAAAAAACGGAGCAAGAATGAAAATTACGAGCGAGATTTCAAAACCGCTTATGAGAAGAGATGGCCGTAACTAACATCGTAAACAACTAAACAGCTTGTTGATTTGATGGTCAATGCTCAAACCGAGATGAGAGAGAAATCGTTCAGAAATTGGGGATCATACAGGCGCCGACCTCACAGTCCACCGTTTCAAGAATCATGAAAAAAATCAATAACTCGAGAGAGTGGTTTTCATTAGTGCCTGTAGAAAGAAATACACCCACACTCATAAACATCCGGAGAATTTATGCCAATGCAATTGCCTTGGTGCCTGACGAAAATACTACGATGCATACATGAGTCTATATAAATGCACACAGGAGTCTATATAAATGCATACAGGGGACTATATCAATGAAAACCCCTGTAAGTCAGCTCTGCCTTGGGAACCCAAGGTCACCCACGGCAGAGCTGACTTAATCATGCAGCGAGCTGTATGTTTTCATTCCTTGACAATGGCCTCGAGTGAGAGCCCGAAACGTCGGGAAAAAACACGACTGGTCCCAGAGAGCGTCTTCTTGCCTTCTATGCAATTACCTGGGCCTCGCATATTTTTGACTTTTCCGAAAAGGCAGATAATTTCATATCCGCCAACGTATCGTCATGATAAAATAATAGCCAACACATTCTGAAAAGTATGGTGAACTAACGAGGAAGTAGTGAAAACATATCCTACCATGAAAGAGGTGGCAGAGTTGAGCGAAGCCTCACTTTATAAAAATAAAACGTAAGAGAAAAAACTGCTTCTATAAAAGTCAAGAGGTTGGTTGATAGGATTGTTACGCTACGGTGAGATAGGAGCATGGTTGTTGAGGAGAACGTATGAGGATTCGAAATGCTTCCTGTTGTTGGAGAAATCAAATAACAGTAAAGACTACTGTTCACCGTCGAAACATTGTCTGACAGGCCATGGGGTCAAACATCAGGGGAGGCAAGAGGAGCTTATCGCAGACAACATGTTTCAAATGATTATATATATATATATATATATCCTGATCATCATCCCCCAAAGAAGGCGAAGAAGAAAACAAGGCGCTGTCG
>JAYGXS010000006.1:35916232-35948336 GCA_036362985.1 Ligula intestinalis
CCAACCCCACGCATGTGAGGAGTGGAGTTATACAGGGTAGTGTACTGGGTCCGCTCCTATTTTGCCTGTTTGTCAATGACGTTTCAGACTGTTTTCAGTATGGCAGACCCTTCATGTACGCTGATGATTTAAATGTCGCTTATCGATATAAACCGGCAGGTCACAACATCGTGCTCGAGCTGATAAAAAAGGATCTTCAGGCCTTCGCCCAGTGGTGTTGTACATGGCGCCTCACCCTTTTATGGCACAAATGTTCCGTTATGGTTGTTGGCGACGATCATCAACCGGAATTAAGCATTGATGGCCACGAACTAAATGTCCCAGGAGTTATCAAGGATTTGGGCATATTCTACTCTAATAGTCTCAATTTGTCAGAGCACTGTGCCCTGATAGTCTCGAAAGCACGCCGAACCACCGGATTTATCCTTAGAAATTTTAAGACTATCAAGGTTAGAACTTGCCTTTATAATATGTACGTGAGACCTAGTCTTGAATACTGTTCGCCCCTATTCAGTCTTCTGCGCACTAGTGAACGGAAGAACATAGAATCGGTGCAGCACTTCTTCACTAGAAGAGTTTTTACTACAGAACACCGTTACTTAACCTACCAACAAAGGTGCGAACTTATAAAGCTGGAACCCCTATGGCTTCGTCGATTGCAGAAGGGTCTATTTTTACTGTTTACAATTTTGAATTGTCAAACCTTTAATCCTGTTTGTACAATAAGGCAGCTTGAGCACTCTCGACGCGCCAGTCATCGAGACGTATTTTTATTTCTTCCTATGGCACGTACATTTAAGTGCTGGCAATTCTTTTAAGTAAACGCCAGACCAATCTGGAATAAGCTGCCCAAAAGTAATAAAACCCAGCAAAGCTTCTCTATGTTTAAGAGAGCTATAACCAGTTTTTTATCATTCAGGACAACTGTCACAAATTTTGGGTGCTGACTCGGTGGAATCTCTCTTTCACTCTAATGGCGTTCGTTGACTTTGAACCCCGCCAGGCTTCACTGCTAAAGATAATGCGGCTGAAGCAGCAGCCCGCAGTCTGCTAACCCTTCAGCCGATAGCGCGCAACTTTTGCCGACAACCATTGAAGGAAGACTGAGAACACTGTGTTCTTGTGCCAACCCTCTCCCTCGTGAACTAATGTTTTTAAGCGATATGAAACATTTCTCCTGCTGATGAGTAAACTCAGCTAACAACTGAACATTTATTCTGTTTGTATCATACATTTGAAGGCAGGTTTTTTCACTTGAAACAAACTCCTTATCTCGTCCAGTATTCACAAAACAAAAAACCTGAAACAAAACCAATACTGGCTGCATCATAGGGAGTTTTTTCAGGTTTTTTCCGGTCTTCGAGGTGTTAGAAGGCGCCCAAGAGGTTCATTACCAACTCTTTACAATTGCCTGTAAACTGGCATAATAAACATATTATTCTAAAACATTACACCAAAGGAAGCTGCTACCTTGTGCTGGCAATCACTCAGATTCACTTGCCTACATCCGGAGTTCTAAGTTCAGTTGAGGAAAGCTGCCATTCACCTAGGAAACAACATTTAACGACCTGGTATTTAATATGAGCTTAAGCCAGTATGAATAATTATCATATCGTCAGTTTTATCTAGATATGCCAAAATGAAATAGAATACATGTCTAAAAAGTGAAAAATGAAATGCCTACAGGAAGAGCTTCAACATGATTTCAAAAAAGAGCGTTCATGCCTTTTCAACATTTCATTGATGAATAAATGGATTCGCGCAAGTAGGAAGGATGGCTCTCTGATATATACCAAAATATCAGGTTAACTGCAGGCATATGTCCAAGGAAACGTTAAATGTATATGTCTGAACTTTACTTAATAGGTTAGTACTAACCCACAGCACTGAGTGTTAAAAGGAAGATTACGAATTGTTATGCGTTCGAAAACTGAAGTAAACTGGAGTCTTCCCTCTAAATGGCGTTTCCTGGTC
This sequence comes from Ligula intestinalis, assembly GCA_036362985.1. Classification (NCBI taxonomy): domain Eukaryota; kingdom Metazoa; phylum Platyhelminthes; class Cestoda; order Diphyllobothriidea; family Diphyllobothriidae; genus Ligula; species Ligula intestinalis. The sequence continues at coordinate 35,918,207 of JAYGXS010000006.1, forward strand.
TCTCTTCAAGGCGTTTTTCCTCCTAACCTAGGTCGACCATTGCGTCAATAGCCTTCTTTTTGGAGTTGCCAAATGTGTTGTTGAGCTTAAATTCTAGAAGGCAATCAGTTGTGGCATAGCACTCTTCAAAATAATCTGAATAAACTTTGCAGACGGTAATTTGTGATGCTGCCAAAGGTGCATTCCTTATACACCGTTTTATTTTTTTGAGGCAAAGAGGATCATACCTTCCTATAGAGCATTGATCGCCAGAATCTCTCGAAGGATAGAGAACAGAAGAATGGTTCTTTTTGAACCACTGATATACTGAAGTGATGGTACGTATGGGTGTCCTTTGTGATCGTGGATTGCTGTCCGAAGGAGTGAGAGAGAGATAGAGAGTGGTCTACACCTGATTTTGAAAACATGCTTCCCAAACTTTCAGCAAAAAAAAATCTTTCAAAAGTTACAAACTTAGGCGCACAATCTCACAACACCGGGAGATCAAAAGTCATCCGTTATCGTGGATGACTGCAATTTTCGATATCTAGGATAAGTATTCTTTGAATATTCTTTAACTATAGGCCAAATTGGACTACCTTCAAACCATTGCTAGCGTCGTGACCTAATACATGTGACTTCCTTGTAGTTCAAATACACAGTTGATGATTAAATCTGGTTTGGACTAACCGATTTTAATCAGATACACACACATTAAAAGAATGGAACAAGGACCTACAGTGTTCACTCGCATTACACACGCATCAGATATGGTAAAATAGGGTAAGGCAGACGATCAAAAGATCATATCTTGGTAACGGTAATACATGTGCAACTTGGTCAACAACGAGCAGCGTTAAAAGGCCAGAAAGCTGACAAATCTTGCACTGTGTAGCAAACTTTGATCGGAGTGAACAATATGTAAGTGCAACGTACTGAAATACTGATAGAAAACGTGTCGGTACGGTAAGAAAAGACGCGAGTGTCTAAAATCAACCAATATATAACGGACGGGTCAGGACAGCTCCGTTACGGTAAGTATACACGCCGAAGCCTGCTTCCTGGCAGCAGTTCTGAAAAAAAGGAAAAAGAGTGAGTGAAAGACCATAAAACACACCGAGGTGGATGACTCAGCTTCGTCTATTACACTACTAATCATCCATACGAAATGACCTTGGACGCGCGCTATATAACTGTTTGTGCACGCTTTTCGGATCGGTTGTTTTTGTGGCTGGTTGACTTTACTCTGTACGCATTCATTTGGTCCTCTCCGTTTTTATCTTTTTGTAGGTTGCATTCAAAATGTCTAAATTACTTCGTCTTTCCTTTCTTGTAACTTATGCTGCTCTTTTTATATAGTTTTGAAAACCTCGCAAGATGTGGGCTGATGTTCCGATGGGGCCACCGGATGCCATCCTTGGCATTACTGAGGCGTTTAAACGTGACACTAATCCCAAGAAAGTGAACTTGGGTGTCGGAGCATATCGTGATGACGACTGCAAACCGTGGGTTTTGCCGTCTGTCCGTAAAGCTGAGCTCCGCATTGTGGAAAAGAATCTGGATAAAGAGTATCAACCAATCACTGGCAACGCCGTCTTTTCCCGACTTGCCATCGAATTTGCTTTGGGACCGAACTGCAAAGCTCTGAAAGAAGAAAGGGTAAATTAAAAAATTATCATCTGCTTCTTATGTACAAAGAGTGAAATTATATTAATTATATATTTGTATAATTATATAATTCTTTGTGAAATCCCAATATCTCAATTTCTCTTCCAGAACTGCACCAGCCAATGTCTCTCTGGCACTGGTTCTCTGAGGATCGGCGCCGCTTTTCTTGTACGTACTTTTTTTCATTGAACATCTTTCGGACTGTTCTTTGGAAATTAACAAATCTCCTATAAAAAATAATTGAAACCGAGCAATCTGCCTGCCTTAGATTTAGAGAAAAATTTGACGAGTGCCGTTCTCCACAACATGACGCAGCATATTATTATCACACTGCAGTTTATGCCATAAAAGCATACTAGAGTATAGGGTGTATGGAGACTGGGAAGTGTAAATCGCATGAAAATATGCAAATCAATAATAGGTGTTTTTGTGCGAACTTCATATACACTTACTTAGATGTGCTGTTTACGGAGGTCACTATCCATCCGCAAAGCGCGTATATTTACCACCTTCCTGACTTTCCTCAGTCAGCTTCTGATACTGGTCTCAATTGTTAAGTGTGCTTGCCAAGGAAATAAACGGCTTCGGTCTAAGAACAAAATTTTTTCGTTAATCCAGGGCCGGTTCGCCAAGCACAAGGACGTGTGGATGCCTAAGCCAACTTGGGCCAACCACATTCCTGTCTTTAAGTGAGTTCTCGCAAATTTAATCCACTTTATTGTGCCTTTGTTGTCTTGTCGGCTAATCATTGTTTCTATACTTCGAATTCAGGGATTCTGGAATGAATGTGAACTTCTACCGTTATTATGATCCATCAACCTGTGGCTTCGATTCTGCTGGTTGTTTCGAGGACCTTTCCAAGATACCCGAAGGCCACACCGTCCTTCTCCATGCCTGCGCACACAATCCCACTGGTGTCGATCCCTCCATGGAACAATGGAAACGCATTGGAGAGATCATTAAGACCAGAAAACTCATCCCCTTCTTCGATATGGCCTATCAGGTAGCGCCCCCTCCCGAATATTAGCATTTGAGTTTTAAGAGTCTGTATGCGCTTTGTGCCAATATTCATCCTATCTTTCTTTTCCTCCAGGGATTCGCCTCCGGCGATCCGGACCGCGATGCGGCGGCTCTGCGCTATTTCGTTGACGAATTGGGTGTGCCCACCGTCCTATTGGCCCAAAGCTTTGCCAAGAATATGGGCCTCTATGGCGAGCGTGTTGGCGCCTTCACTATGATTTGCAGTTCCAAAGAGGAAGCCGCTCGCTGCATGTCTCAAATTAAGATTCTTATTCGTCCAATGATCAGCAACCCGCCCTTGCACGGTGCTCGCATCGCCGCTGAAATTCTAGGTGACCAAGAACTTCGCAACAGTTGGTTAGTATCCTTTTATGAGATTAAATGCCTGTTGTAAATTATCAATTGCTTCCAACTAATTACCTCTATCTGCACCTTTCTGTAGGCTTTCTGATGTCAAGCTGATGGCCAACCGAATCATCAGCATGCGCACGGAGCTTAGGAATAATTTGAAGGCAGAGGGCTCGACTCGCAACTGGCAACACATCACAGATCAGATCGGCATGTTCTGTTACACTGGTTTGAATCCAGAACAGGTAAGCTTTTCTTAAATAAGTATTTGGTGCAGTTATATTGGCCATAAGCATCAATAGGAGCACCACAAGCTTGCTCTCAGAGACAAAGTGCAGTGCCAGATTGCCCAAAACGTTGGACCACCGTTGTTTTCGTTTGACACACAAATGTAGTTTGGCATTTTTAGCATCTGCACTTTCTACTTAGGCACTTTTGAAACTAGACCAGCCCCAGCACCGTTTCTCGTGCATAGTCAAATATTGCAGAGACCTACCCCATTGACCTCCATTTCTGTCGACTCTCCAGATAGACTGGCTACTGACTATTCACGCTTAATTTGTTTTCACCAACATAAAAATTGCAAAAGTTATGGTCTCCGTCAACTCAGGCTGCTTGTCTCACTCTTTTTGTTTGCATTTCGTGATCGCAACTTGTCCCCGTGTGGTGAAACATTTTCTTCATAGTTTTTTGTGCTTTGTTTTGTCACGTACGCCTGTATGACTGTATAAATTCTTTCTGTGGCTGACAGGTTGAACGCCTGACGAAGGAGTTCTCAATTTACCTCACGAAGGACGGGCGTATTAGTGTCGCTGGAATCACAACCAAGAATGTCGGTTACCTTGCGCATGCCATGCACGTAGTGACCAAGTAGGCTCCATTTCGGCTCGCCTGCTATAAACTTCCCCGTCCCGTCGGATATCCCTCCTTTCTTCTTTCCTCGTGGTTGCTTCCTGTAAACATTCATGTACATGAAAAAGGTTCTTCGAGAAACTTAATTTTCGCTTTGCTTGTCCTTTTCGCCTGCCTTTTGGTGAGGTGGACCGTAAACCAAGATAGGGGACAAATTTATAGTAATTCCTACTGGACTATGGCTGTAATTAGGCAAATTTCTTCAAGTCAGTATGACTGGAGATTAATGCAATCGATTAACTTGTAAAACACGGCGTTGCTCTTACTCGATTTTAGGCCTGGGCCAACGTCTCTACCTGACTTAAGCTCGTAGACTGCAACATTTCACTATTTTCCATGAAGGAAACAGTGCTGTTATTTTCAGAAGATTTGACCCCAAGGACAGCGCTTTTATTCGCCTGGCATTTCGACATCCATCGTTGTTTCTTCATCAGAGACATTAGCAGAAAGCAGCAGTAGAAACGATTAATACATGCACAGAAAATTGCACTATTTATAGGACAGTCATTACTGCAATGAAGGACACGCGAAGCATGTCCAAACGTCAGACGAAAATCAATGTTGTCCCAGTGATCAAATCTCCCTCTTAAATGCTTCCTGGGATTCGTATGTTCGTTTTTATGGTCAGTTCTGTAATTTTCTCTGAAATCGCCCTTAAATTTCATGTCTGAGTCTGTCGCGCAGTTATTTATTGGCAGATAAGAATTAACGACGTAGACGAAGGAGATTGTGAGCGCCCGTTTACCATCGTTCGCACTCCCAACCGAAACCGCCAATACATCGGGCACGTGGCGTCAGTGGGTCGCGGGCCCGAGCCCCGGGTGCCGCATCATGAAGGCTATAAAACCGGAAATAGCCATTCCAGACTCCGTTGTCTGTGTCAGTTATGTCCCTCTACCATCTGTAATACGGGAATAATGGCTCGTAAATGCACTAAAAACCCTTAAGAGGGTACCGATTGGGGAGACACGCATGAAGGTTTACTACCGACTAAAGACCTGACACAGCTGGCTAGTAGGAGGTTGTAGTTGGAGGAGTTATTGCCTTAGTCTATTCGCCATCTGCTGGGATGGTTCTGACCCCTGAAAAGAGTCATCCATTCCTCCGCCTAAGTGACCGGATGCCGCAGTTTTGCCCTTTTAGCGATGACTCATCCAGATGCATGACTAGTCAGCCAGCAACCACCGTCTTTCTGGGCATAGATGGATTCATCTGTGTAGCTGAGTCCAATAGTTAGCAATCCTGATCGTTGGTGTCACTGCCCGTCGGAAAAAAAACCAAAGTTTTTTTATCTTCAAACATATGACTGACATAGGCAATATTTTGAATGAGTGAAGTTAGTTGGATTCCGCGATGATATAGTGAAAAGAAAATATCATCGGAAAATCGAGTTGTACTCCTGAATTTTCAAACTGGTATCACTTGTTTTTCGTCAGACTAAGTGAAAAGTGAGGGCTGGGGATGTCGCACTAGAGGTTTTGGGAGCACAGGTTACAATGAACTGGGATGGGGTTTGGGGGGTTACGGTGATGGGAATCCTGCGGCGATAGGCTGTGCAGGTGCGTGCCGGCTGTCCTTGTCTTTATACTGGCCACATAGGCCGACGTTTAGAGACTCGCATCAAAGATCATAAGTTAGCCGTTTGCCGGTGGGATGCTTTATCACTCGTATTTGCGCACTCCCTTGAGTGTGATCACCGCTTCAATTGAGATGGAACTGAGGTGATCGCAAGGGCCAATACGAGACAGGGGATAGAATTCGTCGAAGTTTGGCACTCGAGCCCAACTAATATTAACAGATACGTAGACCTTGATTCACCCTATGCCTGTTTCCGCGACTGGTCCACTAACCTGCGCCCAGCCTGAAACAACACCAGGCCGTCCGTGCTCGTTCAAGGAGAACTTCACTGGTTCTGCACCCTTCTCCCCGCCAACCTGTGGCCCACAATCCAAACGTGAACACCTCCCCTCTTACCTGCACAACCTATCGCCACAGGATTTACGTCACCGTAACCCCCCCCCCCCCTAACCCCATCCCAGTTTGTTGTAACCTCTGCAAAATCCTTAGTCCAGGCTTTCCGTCAACATTCAACAGAGCCGTTTCTTACTGTTGAGAGTCAGACTGGTAATCTGTATTAGTAAATATAGCCACGACGCCCTGGCTTGTAGAGGAACTTCTTTTCGCCCGTCCGCAAAAACCACTCTCGCTAAAACCGATTGCATACGTAGGTCACACAGCTTTTCAATGCTCTGGGTAGACTGGGTCTAAATATGTCCTGCTAAGAGATACATTAGATTGTAGTGGTCGCTTCTGTCCGACGCCCACCTAACCCTTGACGTCACAAACAAGGTCACTCAGAGCAGGACTTTGCGCGAATGCACTAATCGGCCTGCATTCGACTAGGCGCAAGCTGGCTCGCGAGAGTCGGACCACCCACGCCAATGTCTACCTTCGTGCGGTCCAACCAATCACCATCAAGGCCACGAGACAGAGAGGATTCGGCGGCCGCCACCCCCCCCCCCCCCCCCCCATTACTGATGCCAGAATTCACTCGGAATTCTGCGCCTGAGCGAAGCGGACGCGTCGGCGCTGCCGCGCTCTCACGGTCCTCACGGCGAATGCAACGCCAGACCGAACCAACCTTCGTCTTAACTATTCTTCTATCCTTCTCCAAAATAAACTATCCCTAACAATCTGCCTTTCCCAAGACTTTTCTCATCTCCTAAGGAACCAAGCCTGGAATATCGCAGTCGTTAGGGTGAAGCCCTAGTAGACCTAACACATTGCGATAAAATACACTTGCGGCGTATGGATGAAGTCGGCCGAACACCAGGAAGGGGACTAATCTGTAGTAATTTGTACTGAACTTGCGTATCCATAACTTGCGACGCCGACCCCTCCATCCGTCTTCCAGTCAAAGTGACTGGATATGGATGCGATGAATGGGGTTGGGGAAGACGGCCTCGCCCTCCCGCCCTCAAGGAATTCTCGCGCTCGATATTGGGCCTGAACCAACGCCTCTTGGTAATCGGGGCCCCATGAGGCAGCACAGTGCAGCACATTTTCTCAGGACTTGCCCTTACCAATCCTTCCTGCAGTTTTTCCCTAATTTGACTCTGTCTTTGGCAGACAGCAGACAGTTAGTTCTTGACAACTTACTGAGGCCGCGATTGTGCGGTTCATCAGGTGTACGCTAACTCTTGTCTCTTGTGATGGCAATGGTAATTCTTATCGAATGGCCGTAGCTGTAAGACTATTTTAAGGCGAAACATTTCCATCGAAGAATTCAGAAGGCAACTATGAGTATTTCGTGCACCTTTAAAGTTGGGTGAAGAGTCATACAGACAGCTATTTGTTAGCAAAGACAAGAGAGACTGAAATTGCCATTTCTGGCTTGTTAGCCTTCATCAGACAGTCATACCCAGACCCAAGTGGTGTCCCGATTGAGCCGCGAACTCGCGACCTCTCTGATCAGAATCAAACGCCCTAACCATTGAGCTACGAGCTCGCTGTCTCGCCGGTTTAGGACAGGGGATATTGACATCCGTTAATCAACGTACAACTGACGGCTAATAAGCCAGAAACGGCCATTTCAGTCTCTCTTGTCTTTACCGCCAATAATATCTCCCTTTACGACCAGCTGTTATGGCTGTGAGGGCCTGTGACGAGGGCAGAGCGGTTCAGATAAGTCCCGTTAGCGGTCAGATGAACGTTACTGAATGGGTTATTTGTTTCCGAACAGGGTGCGAGTTTCCACAGCCTTCTGTGCATCTGTTTGACCATCCATTTGAAGACTAGGTTTTTCATTTGCGAAAATGCCCATCGACAGATTCAGTTTGATGAGCATGCCCAGCTTCCAATAGATTCTCGTCGAACCAGTATGAGGCCGGAATATAAGTTAAAGCGTTAATGCGAGACAGCGGGTAGGCGGCAGTGATTAGATGTAGACATTCCAGGAAGAGGTGAAGGGTGCGGAAGTTGCAGAAAGTTCTTCTGTACAGCTGTTTGAGCGGTGAGGGTTTGATACAGCCGTTCCAAAGGGACAGGCGGAGACGTGCGGTTAAGTGACCGTTGGCCATGGCAGTCGTGGGGCCTGTAGGAGGCTATTTTGTGCACACAAGGACCGCTTTCGCAATGCGATAGCGGTCGCTTCTGTTGTTGCTAGCGGGCGCTGACCCAGGGATTTTGGATAGTTGAGTGGGACCTTATAAATCACCCGGAAGGCTTCTTTGGGGTCCACTCAATGTCCAGAATCCACAATATACCCGAAGAAGACGCTGGTTATGCTCCTGACTTTAACTTTTCTCGGTCTTTTTTATAAGTGCCGACTTGTGTGACAAATATAACATGTTCCACAGGAGCGCTTAAATGACTTAATGCACATGTGTTAGGAGTCAGCCTAACCGACCGCCAGCATAAACTTGCAGGCTGTCCTGACGCACCGCTCCTGAGGCCAACAGCGAGCGGCCTCGAGGTTATGTGTCTGCGCTGGTTACTTTCCCCGCTCGATGACCTTAAACCGCTGGACGGATATTCACTCGCGCGCCATCGCACGCGAGCACACGTGAGTGCTCCACCCTGCGGCCATGCCGCAGGTGACCTCAATACTCGGCACCCCTCAAGTAATCCAACGCACTAATCACACAGCGCTTGAACTCGCTTCAAAGTCATTGATAAGCAACTGTCAAATCTCATTAAGGGACTAGCTGAGACTTGCAGACACCCTCAAGTCTGCACATTAGCCCGGCTTTTAACCGCGGCCACTGCCACCCGAGACAGCAACTCCGGGTTTCGTACACACGTCCAATTTCACGCCTTCGTTTTTGTTTTGTTCTTCCTTGGGGATTCAAACAGGGTGTAATCACAGACAGTGACATCTCAGCTTCTCATCGTTATAACAACATGGAGGTGGTCTGTGCTGGCAACCTACCCTCCCTCTAAGACCAGGTTGATCGATGATACTTTCCCAAATTTTGCGTAACGGCATGTTTAAGGTGTCTTCTCCTCTGGACTTCACGTGGCGAGGAGTGCCTGAGTAACGTTTTTGAATCTGATTGCCTAATGCGAAAAACAGCCGACATTGGCTCATTCTGTAGACTGGAAAGTGCGGCATATGTACCCAAGCATTTCAGGAATAGCCCGGGGCAGGGGAATAGACTGCAAATTTAACACTTTTTGCTCCTAGTTTTTGTGTCTTTAAAAAAACTGCATGTTTTATATTAGTCGGCAAAGGTTTGCGTGAAAGCTGTTGTGTCCGGTTGTTGCAAACCGCTCCTCTCATCTAATCTGCTCCGCTCTGCGTGGAAAGCCAGTAGATAAGGATCGTTCGCTCAGAACCAGTTATGGTTGTTCGGTGCCGAGACGGGTCGAACCATACTTTGGGTCCCGGATCTGCATGCGAATGCCCTATCCTTCTGTAATACAGGACCAACTGAGAAAAAAAAATGTACAGTCCGGGCAATACAAAGGAAAGAAAGTATAAATAAAAAGATAATATTTATAAAGGTAGGAAAAATTATTGTAATAATCTCATGTTTGTCAACAAAAAAAGCATTACATGATTAAAATGTGCAATTATGCAAATTTTGGGAAATAAGTAAATTTAAAAGATAACTAACTGGAACTAAAATCAACTAACTAAAACACGCAAACGGAAGTAAGCTAAAATGACTTTAAAAATAATCCATTACTCAAAAAAATCGTTAACCTAGTAAGGAACTTAAAACCGAGCTTAAATATAAATGAGGTTATTAAACCAAATCAAATAAACTAATGTGTAGTTGTTGTGTATGTAAATCTAACGCTAGAACCGCAAGTTTGACCCCCAGGTAATTTAAAGAAGACGACCTCCTTGTCGCTGGCTCTAATGCCGACAAGCAGAAGGATTTCCCCAATTCACAAGTCAAGCAAGACAGTGTTGGTGGACATAAACTGACTGCCGGAAGAGAGAGGGTACAAGGGCTGTCAGCTGCTAGCTGCGCTCGCTCCGCAAAGTTGTATCCCTTTCTGCGAAGCCTTGAATACAGCATGTCTTTATTGGGCTGTGCAACCAACGAAGTGGAACGGTGCGCATCGATTGGCTGGAACTAACGTGTGCCTTGAGCAGCGAGCAGACGGGGGGAGCATAGGACATGCAGGAACTCGCGAGCCTCTCGCAGCGGTGAACAAAGAAATAGTGGGGATGTTTGTCACGTCGGCACAGACTACGTGGTCCACCGTGGTCAGTCGACACACAGATAGGCCCGCCTACAATTCCGCAAAGTGGATGTACTCAAACGTGGGATTTCGCCAAGGCGAATCGAATACTTCACTTCGATCAGCTTCCCAATTCCTTGCAGACCTCTGAAGTCGAAGGATCCAGTCGAAAGGACTCGCGGTATTTTTGATGGGACGTCCGTATTCCCATATCGTTCCCTAAAGTTGACACACGATGTCTTGTACAGAAAACGTTGAGCAGACATACGAGGAAAATCAGACTTCGCTCAGGTTCGAGCCATTGATGACGTTATTCGACCTGCTTGGACCTTTTGGAAGAAACCTATAAGTAGATTAGTTGGCTCCTCTACGTCTGATTTAGCGGGTAGACTGGTCCTCCATAAGGTAGAAAATATTGCCTTCATTCAACAGGAACCGACATTTTGGTGCCACTACGTTGACGACACGTTTGTTATTGTCAGGAGGAACATACGACAGAATTTCCAGAATCTGTTCAGATAAATTATACTGCATATAAAATCCACGAAGGAGAAAGATAAGGAGCAGCAGCTACCTGGTGCTCGTCAGCTTAAGTCCCACCAGTGAACTAGATACAACGATTTTCAGGACGGCAGCCAATATCACCCACTTCCTGGATTTTCATACCAACCATCAGATGGCTCACAAACAAAATTGTGTGAGAAATCTCATCAAGCGGGCCCTGACTCACGGCAGCAACCCGGAAGACAAAGCACGCAGGCCCCGATACCGCCGCGAACAATTAATGCAGAATAATTATATGCAGTGTTGTTTACAAGCCGCTGCCTATGTAGTCGCCCTCCCCGCCGATCGTACGCTGTCCAACATAAAATACGTTTCAGACGTATTGTATCGTAAGCCGTGCCTAGTCCCGCAACAATGCGCTCGGTCGCTCCCGACACATCCGTGATGTATGGCAACGCATGTCATACCGTTGGGGTTGGTTCTGCTTGGGTCCTCGGAGGGCGGGACTAGGCGCCGGTATTGCACACCGGCCCAAGGCTACCATGCGCAGCCAGGTAATGAAAATAAAAGACCAAATAAGTCCCAGTGAGAAGTCAGGTGTAGTTTATCGTATACCATGTCTAAATTGTCCCCCAAATTACACCGGACAGACTGGAAAAATGTTTGGTTTGCGCATACACGGACATAAACTGGCTGTCAGACGGGGTGATGCATTTTCGCAAGTGGCTGCCCACACCTATGTGACGGACCATGAATTCAACTTCGTGGCCATGAGGACAATTGCTCACGTCGACCGCAAGACGGGACGAGAGCTTATCGCAGGAGGTTAAGTGAGTCAAACCCAGCAACTGCGATCTTCAGACCATGGTTACTTAGTAGAGGAGAAGTCGGTAAAGCCAAAGTTTGAGAGCAGTCAGGCTAGTAGACAGAGAGAGAGCGTTCATTGGCTAGGTCGGCCTGTGACTGGTTGGACACCGTGTGGGTGGACAGCGTGTGGGTGGCCCATATCTTGCGGTAGTAAGTCTGGCGACCGCAACGACCTTAAGGTCTAGACAGATTGAGGTCACGACATGAAGGGCAGGTCGTTGGGGTAGCCAGACTTACTAGTGCGCGTGACGTTGACCACCCACACGCTGTCCAACCAATCACAGGCCAACCTAGCCAATGAACGCAATCTCTCTCATTGTTTGCTGGCCTGACTGCTCTCAAACAGTCACTTGGGGCGCGGTCAATCTCCTGAGCGGACGTGTTTTCCTAAGTCAGACTTTCCCAATCTATTGTTACTTCCCTTGTGTAGACAATATACTCTTCCTCCAACTTTGGCCTTCACGGACTTCGTCCCAACTAAGGAACCATGGTGTGAAGATCGCAGTTGCCGGGTTTAACTCACTTTACCCCCTGCGATATTGGTAACATTCCGACGTGAGATAAACACGCAACTTCTGATGTGGCCTGCCGTCCCTGCTTAGTTGCCGACCTACCGACCTTTACCAGCGTATTTGGTTATTTTCCCTGCGCATTTGGCAATTTGCGGACGTGTCCCTACTTATTTGGTGATTGTCATTCGCGACTTACTGCCGATAGCCCATTCAGTCCAGGCCATGGGTACTTCCCAATCCAACAAAGATGCCCCTTCTCGAGTACCAACACCCCCTAGATCTTCTTCTCAACAGGTGGTACTACTTCCTCCACCAATGGTACCCTTTGGTTCAACGCATACTGATACGGCATACTGATTTTCTGTTGACGTTTTACCGGACCAGCGGCTTTCTTCAGCCGCCCCTGCATCCTGGCTCATTCCAGCCACAGCCGCCCACGCTGTTCTGCAATCTCACCTTGCTACGTATCTCCCTCACTTAACTTAACTATTATTCCTCGTTCGGATTCTTTCATCATCCTCGCTACGGTCTCGAGGGGTAGTACTTGTAGTGGGCCGTTGCCTGCCGATTTCTGGCCTTCCTGTTGTGGTCTCAATCTGTCTGGAGCTCAAGGTCGTTGCGGTCGCCAGACTTACTAGTGCACGTGACGTGGACCAGCCACACGCTCTCCAACCAATCACAGGCCGACCTAGCAATGAACGCGTTTCCTATCTGTTTACTGGCCTGACTGCTCTCAGTCACTTGGGTCCCGGTCATTCTCCTGAGCGGGCGTGTTCTCCCTAGTCCCACTTCTTCCATCTATTATCCTTTCCCCTGTGTACACAATATACTCTTCCCACTACTATGGCCTTCACAGACTTCTTTCCAACTAAGTAACCATGGTCTGAAGATCGCAGTTGCTGGGTTTAACTCACTTAACCCCCTGCGATAGACTTAAAAGAATTGGTGAAACCGAAACGGCTGAGCCGAATCACAAAGCGCGAATTGTGCAAAAAAGTACCAAGATTCTCAGTTGAAACGACTATGAGGGAGGTTGGCTGTAGCTGTAGCTGTTGGTTTTAGTACCCCCTCCCTCCAGGATACAGAATTGTCATCAGTGCTCGTATCGTCGTGGGAGAGGTACTGTTGTAGGAGTCTGCCACCCAGTGCAACTGCGCCGCCTCATGCTGTCTTAGTTCGCCAAGCTTTGCACGCTGTGTGCACTTGTCCATTCACAAGGTCACTGTCGGCTCGCTGCACGTACGCTCGAAGCTAATCGATACTTCCACTTAATTTGATTGGCCGCAGATGGCAGAGTACTCATCGCACAGGAAAAGCTACACAGCTTTACGGACACACCTGGCGTGCAGATGCAGATGGCAACTGGCTCGTAACAAAGACTTTGTACTCTTCATTTTCCAGCAGTAAAGCTCTGTCCACCAACAACGTCTTCCCTGACTTGTGATTTGGGGAGCCCTCTGTTGTTGACACTAAAACCTGAGACGCTGTCACTCCTGTGGTGATCGAGGGTACTTGGGCCTCTAGAATGATAGTTAGGGGCCGGGGGAGGGGGGTCGGGTACAAAAAGGAAGTCGAACTTCGTAGGGTTTGAGTTTGCTGAAGTTTGCAGTAGAAGGGGATAAGTCAGGATAAACGGTGTCAGGTAGAAGGAGGTGGTCGGAGGAACGACATTCATAACTACGCAGTGGCCCTACCTCAGGTAAGGAAACTTTGTGGAGCTTCCACGCGGTGGAAATGGGCTATGCTGCATCAAAATGTCACCAACTTGGTGCTTGATATCGGCCACATAGCGTCGAATTGTTCAATTTTCGATGAAAGGTAGCTGTTTCCAGGGCGGTACGGGCTGCACTGTGCACCGAAGGAATGGCCTCGCAAAGATGTATAGTAAAGGCAGGGGGTGTGGTTGAGTCAGAAGGAGATGAGGAGGGGAAGGGTGAACCCCATGGTGGAATGAACTGCTCCTCGGTGGACTAGGGGGCGAGAAGGAACCTCTGTTTTGCGAGATTTGTTCTTTCTACTTCCCTTCGGGTAGTAGGGAAGTTTTGCGGCTTTTATGGACTGCTAAAGGGCTCACAGGCTTCTTGCAGAAGTTGCGATTCGAAGTTCATAATGTAGTCAGAGTGATAAAATAAGGGGGTATCTAACGGCTGATCCATGTGCTGCTGATAGTATTCGCAACTGACGTGGCGTCTTGATGGGGAAGGGGGACAGACTCAACTCATTTCGTAAAATAATTGATCATGACTAGTTTGTACTCGAAACCGCGGTAGAGGTCCTGTAGCGGGTCGCGTCTGGCTGACTAGTTCGCGTCGAAGTGCACTTTCCCAAACGCTCACCCGTTTGCTTTCTCGACGTCTCGATCAGCCAATCATAGTTCTCGCATCTATGAGGTGACGAATGGCGAGCTCGCGCGCGTTCCCCATTATTGCAAAAGGTTGTTGTTTAGGCTACGCCGGTTTAAGCCTAACCACTGCGATCTTCCAGGCCCGGTTCCTTCGGAGATGATAGAGAAGTCTTGGAGAAGCAGAGTAGGAGAAGGTTATATTCTGTACAGAATAAGTAGAAAAATAGAGAGTAGAAAGGTGGTTGACTCGGCCTGGCGTTGAGTTTGACCATCAGCACCGTGAGATAGCACTGCAGCGTCGCGTCCGTCTCGAGCCGAGGTGGAAGGCCGAGTGCTCCAACGTCAGTCGCCGAAAACTTTTGTCTGTCTGATGCCCTTGATGGTGATTGGTGAACGCCAAGGACATACACCAGTGGGGAAGTCCCTGTCTCGCGCGATGGTTGCCGAGTGTGCGGCAAACAAAGGCAGACACAGTGTGAAGGAGTTTAGCCGGCGCGCGTAGCCACTGCACTTTCGCGGCTTCTGGCAACGAAGCCGGCATGAGTCAGTGAGGTAGGCTCCCACAGTACCCCCCGGCAAGACCGAAGGCGGCGGTAATGGACGCCGAAGGCAGGATCGATGCCAACCACAGAGAAAGGAAACAAACGAAGGTAGATTAGTAAAATATAGGGAAGGAGTTACGTACCAGCGGTAGAGTTTGAGGAGTTGGTGTTGATGTAGCTGGCTTATAGGAGCCAGGTTGATGGGACGGTTATGACTCGCATGAATTTCCGTGCTGTCATGCGTGATTCGTGTAGGAGATTGGGCATCTCGACTACGTATGAGAGAGCCATGTTGTTTGTGTTGAACTTCAACGGCAAATCCGCATGCCATGTCAGTGTGGGTTGCGTTGCATTGAATTGAGTGAGGGAGGGATACCGTTGTCAGTAGAAGAAAAAGCAGAGTTGCGAAAGGAGTTGAGGAAATGGGCACTCAAAGCAAGAACACCTCTTCGAGATGAGGAAGAAACCAAAGCCTGGGTCGATGGGCTGTGAGCAATTGAGCATCTCCCTCTTGCTTCATGACAGGGTGTCGGGGATGAAGTTCTCCTTTTCGCGGTCACAGAGATGACACAGGAAAAAGTCAGTTGAAGTTGAGGGAGGTTGGATGTTGATTGAGCTCAGCCAGATTAGAAGTTGAGAGTTTAGATCACGTCGGACAGTCACCCTTATCGCAAAGGAGTTAAGTGAGTCTAACCGTGCAATTGCGATCTTCAAACCATGGCTACTTAGTGCAGGAGAAGTCCGTGAAGGCCAGAGTAGTGGGAAGAGTTTATTGTGTACACAACGAAAGAGGAAAATAGATGAGAGTAGATTGACTTGGGAAAGATACGTCTGATCAATAGATTGACCGGGCCCAAGTGAGGTCTTAGAGTAGTCGGGCCAGAAGACAGAGAGAGGGAGATCTTTCATTGGCTAGGCCGGCCTGTAGATTTTGGGCAGAGAGGCAACTTGCGTCGGGCACGCGTGCAAGCGCCTCATTCGTCGCCTCATAGATGCGAGAGCTATGATTGGCTGATCGAGACGTCGAGTAAACACATCGGTGAGCGTTTGGGAAAGTGCACTTCAACGCGAGCTAGTCAGCCAGGCACGACCCGCCACAGTCCTATGATATCAAGGTCGGTGTGTTCTCCGGGAAGAACGGTATTAATGGTTTGAATCGGAGTGGGGGAATGGAGACTTCGAAAATGGCACACCTGGTACAGGACGAGCGACAGTAATGAATGTGTGAGGGCATCTGTGGCCACAATAAACGTGCGCAAACAGCGAGCTCTGTCCGGCGTTGGCAGCAATGGCCCAGTTCTGTTGAGTAAACACAAAAGGTTACAATTGATGGGTGTCGCAGGTTTTAGGGTTGACAACAGAAAGTTTATCGCAGGGGGTTAAGTGAGTTAAACCCAGCGATCTTTAGACTATGATTACTTAGTGCAGAAGAGAAGTCGGTGAAGGTCAAAGTAGTAGGAATAATTTATTGTGAACACAAATGAGAGGAGAATATATTTAGTGGAAGTCTGACTTGGTGAGCCTACGACCGGCAGGAGAGCCAACGGCAGTCCAAGTGAGGTCTTAGCAGCAAACTGGCCAGAAGACAGAGAGAGTGCGTCAACTGGATAGGTCGGTCTGGAGATTTTGGGCAAGGAAGCAGCTTGCGTCGGGAACGTGAGCAAGCTTGCCATTCATCGCTATGCTCAAACCGCGTAGATACGAGAACCGTGATTGGTTGATCGAGACGTCGAGAAACGCGTCGGTGAGCCTTTGCGAAAGTGCATATCGACGCGAGCTAGTCGGCTAGGCACGACCCACTACAAGCACTCACCCTCGAGACCGTAACGAGGATACTGAAATAATCCGAGTGGAAGAAGAAAAGTAAATGTAAGTGAGAGAGATGCGTACCAAGATGAAGTTGCACAACAGCGTGGGTGGCTGTGGCTGGAATGGGCCAGGATGCAGGGGCGGTTGAAGAAAGCCGCTAGACCGGTAAAACGTCAACAGAAAATCAGTGTGCCGTGTCAGTATGAATTTAACGAGAAGAATTGTTGGCAGTAGAAGGAAGGCTGGAGATTTAAAAAGCAGATCTGGGTGCAGGCACTCATAAGGGAACATCTCTGTTGGATTGGGAAGTAACCATAACCTGGGCTGAATGGGCTATCGGCAGTTAGTCGCGAATGCCAATCACCAAATACGTAGGGATACGTCCATAAATCACCAAATGCGTAGGGAATACGCTTGGGCAGGTCAGGAAGTCAGCAACTACACAGGGATGACAGGCCACATCAGAAGTTGAGTGTTCATCTCACGTCGGAATGTCACCAATATCGCAGGGAGTAAAGTGAGTTAAACCCAGCAACTGCGATCTTAAGACCATGGTTACTTAGCGCAGAAGAGAAGTCGGTAAAGCCCGGAGTAGAGGGAAGTATGTCAGAAGACGAAAATGCAACCAAGAGTTTTATTTGCCTGACGTTTCCGATTCCCTCGGGAATCCTTAATAATAGGTGATCGAAGAACAGTCTAAAACATGCGCATCTTCGTCTTCTGAGCTGCTTCCTGGGACATGAATATTCGCTACTATAGGGAAGTATGTATTGTGTACACAAAAAACCGGAGACTAGATAAGAGTAGATTGACATGGAAGAGCACGACTGCTTAGGAGATCGACCAGATCCCAAGTGAGTGTTTGAAAGCAGTCGGAACAGAAGACAAAGAGCGCGCTTTCACTGGCTAGGTCGGCCTATAGGAGTTAAGGTTAAGACGGTTATGGCCTTAACACCTACAATCTTCCAGACCCTGGTTCCTTAGGAGATTGGAGAGAAGACGGTGAAAAGGCGAGAGTAGACGGAACAGTGCATTGTTTACAGAAAAGTTATGGGAAAGTTGCCAGTCCATCCGGCATGGCTGCACGGCCGGAGGGCGCATGAGCGCGCGGCCTCCAACCCATCTCGCTCCGAGCCAGAGAGAGAGAGAGAGAGCGAGAGAGAGTGAGAGAGAGAGAGATAGCTTTCATTGGCTAGGTCGGCCTGGAGATTTTGGGCAGAGAGGCAACTTGCGTCGGGCACGCATGCAAGCTCCCCATTCGTCGCCTGGTTTTTGAGCGTAGATGCGAGGCCGTGATTGGCTGATCGAGACGTCAAAATCCGCGTCGGCGAGCCGTTGGGAAAGTGCACTTCGATGCGAGCTAGTCAGCCAGGCACGAGCCGCCACAGGCCTGTGATTGGTTGGACACCGTGCGGTGGAACAGTGTGTGAGTGGAAAGCGTATGGTTCGACACCGTCGTTGGACAACGTGGGTGGCGTGTGTCTCGCACCAGGAAGTTTGGCGACCGCAACGACCTTGAGCTCCAGACAGATTGAGGCCATGACCGGAAAGCCAGACATAGACAGGCAACGGCCCACTACAAGTTCTCCAACGGCTGATCCATGTGCCGCTGATGGTATTCGCAATTCACGTCGCGTCTTGATGAGGAAGGGGGCCAGCTTAAACTCATTTCGTGAAATAATCGATCATGACTAGTATGTACTCGAAACCGCGTACAGAGTGCGGTAGAGGTACGATATTAACGCCAGTGCGTTCTCCGGGAATACCGGTAGAAATGGGTATTATCGGCGAGAGGAAATGACAACTTTGAAAGTGGCATAGCTGGTACAGGACTGGCAACAGTTATGAACAAATGAGCGCATCTGTGACCACCAGGAACGTGCGCAAACAGCGATTTTTGTCCGATGTTAGCAGCAGTGACTCAGTTCCCTTGAGAACGGGATCGAGTAGACACAAAATGGTGCAACTGCTGGATGCTGCAGGTTTTAGTGTCGACAACAGAAGGTTTTCCTAAATCAAGAGTCAGGGAAGATAGTTGTGGTAGACAGAAATTTACTGCTGGAAAGAAGACGGTATAAAGATAGTCAGCTGCCAGCTGCGCTTGCATGCCAGATGTGTCCGCGAAGTTGTATGCGATTGACTGAATCTTCGCCTGCGGAAGGAGTGCTCTGTTGCCTGTAGCCAAGCAGACGAGGCGGAAGTATCGATTAGCACTGAGCGTACGCGCGTACGCGCGTACGAAGGGACGAGTGGACTGAAAGCATGAGAACGGCAGAACATAGCGGGCCCCTAACAGCGACTGACGAAGACAGTGCGGGGGTTTTATCGCGCACGAGTAGCCAGCGAGCGAGCAAATAAGTACGTCCAAATAAGTAGGACTACCTAAGTGCCACTTGAATACACCACCCCTCTACAGGCGACATCCGCTCGGGCAATTGCAACACACCAACGACAGATAACTTGAACTCGCTTCACAGTCATGTAAAAGCAACTGTCATCACCCCACACTGTTGTAATGGGTTCCCAGGCTATTTAGTGCCGCCAGTCTCTTTGTGTCAGTTCAGCCGAGAGAACAACGAACAAGGTCGTAAGGGAAAGAAAGTCCTTTATTGCCTCCCTTAACGGGGACTAAATGGAATGAAATCTATAGAAGCGACCAATCAGATTGTGCCTTATTCGCATAGGGGCTTGATTGGTCATCTCACGCGCGCGTAGGCCCTGGCTGCATCGGGTGACCTCGCAGGGGTGCGCGCATGGCTTTCACCCGCCGGCTTGCGTGGTCTTTGTCCTTTGTTCCTTATCTGTAGGGAGGGGGCCGATGACGTGACCCGACAGTTCGCTCGGGCTGCCTGTTAGGAATAATCCCAACATCTCCCTTGTTTGAGATGAATCGTAGGATTTTAGCCGCGGATTCACCTGCAACGGAACCGTTTGCGTTCTTCTTCGGCCTGATCGTCTAAGGTCTTGAGGATCTTGACTTTGCACTGTACCTGTGGCTTCTTGCCTTGGGTTAGGCAAATCGAAAGTGTCCAGGAGCAGTTCCAGGGATAAACTTGGTCTTGAATTCGTCTCGTCAGTACATTCGGTGTGTTTCATCTGATTGGCGTGGCGTACCCAAATGTCTGAGCCGACTTGAATCTCGTAGACAACATCACCACATTTTCGGTGAACATATCCAAACGTCCACTTCTCCTGGTTGGTCCTATAATCCTTTGCCAGCACCATCTCGCCCGGATGTCCAGTGTGAAACTGTCTTAAGACTTTGGCTTGTATTTCGTGTGGAACAACAACACGTTTGTAGAACAGGATGCAGTCATTGACGGTTGACAGAGAATTTCGTCGTTGGTAGAACTGCTGCAATTCTCCAGATATTTTAACGGGCCACTTAGTAAGATGGTACGTAATGACTTTTTTCAACAGCGAATACTGTTGGGTTGCGTTTCGGACTTCCTCAAACGTGACAGGGAGTGCACGAATAGAATCCAGAAACATACTGTGAACCTCTGACTCAACGGAGACGGACATTATGACAGTGTCCTCGGGTTCTCTTGTCCGTGAGTTGATTAAGCGCGAGAGTGCGTCTGCCTGACCTATCTTTGTTGTAGACTGATAGCGGATTTCGAAGTCATAACCCAGCAGCATGGTTGCCCAGCGCTGAAGGCGATTTGCCGAATACACAGGTATGCCCTTTTTCGATCCGAAAATAGCAAGAAGAGGCTTGTGGTCCGTGAGAAGTGTGAAATGACGCCCATAAAGCATCTTGTGATACTTCTTCACCGCGTAGATGATAGCCAGCGCTTCCTTCTCAATCTGTCCATAGTTGCATTCAGCAGGCGTTAGTGATCTTGCTGCATGACAGATAGCCTTCTCTGTGTTGTCGGAGAAAACGTGTGAAATCACTGCACCAATTCCATAGTTGGAAGCGTCTGCTGCAACGACGATCTCTAGATTAGGGTTGTAGTGCGTGAGCAGCAAGTCGGAGCACAACATTGTTTTCACTTCTTCAAACGCTTGTTGACATTCGCGCGACCAAGACCACTTTATATTTTTCCTGAGTAGCACATTCATCGGATGACGAAGGCGGTGCATTTCCGGAAGGAATGAACTGTGGTGACTCATGAGACCCAAGAAAGCGCGCAAGGTATTAAGGTCCTTTGGTGGTGGCATCTGGTTGATGGCGTCAATGTTGTCCGGATCAGGGCAACGACCACCTTTGTCGATTATGAACCCGAGATATTTCACAGAAGGCATGAAAAAATTGCACTTTTCCAGACGTAGCCAGAAACCATAGTCCTGAATCCGTCTGAGCACGGTCTCCAGCAGTTGCAACAGTTCATCTGGATTTGAACCAGTGACGATGATGTCATCCAAATAGGCAGCGGCTCCGTCAGTACCAGTCAGCATGGTGTCCATGGTTTGCTGGAAAATGGCGGGAGCAGTCTTAACCCCAAATGGCAGACGGGTGAATCTGAACAGACCACGATGGGTGTTAATGGTTAGAAGCTCCTGGGAGCCTTCGTCCACCTCGATTTGGAGGTATGCATCGGATAGATCCAACTTCGCGAAGCAAGTTCCGCCATTCAGTTTAGCAAAAAGATCTTCCGGGACGGGCAAGGGATACTGATGCGTGTCCAGGGCAGCATCAAGACCAGTGGAGAAATCAACACAGATTCGGACTTTACCTGTGGCTTTCTTGACGGCCACAATTGGTGCAGCCCATGCAGAGTAAATAACTGGTTGAAGAACACCATCTTGCTGACGACGCTCAAGCTCCTGGTCGACATCAGTAAGTGCAACATAAGGGACTGGTCTTTTTGGTCTGAAGACGGGTTTTGCGTTTGGCTGAAGTCGGAGAGTGACTTTCATCTTATTGCAGCAACCAAGACCGTCTTGAAAAACTGAAGCAAATTTCTGCTGTAGAGTCGATGTCATCTCCGAAGCCAGCTGATTAGATTCTGCGGGACTCGTCCAAGTTGACTGCACACTATTGCAAATGGAGTTAAGTGGCAGTGCGAGGAGACCTAGCCTCTCGATCCAGTCGAGACCAAGTAGGTTGAGGTTCGGACGCTGGGTGAGGTAGCATGTTCCCTTGAATTGAGTCCCGTCAAAGGAAACGTCACATGCAAGCTCACCCGTGAGCTGGAGAAATCCCCCTGAAACATTGCCGGCCTTTTTGTTTGATGTGATTACCGGAGGCCGTCCAATCATCTGCCAAGTGCGCTGGGAGATGAGACTGATATCTGAGGCTGTATCGAGCTGGAGGCGCACTGGTTTGCCGTTGATGACAACCGTAAGATACTGCCTCCTGGCCTCAATTTCACTGTCGAAAGTGGCTAGAATTGAGTTACACTTTAGCTCGGAATAAGATGAAGGGCGTTTGGGACCCCTTTTCTTCCAATGGCCGTTCCTTGGTTTGGGGTGTTGGCCTGCCCAGCAGTGATCTTCCTTATGTCCTTGCTTATTGCATTTCTGACAAACATGCTTCATGAATGGACAGAAGCGACGGAAATGCCAATCACCACACCTCCCGCAAGCTGCTGATGGTTTTTCGAATGTGGAGGCCTGTGGCTTATGTGGGGACATCGATTTCATGTGGGTAACAGCATGAGCACTAGAGTAGACACGCGAAGAACTAGATTGCTCCACGATGGCAGAATCGTGTTGAAGATTCTTTAGCCGCTGACACTCGGCAGTCAACGTCTGCAGGGTTGACTTGGGGTTCTGTTCAATTTTTGAGAGCAGACGGGTCCTGATGTCAGCCTCGCGAGGTGACTGCAACGCGCACACATAGATCAGGCACTTGAATTGATCTTCCGTCATTTCTCTGAGCTTGAACCTTTCACACTCGCGGTTGATGACACTGGCGAGTGTAAGAAAATCATCTGACTATTTCTTGATCAGTTTGAGACAGTGATATCGAATGCTGAACAAGGAGGACTTCTCATTGAAGATCTCCGACAGACGGTTGACAGTTGCATCGAAATTGATGTCACGAGGGTTCTCCGGCAGAATTATATCCGCGTACCGCTCGTGCTCCTTGGTGCCCAGTTTGCGTAATAACAGGCGCACCTTCCATGCATCATCAGTGTTGGCAAATTCCACACGGAAAATGTCTTCCCAACGCTTAAACCATGCCTCAAATGTCACACCGAAGTCGGGATCGTGATGAAACTCGGTGATGGAGGCAGCAGCAGCAGCATCTACTGACGAGGACTGTTTCCCAGAGGACTCTGCAGCAGGAAAATGCAGGCTGAACTTCTGCATCATTATTTCCGCCATTTTCAGTTGAGCTGCTTCAAACTGTTGCTGCTGCTCTTGCTGCTGCTGTTGATGTTGCTGTTGCTGTTGCTGCAGGATCGCTTGCAACTGTTCCGCAGAGATAGCCATAATGAGTTCTGCGTCGCCAGTTGTTGTAATGAGTTCCCAGGCTATTTAGTGCCGCCAGTCTCTTTGTGTCAGTTCAGCCGAGAGAACAACGAACAAGGTCGTAAGGGAAAGAAAGTCCTTTATTGCCTCCCTTAACGGGGACTATATGGAATGAAATCTATAGAAGCGACCAATCAGATTGTGCCTTATTCGCATAGGGGCTTGATTGGTCATCTCACGCGCGCGTAGGCCCTGGCTGCATCGGGTGACCTCGCAGGGGTGCGCGCATGGCTTTCACCCGCCGGCTTGCGTGGTCTTTGTCCTTTGTTCCTTATCTGTAGGGAGGGGGCCGATGACGTGACCCGACAGTTCGCTCAGGCTGCCTGTTAGGAATAATCCCAACACACACAGCACTCACTCCACTCTCTCAGGTCTGGCTAGACGCAGTCAACATAAGCTCTGGCTTCGCTAGTGGCCACTTCTGCCTGAGACAGCAATTGAGATTTTTGTAAACAAAAAAATCTCTCTTACATGTGCCTTTCACCTTCTACCTGGAATTCTACCTGATAATTGTAGTGATCCGAGGACATCCACTATTTAGACCGCTACAGGCTAGCTTAAACGCTAAATTAACTCTAACCCCAACCCTAAGCCAGACCTAATTTTAGCTTGAACTTGGTTAAACGACACCGTGGTAAGGATGAATTGTGTGGTTGCTTACATAGAACACGAGACCAGGAAACGCCCACAATACATGTGACTTTCCACCAAATTCCGAGAAAAATAGCCTTAGAATTAGGGTGATGTTTAGTCCAATGTCGTGATTAGGGCCAGAAGTTTTTATTTTCAGGGCTAAGATTTGGGTTCGTGCTAACTGCAGGGTTTATGTTTAGGGTAGTGCTAGGGTTAAGATTAAGGTTCAGCCTTTAGTTTTATGTGAAAGCAAGGACACGGGACTATTTACCCTTCCTGAAATGTGCCTCAAGGCCACCTAGATTAAGTGGGCGGAGCATTCCTACCCTCGTGCTCCGATTAGGCGGCGAAAGAAGTCATCCCTAACGTTGTAATCTTTATTTGATTGACCTCTTGAAAAAAGAACTGAATTGTAGTAGTAGGTGTAGAAGCGGTGGGTCCTTTGTGTGTGAAGCGATTTGGCGCCTAACTCGGCTGCAGGGGCTTGCGCCAGGCCACTGTCACTGCGCAAAAAATGCACCGAACAGCGCAGTCGTCAGCGGCGGCAGTAAATCAAAAAAACTTGGAACAACATATATCCCCGATCAGTTGTGCACTGTAGGTGGGAGGGGGCGCAGTTAGGGCGCCGTACTGCGATCGGAATCCACCGCGCAGAGACAAACATCTGATAAGCTGCCGGCGCCACGACGACACCTGTGAACCATTAGGGCGTTGACTGAAAGGCTCAGAACGCTAGTTTGGTGGGGGTGGTATGGTCGGATAAGTATATATTCTACCCCCCTGCTGCTTGAGGACCGATCCGAATAACCGGATAGAGTCGAGTCGGATGGATAAGGGTGTAAGCAGTGTTATCGCAGGTGAACCGTACCACAAACCGTTACGGCGCAGTCTATGGCAAATAGAATGAAGTCACGCGTCGTGCTACTTGTCAGTTTGGTCCCGGCATGTTAAGCCAGAGAACCAATTAGCGGGCACAGCAATATCGATCAGACGTGATACTTTTCCTCACCTGTGCTGCAGATCGATAAGTCGATATTTTTTGATAGGGACTTTCGTGCACAAGCTGACCAATCAATGAGTGCCAAGCCACAGCCGGAATATCCCAGAGCGCTCATTGCGCGCCATTGGCAGGAATTTTCGAGGTCAAACAGAATTCCCATAAATAAGCCAGAACGAACAAGCTAGCGAATGCGCTGTTTCTGAGGGTCTTGAATAAAGTTGTTGTCCTCAGAAACCGATTGCCTTTTCGCTTTTTTTTCGTCGACCTGTCGGGGTATAACAACTGGCGACGCAGGTACACCAATATGATCTGAGATGTAGAAAATACTCAAACCATAGCAGACCAGCTTTATACTTTTACTCACAGAAATGCAGATGAATTAGGGACCAGCGCTTAGGGAGAAGAAAAGACAACAGATTTAGGAACGGGTCGCCGAGTTCATCTACGACCTAGATGGAGGCCTGGTATGAAGGGCTTTTTGAAGAGGGAACCGTACTCGACAATAAGATAAAAGTGGAAATCATGTTTCTAAAACTAGGCCAGCGAGAACACAGATAGTACGTAAAATTTGTATAACCGAAAGGGGCAAAGGTAGTGTAAGAAATGTATGCCCTATTCCCAGCATTTTGTCCTACAGAAACGGTGGATATAGGGCGTTTTGAGGGTGGGGAAATAGGATAGGCCCTGAATAAAATTTGCAGAAGCAAGTGAAAAAATGTAGTTGAATTTGTTTCCAGCCACCGCTGGGAGGAAGTAGATTGAAGGTGTGCGCGGCGCTTTGCTAAGCTTCGCGATGCGGACTATACTAATATAACTCCAGAACTGTAAGTTGGACCTCAGGTAAGTTGAATGAGATGACCTTCTAACCACAATTTCTATCGTTTCAGGAATTTCAAGAAACCTGTATTTTGATAATAGGGTTTTCTGCAATATGTTAAACGATGTTACAGATTAGGCTAATCTACAGATATCAATCAACAACGCTTCTAAATAAAATAAAAATGCATATAGCAGTTATTGACTTCTTACCCTAACTCCCCTCCCATAAAACCTTAATAACCACCGCTTCCATGTGACAAAATTCTGGAACTAGGGGTATATGAGGTGCGCTTTTTAAACTGCGGTTGCGCAAAAAGCCAGTTTATATTGCGTTTTCGCACACAATTAAGAATTTAAAGTGTATATTCAGTTTCTCGAGGGCACTATTCAACAGACATTATGAATGTTTGAAGATAGATTAAGATTAAGACTATGCTGACCAGATTAAGACTATGCTGACCTACCTGGCAGATTAAATGACACGTAACTTCCAGCTGACCTAAAAGGACCATTCTTTATATTGAAGCCTTGACGTTTTCCGAGGATATTGACATTCTCACGCGACCTCTTGCCCAACTAAGTCAGCGAACCGCGATTCCGGTAAAAGAACTGACAGAAGATTGCGTTCAAATCATGAATAATAAAAGCGACAGTAGGCTGGTCGGAGACACGAACCGTCAACCAGTAAGCGTGTATGTAACAAAATCGAAAAAACCGAGGGAGAAGTGTACTCCCCCAAGGACTGTCCTTATCGCACTAGATGTTACAAGTATTCCGGACTTGGTTATGTACAGTTATGTACACCGTAACTCTAAAAGTAACCTTAACCCTACTCTAAATCTTAACACTACAGTTAAGACTCACCCTAACCTTAATTGTAAACTAAGTCCTGACTTACCTAAATGCTTGCATGAAATCTAACCCTGACTATAAGCCTGACTCTATTTTAATGGGAATTCGGCCTAAAGACTTTGGGTAAGAATCCATGGTGTGGCGACGTACACATGACATGGGAACAGGAAACGCCCACACCATATGCGACTTTGCGGCAAGTTCTATCGAAAATAGGTTTAGGGTTAAGTTGAGGGTTAGAGTTAACTTTGGACTTAGGTTTAAGGTTTATGTGAGGGTCAAGGTTGTGTGAAGGTCTGTGGTAGCCCATTGCCATATTTGTATTTGTCCTGCATTCCTTTGTAAAAAAACATTCTAGAGTAATTCTAGCTGTTACGCATTTCCGTAACTTGTTTTGATCATGTTCTGTTTAAGTTGGTGTACAAATGTTACCAGCTACATTTAAGTCCGTTTGAATTTTGAATCAATAACAGAGATCTTGCTCATATCGTTGTCTTGCACTAGACGAGGTAAGTAGTCGATTTCGCCATATTCAGGTTATTGGACTCGGCTTTGCATGACGCGTTCTTAGCGTGGGATAGCAGCATCCATTGCCCGTCACATTAGTTATAGGTCTAATGGTTGAGTTCGTCTTAACTGAAAGGTCTATATTTAGGGCAGGTATGGGGTTGAGATTAAAGTTACAAGTACTTTTATTTTAAAAAGTCGTATTGGCAAACAATTGTGTTCGGTCATTCATCATCAGGCCGGTACATGAAATGGGACTGCATATTGTCAATGAATTGCAAGTTAGGGGGAAGGGTGTTAGTGGGTGGGTGAGTGAGTGAGTGTAATTAAGCATCTGGGTTTTCCTTTGTTTCCTGAATGCGGGCGCCGGGGCGGGTTGGACGTTGGTTGCAATGCGCAGATAAGACAGGGGGGATATTCTTGTAGTGGTAGCTGTCCGCCCGACGCCTGGCCTTTCTGTTGTGACCTCAATACGTCTAGACCTCAAGGTCGTGGGGGCCGCCTGCTGCGTGAGACCCGGCCGCCCACGTCGATTTCCATCCACACGCTGTCCAATCAACCTTCAAGGCCGACCCAGCCAATGAAAGCTCTATCGCTCTGTCTACTGGCCTGACTGCTGTCCAACCAGCGCTTGGACTCGAATGGCTTTTCTGGCCGGTTGTATGCTACCCAAGTCAAATCTCTGTTCATCTATTCTTCGTTCCTCTGTGTACACAATATACTGTTCCTAACAAGCTGGCCTCTACCAACTTCTCCCCAACTAAGTAACCATGGTCTGAAGATCGCAGTTGCTAGGGTTTAACTCAACCCCCAGCGATATTACCACAGTCAGCGGGTTGAAGTCTTAAGACGCGGAAATATTTACCTTTCCTGAAATTAATCTCAAGTCCAGCTGCTTTAATTGGGCGGCGCGTTCCTATTCCCGTGTCCTGTTTAGGCCGCCATATTGTTGTGACTTCTAGTTGATTGGCCTTCCGAAAAAATTAAATTGTAGTGATTGGCAGCGAAACGGACATTTCTACGTGCGTGAAACGCTTGTCCGCCTGTCCCGGGGTCTGTGCAGGGCCGTTGTCGTTGCGCGACAAATCCAGCGACGTGCGCAAACGTAGGTGGTGGCAGTACATCGGAACAAAAAACTTGGAACAAAAAATATGCCCAATCAGAGGAGCGTTGAGGGGAGGGGCAGGACGGGGTTCGGAGTGAGGGTGCTGCATTGCGGTTGAAATTTACCGCACCGAGAAAAAAAATATGATAAATTGCCGAAAATGCGACGACACCTACAAACTTGTTTTTTGCATTCAGTGAGAAACCTGCAACGTTTGGTTTGGTGGCGGGTAGGGTAGTCAGAGGGATGTAAATTCGGGCTCCTGCACTCTGATCTCCGACCTCAATGGCCCAAAGGATTCGAGTCCGCCGGAATAGGATTTAAGCAACGTTACCGCATTTGAACCCCAACACAAGCCTGTTATGGCGTAGCCTATGATAAAAGAAGGAAATCATGCGCCGTTCACGTGACAAGCATGTTAAGCTAACAAGCCAATTAGCGCGCGCAGCAATATCGACCACAAGTGCTGCTTTACTCACCCATGCTGCAGATCGATAAGTCAATATTTTTCGCACACGAGCCGACCAATCAATGAACGCCACACCACAGCCGGAATATCCCAGAGCGTCATTCGCACGCCATTGGCAGGATTTTTCGAGGGCAGCCAGACTTCCCATAAATAGGCTAGACCGAACGAGCTAGAGGATGCGCTGTTCCTGCAGGCCTTGAATAAAGTTGTTGTTCTCAGAAACTGGCTGACTTTCCTTTTTGCCTACCTTTTGAGGTATAACAATTGGGGTTGCAAGTGCAACAATATGATATCAGGTGAAGAGGTGAAGCAAATACTGGAAGCATAGCAGACCAGTTTCATAACATAACAGAGAAATGCGAGGGAATTGGGGACCGGCAGCCATACTGAACAAAAGGAAACAGATTGAGGAACGGATCACCGAGTTCATTTACGACCCAGAAGGAGGCGTGAATTTCGAAGCCTGGTGTGAAGGGCTGTTCGAAGAGGGAACCGAAGTCGACAATAAGATAAAGGTGGAAATCATGTTACTAAAGCTAGGTCAACGTGAACACGAACGATACGCAAATGTTTTTTTTTATAAAAAAGCCAGATTATGTTTTATTTTCAGACACAGTTAAGAATTTAAAGTTTTTGTTCCGTTTCTCCGAGTCACTATTCAACAGACGCGTCTTCGCCCGCGTTCCCACCAACCCTCACAGCGGCCAAGGTCTGCTACACCAAACCTCCCTACGGTGGATCTATCTTCCCTCCTCTACATCTCTGTTTTGACGACGGAGTAGCCCCTCCCGACCACGTTGCTCCGACTTCCTCTCCTCGCCAACCCGGCGGGGCTCCTGATCCAACAAGGGCTACTAGCCAGCCAGCCACCTACAAGATAAAAGCTCTTCTTTGTATTAGAGCCTTGACTCTTCCCTGGAGATGCTGACATTCGCAAACGGCTATTTGCTCAACTAGATCAGCGATCCGAAGTGACGGTACAAGAACTAGCAAAAGAGTGTCTTCAAATAATGAATATGAAAAGCGATACTAGACTGCTAGGTAACACAGGCAGTCAGCCAGTATGCATGCATGAAGCGGATCCCAGAAAATCGAGGGGAAACTTTAGTTCCCCTAGGAAACCAAAGACAGCCTGATGACAGGGTGGCGAATGGCATTTTGCGTCAGATTGCCCTTGTCACACTAGAAGGTGACTCCCACGGGATTATAGTAAAAAAAGACTTACGTCAAAACTACTCAACTATCTCACCACTCACACACCTGTACTCGAGGTCAAGACAAGGTTGTGAGGACCGGAGATGGGGAAGATCGCAAGCGGCTGGCGCGACCAACAATCAATACGCGTACCAGCAGCACACCTGGCTAGGTGGGCTGCCGTCTTGGGGTGACATAAAGGCCACATTAAGAAGCCGTCATTGTAGCCTGACTCTCAGCCTGCAGTAAGCCACTCCAAACAACAAGACTCACACTGGACTGACTGCGGTGTTCAAGTTATCCCGTCAGTTGGTAGGCAACCCTCCAAGCCACGGCTTTAAGTGCACTGCCATAGCTTCAAGCGCATCCGATTAATTATGGTGAGGAAATAAATGCGCTGAGGGTCGACCTCACTCTCTTCCCTA
>JAYGXS010000006.1:35956333-35974610 GCA_036362985.1 Ligula intestinalis
TCACCCAATCACAGGGCCTTCAGTCATGCGCATCGCTTTCCGGGGTCGTAATAGGGAGACGGGTACACAGATCCCACAAGCGACCAAGCATCGTGGTCTGTAACCTAAAGCTTCTGTACAGCGTGCATGTAGTGGTCGCTGCTGCCCAACGCCCACCTAACTCTTGACATCACAGACAAGGTCACTCAGAGCAGGCCCTTGCACGAATGTACTTTTCGGCCTGCCTTCGACCAGACGCGAACTGGCGTATGAGACACTCACCACCCATGCCACTGTCTACCTTCCTGCGGGCCAACCAATCATCATCAAGGCCGCGAGACTGAGCGGGGATTCAGCAGCCGCCCCCGATTACTGACGCTAGAACTCACTTGGCATTCTGCCCCCTCGCGGGGCGGACGCGCCACCGCTGCTCTCACACGGTTCTCACGGTCGAACACCACGCCAGACCTAGTCAACCCTTCTACTGACTATTCTCCTATTTATTCTGTACAAAATACAATCTTCCTACAGCTCTGGTTTCCCGAGACCCCTCTCATCTCCTAAGCAAACGGGTCTGGAAGATCGCAGCCGGTAGGGTTAAACCTGAGTAGCCTTAACACTTTGCGATATGCACACTTCTCGCTGACGTTTTCTCCCTTCTTCTTGGACTGTATTGGCAAACTAGAGAGATTTCAGTTGATAATTTGAGAAAAAAGGAGTCACCGGAATACGTTAATGAAAAGTGGACATTTCGGGGACCTTGGACAACTCACAATTATAAAAATAACGTAAAATGCACTTAGTCGATGAGAGTTAAAATTGGCCTGCTGTGACTTGCTTACCAACCTCCCTCTGATCGAGTTTTTTTCGCTGCTTCGACTCTTTGGAGGGTGTTTGGCGGGCATTTATAGCTGTGTGCGTTGTCATTCACCAGCACTACGTGTGTTGTCTGCCGTATCTCGATGGGGTGATGAAATACGCCAAAAGTAGGAAGAATATTAAGATTTATTGAATGAGATATGTACGCAGGGACAGCGGGCCACATCAGAAGTTGCGGCTTCAGATTACGTAGGGAAGTCACCAACATTGAACTGGGCTAAGTACGTTTAGCTCTGGTAACTACGACCTTCAGGCCTGGTTCCTTAGAAGTGGCGACGTCATGTGAGGTCAGAGTTGGAGGAAGAGTTTACTCTGTACAGAAGGAATGGGAGAATAGGCAGGAGGACCACACCACCACAAACCAACGGACGGTGTCTGAAGTGATGTCTGCTCGGCAATTATCCCAGGAGATTCTATGTGAGTCCGCCTGTGATTGGCTGTTCCAGAGGCCGGAAGCAGCACTTCGTGTGGAGCTAGTCACTACAAGTGCTCCCATCCAGACCGGAGTTCGTTAATAGGAGAAATCGAACTAGGGAAGAATAGTCAAATGTAGTAAAGGAGATACATACCAAGACAGAGGTGCTAACAGTGTGAGTGGCCGTGGCTGGCATGAAAAAGCCAGGTTGAAGCAGGTGCCTGGAGAAAGCCGGTGGTTCAGTTAAACGTCAAGTGCAAATCGGTATGCCGTCTCAGTATGGGCTGAAGTAGAAGTAGTGTAGCGGCTAGTGCCTGGCTGACTAGATTGCATCGAAATGCACTTTCCCAACGGCTCGCCGACGCGGTTTTTGACGTCTCGATCAGCCAATCACGGTCCCCGCATCTACGCTCAAAAACCAGGCGATGAATGGGGAGCTTGCACGCGTGCCCGACGCAAGTTGCCTCTCTGCCCAAAATCTCCAGGCCGACCTAGCCAATAAAAGCTATCTCTCTCTCTCTGTCTTCTGGCCCGACTACTCAAAGACCTCACTTGGAAATCGGCTCTGAGCGAGACGGGTTGGAGGCTGCGCGCTCATGCGTCCTCCGGCCGTACAGCCATGCCAGATGGACTGGCAACTTTCCCATAACTTTTCTGTAAACATTACACTGTTCCATCTACTCTCGCCTTTCCACCGTCTTCTCTCCAATCTCCTAAGGAACCAGGGTCTGGAAGATTGTAGGTGTTAAGGCCATAACCGTCGTAGCCTTAGCTCCTATAGTAGGACCAGTTGTTGGGAAAAAAGATCTAGGTGCTGATACTCATAGATGGACATCTCTGCTGGATTGGGAGGGAACTATGGCCTGGACACAATTGCCTGAGGATTGTTCATAAGCTCCATCTCACTACACGACAGGGTGCCGGTTACGAAATTTGCCATATCGTGGCTACATAAGATGAAACAGGAAAAATGCAGCTCAAGTCCAGGGGGGTTTGATGACGATCGGGCTCAGCCTCATCCGAAGTTGCAAAAGCCGATCCCGTCGGAAGATCATCACCATCGCAAGGACACGTCGGGAAGTGAACATTATCGCAGGGATTAGGTTAGTTAAACTCTAGCAACGGCGATCATCAGGTTCGGTTCCTTAGGAGAGGATAAGTCAAGGGGAGGTTCAGAGACGAATGATGAGGTCATTCCGTACAGAAGGAATAGAGAATAGTTAGTAGCAAATTGACTGTCAGACAAGCTAGCAGCATCGTGCTACAGGGACGCGCCTGAAGTTGGGTGACCACAGGCATCGTCAGAGCGCCTGGAGTGGCCTTTGTGTAAGTCGGCCTTGACAGGTAATTGGCTAGACAGACAGGCGTATACAGTACACGTGCACTCATGGGCAACAAAGTTGCCAAAGGTCCCGGAAGCCGTTAGCCGCCACTCGGGAGTAGAGTTTCACACCGACTAGAAGTAACTATCCGGCACCTTTAGAAAGCTGATTAACTTAGTCATGGGTGGCCGGATTTATCCACTCGAAATCGTTTCATTAAGCTAGGGCTCGAAATCAAACGTAACCAGTATGGAATTTTGTCCTCAAAGGAATGTGCATATAATTTTTTTTGCCTTTGTAGCAGTTGCTCGAGTGCTTCCTCCTCTGGTACTCAGACGGTCGTGACAAGCACCGCGGCAAGGCATAGCAGGTCTCTCACTAACGCCACGAGTTTTTTTTACAATTTTGTCAAGTGAAATTATAATACCTACGACGGGTACTGAAAGCGAATGGCTACGCGCGCGATTTTGTCAACCAATGCATACGCAGGCGAGAAAAGAAACGAAACAAATCCAAATGGCCCAAACGTTTGGGGAGCTCTTCCGTAGGTTAAGAATGCGTTGGATATGAAGTAGTCCGGTCGGATAATAGAAGATGAAGATGTCTCAATGGTTATAAGCTAGTAGATAAGATAAGGCGTGGAAGGTCGGTGCTGTGGATCATTTACTGAAATACAGAAGGAGTAGAATGGGAGCAACATATATGTGACTCCGGACGAGTGTGGTCCAGCCATGAGCGGGCCGAATCCAGAGTCGCATACCGGCAGGTGTAGTCGCCGGGTCCGGATGTCTGCAACCACTTGTGAGGTCGCCGGTTCCGGGAGTGTCTGAGCGCACGCAGTCACCAATCTAAGGTCCTTTGTGAGCTGTCCTTGGGAAGTGGTTGGCCAGTTAGGCCAGACGCATCTGTGACCTTAATCGGAGGAGGTCACAAGGGCCAGAAATGCGGGACATGCCCAAGACGAGTCCGAGCAAAGTATGGCTAAGAATACGAAGCCGCTACGAATGTTTCGGAGGCAGTCTGCCGCCGCCTCCTCACTCCACTTGGCGTTGGGGTTGCATACAGGCCAGAGGCAACCATTGGGCGCCGGTTCATGAGACCGAAAGACCCAGTGCCACGGCAAGAAACGACCGGAGACAGTTCCTGGATCTGGGGCAGTTGTGGACAAAGCGAGGACATCGGGTAAAGCGAGAGCTTATATCGCTGGGGGTCAAGTAAGTTAAACCGCGCAACTGCGATCTTCAGACCATGGCTACTAAGTGCAGGAGAGAAGTCGTTAAAGGCCAGAGTAGTAAGAAGGATGTATTGTGTGCACAAAGGAGAGGAGAATACATGGAAGAAGTCTGACTTGGGTGTAAACTTCCGCTCAGAAGATTAACCGGATCCCAAGTGACTGTTTGAGAGAACTCGGGGCAGTAGACAGAGAGGGGGAGCGCTTTCATTGGCTAGGTCGGCCTGTGCTTGGTTGGACAGCGTGTGGGTGGACAGCGTGTTGGGTGGTCCACGTCACGCGCGCTAGTAAGTCTAGCGACCGAAATGTCCTTGAGCGCCAGACAGATTGAGGCCACTACGGGAAAGCCAGGCATCGGACGGGCGACGACCCACTACACTTACTTCGGATGCGAATGGCCTAGCACGCAGAAGCGATGAGAATGAAAGAAACTAAATTTAAGGTGTTAGCTCACTCGACGGCACCCAGCCACATTTTCCTCACAAAAGATGTAAACTGCGTGAGCCACGAGCTACTCGAGTCATGGTTCTCAGACTCATAGTCAGTCAACAAGTGCAACGACTTCCCCTTTTTATGCTTCACATGGAAAGGTTGTCTGAGTAGGAGAATCAGTCAAGTGAGAAGGGCCAGGCCCAGCAACAACTTCGACGACAGTGAACATAATTGTTGTGTTATATCAAGCCCGCATCAAGCATGCATGACGAAATCGCGGCAATTAATGACTCGGAAGCGAACTGCCAAGCCATTGCTGGACCAATTACAACCCCCCAGCAGTTGTTACGGGAGCTAATAATTAAAGTGTGCATGCGAATGACCGATACAAAGTATAAATACTGCGCAAGCTGTGCATATATCACTCTAATTTGTGCGTGTATCACACTATTCTACGGTTATATCTGATAGAGGGTTCTCGACAGAAGCCGAAACATCAGGCAAATATATTTCTTGTTCCCGCGATCGCATCCTCTACGTCTCTACATGCTCATCCAAGCCACACGCACGAAAACAACAGAGGCTGCCAAACGGACACTACGTTCTGCAACAAAAGCAAACAGCAACCTGTCCATTACGTGTGTGGTTAAGGTCAATCTTTTGTTGTTGACCCTCCGAACAGTGGAGTTTCGAAACGGTTTTTCTGCTCTCAATTCGCAGGTAAATGTCTTATGTGTACGCATCGTTTGACCTTTAACGTTCACACTACACCAGTTAATACCCCCTCTTTGTTTATTCAAACAAAGAGGTCATTAGTGCATTAGAGTAGCCCCGTTTTTGAAGCAAGTCAAATTTTGCTTACATGCATGATGTTGGCCATTGCGGTCTGCGGTTATTGTGGATTGCTTGTTCTCTCTCGTTGTTACTGGGTTTTTGGTGCCTCGTTTTATTCATGGGGCATTAAAAATTTGGAATTATATTTTCGACATAAAACGTATCTCTTTCTCTTTCGCTCTGAAAACAAAACCACAGTTTTTTATATATTACCACCGTGAAATTGCAAGACGAAAAGGCACTCACTCACTAAACCTATTTTTCAAGGCTCTAGCATAGCTTGAACCGACTCGAACAGTTAATTACACGGCTGATGTCTTATCGCAGGGGGGAGGGGGTTAAGAAGGTTAAACCCTAGCAACTGCGATCTTAAGGCCCGGTTCCTTGGAAGAAGAAAAAACATGGAAGGCCAGAGTGGTAGGAACAGTTGTGTTTTGTGCAGAAGGAATTGAGGATAGGTAGGAGGAGATTTGATTGTAAGACGAGCGAGCAACCGCTGGCCACAGCGATCGCATATACTCAGTCTGACGACTTAGACTGTGACGGACGGGAAAACAGAACCCACGTGGACTGACTGGAGAAGTGATTCAGTCAAGTGTCAGCCAGTTGTGGATTTTGCTGAGAACTTCTTCTTGTCAGTCAAACCTCCCTAAAGACTGGACGTGGGCAGTACAGAGACACACCATCACAATTCGGGCAATGACTGAGTTTTTTGGAGTTTTTTACTACTACTACTACTTCTACTACTACTAGTACTTCTACTACTACTAATACTACTACTACTACTACTACTACTACTACTACTACTAATACTATCACTGGTTATAGTGCATTGCTTAAAGCTCGACCGCGCTACTCCCCGGGTTCTTTGTCCTTCCACATTGTAGCAGTACCAGTAAGACAGAGCCTAACGCACCGTAGATAGAAGTCGGCCCACGCGCTTCTCCGCGCTGGTCAATGCAATTATCCTAATTCGCCTACAGCCCAAAGTAGCTGCATCATCACCTATTTTGGAAACCGTAGAGGGTTGGGCTAAAAGTACCACCATCCTCACCCCCCACGCAGAAAAGAAGGCACGATTGAGAGTCGGCAGGGGTGGAGAGAAAGGGAAAAATAAGTATCGGAGAGGCAAAGGGACTACAAAGTCATAAACCATTAGAAAGTCTAAATAAGGCACGAAATGGTCGTGTATCGTAGTGCGAACTAGCACTGCACATCGAAAAAAATGAAAGCACAGATAATATTATATTTCCGTAATCGCAGACGAGCCTCGAATTGTGTAGAATTGAGAGCAGAATGGTAGAAAGCATAAGGAAGTTTCAATTATGATGGAAGGGAGTGGGGAGGGAGAGAGAAAAATGAAAACAAATAGAGGACCGACAGAGAAATATCGTAGATGGATTGAAGCAAAAGAGTGCTGTGGCACGGTACCTCAAAGGGTAGCCTCTGTCTTGGAAGGCAACTGAATCAGATGAATAAGAGATGCAGAAAAGATGTGAAATTGTTTAAGTGGACCAGGCACAAAGAGTTTAACGGCAAGTTCACAGGATGAAGTTCAAAAGGAAGGTAACTAAGCGTGAGCTACAGGGTATCAAATGGCCTTCTTTTCGGCAACATTAGCCTGTACTAAAGGGCCTTTTAGATCAGTAAGGATTGCTTAAGATAGGGTTGTAAGATGTAGTATTGTGGTGCAGTATAATCGCAAGATAGTTCTGACACGCTACGATATCGATTTTTTTGGATGCATTTCATTTAGGCCGCCTGGAAGGACTACACTTGGTAACAACTGATGGTATAATGCGCATTTTTGTCGATCGAATATTTGTTGCACACACTTACAACTTGCACAGACTATACCCTGTACCGATTTGATCATACATCACGTGTACCTGCGACGATATATCGAAAACCTTTGCTGTTGGAAAGTGTTGTTATTTTACGGAAAATGCAGGCAGACTTTTGAAATTGAGGCGCTATTTTTGTTACCTCTAATTGTAAATATATTATCGTACACAGACAGAAGGACATAACTGACAAAGACATGGGACACTAGGAAGGCCCTTTCTGGGTTTTTTTGCTGTCGTCAGGTAGTGATACCCAACTCCAGTGCGGCCACTGGAGTTGCTGCAAAACTTGAGTTTTTAAACTCGCAATCTCTCTGGTCAGGGCGAACGCCTTAACCATTGAGCTACGAGTTCACGGTCTTGCCGGTATTAGATC
This sequence comes from Ligula intestinalis, assembly GCA_036362985.1. Taxonomy (NCBI): domain Eukaryota; kingdom Metazoa; phylum Platyhelminthes; class Cestoda; order Diphyllobothriidea; family Diphyllobothriidae; genus Ligula; species Ligula intestinalis. The sequence goes on from JAYGXS010000006.1 coordinate 35,963,646, forward strand.
GGGGATATACAGAAGCAGATACGCGTACACTGATCTGTTAGAGGACACACTCGTGTGTCCAGGTTGCCATTAGAGTTTTCGCTCGAGCCTTAACCATTAGGCGGCTAGGATATAAGTAGAAGATATTTTCTTATAAATAAATCGGTTAGCCCAGTATCTTATTAGAAACCACATTTTGCCAAAGATTGTTTACTTAAAGAACAACAATCAGATCATCAGCGCACGACGCTAGCGCCGATTTGAAAAGTCCAATTTGGTCTACATTTTGCGATATATTCAAGGACATTTCTCCAGGAAGTCGACAATTACAGCATTTGGCCATTTCCAATTGCTTATAATTGCCCCAAAGTATGTGGCATCAGCGTCAATTTTATTTGCAGTGAACGCATCTTTCTTTCTTTCTCTCACTAGCTCCTTTCCTGTACTCATTTGGTGATTAATCAGATCTTCTACAAACTGTCTACCCAAACGAAACGCATGCTTAGAGTTAAAAAAAGTTATATAATTCCTTTATAATTTTTAGTCCGCTTGACTTTGCGCTTGCGTTTACAGACAACAATTTACATACCTACCGGGAGGTAGGGAAAATCACACACATTCGCAGTAGTGCTAGCCTAAGGATAAATCACGCGGTGTTTCTGGTCCATATTGGAGAAGGTGGCCAACGCTTGATCCCGTTTGGTCTTCTTGACCCCAAGTGAAGGCGGTAAGTGCGGTGACATAAGCAACATAAAAAGCCCTCTTCACGCACCGTGACAATCTCAATCGAACGGTCTTGTGCTTTCGACTGCGTTCGCCATGATCAGCTCCTGCAGGACTTGGCCTTCCTGAACCTCTCAATCGGCCTGGTCCGTTGGCCTGGCGGCTTATATCCGTGGCCACCACGATTGCGCCCTTTTTTGCGACGCTCTCATTAAGCTCCGTAAACAGAACTGCGGGTCGTGCCCGCCTGACTTGCTCGCGTCGATATGCACTTTCCCAAACGCTCACCGATGTGCTTTCTCGACGTCTCGATCAGCCAATCATAGTTCTTGCATCTATGAGGCGACGAATGAGGAGCTTGCACATGTTCCCGACGCTAGTTGCCCCTCTGCCCTTAATCTCCAGGCCGACCTACCCAATGAAAGATCTCCCTCTATCTGTCCTCTTGCCCGACTACTCGAAGACCTCACTTGGGCCCGGTCAACCTACTGATCGGACGTATCTCTCCCAGGTCAATCTATTCTCCTCTTCCGATGTGTACACAATAAACTCCTCCTCTCCACCACGTAGCCATGGTCTGAAGATCGCAGTTGCACGGTTAGACTCACTTAACCCCCTGCGATAAGCGTTCTTCAGGGCTCTGCGCTAAGTCCAACGTTTCAAAACATCTACATGCTGCCACGCCATCGGGCATCTGCCCATAGCTACTCCGTCCAATTGTCTGTACAGGTTATTGTCAAATAGGAACTGTACATTAAAGGTGCATTTTAGCAATAACTCCTTCAGTGCAGTAACCGGCATTCCTATGTTCTGCTGAGTCAAGGTAATGAATTCACAGATGTAGTCTACTGTTTCTGTGACCGGCACGTTCGTGAATAGGGACGAGACATCCAGTGAGAACATCATCATCCCGTTCAGGTCAAGGTCTTTCACGCCATCCACGAATTCGAAGGTGTCTCGGAGGCTGTGAGGTGCTATTTGACACTCTATGGGTTTCAGCTTGTCTGCTAGCCATTTTGCTGTCGCATGGTATGGCGAGTTTCTCATATCTAGGATGGGACGAACGGGCACGCCATCTTTGTGAATCTTAGGCAGCCCGTATAGTCGAGGTATGTGCGTGCCAACGGGACGAAGACGCTCTAAGTCATATTCGCTTATGACGCCGTCCTTTTGAAGTCTTCTCAGACAATCAGTCAGCTGGGTTTCAACCTCCTCCGTGCGATCTTTATCCTTTTCTTTCTTGCTAAACTTTTGTTCGTCTGACAAAATGGATTGCATTTTCGCAATGTAGTCGGTTCTATCCATTAGAACAACGCCCATTCCCTTATCTGGCCTCGTCCGAGGAGTTTTGAGTAGCTTGAAGGCACCTTGTAAATCACTCGGAAGGCCTCTTTGGCATCCACGCGATGGTTCGAGTCCACCAGGTGCGCTAAGATTGAACTGTTTACACCTTTAAGTTGGCCCTTCCCTAACCATGCGGGTATGTGTTCCCTTACTCTTTTGGACAAGCGCCGGCTCGGACAGCGTCTGTTGGCGACGGCAGAGGCGGCCGCCATCAGGCTACGCAGACCGCTGCTATGTGCCCAAAAGAATTTCGTCGCGGCGCCCCAGTTGCCATGGGCGAAACTAGGTAACACGGCCACCCACAGCGGACCACAGGCCTCGGAAACGGGCCCCCGCAGAGACGACCAAGTCCCAAGTCCAGCCACGCACACCTTATCGGCGGTCCTGGACGCCGGGCCGTCTAGATGTTGACACTCTGATCTCAACTCCCCCCCACCCCCCTTCCTCCCCCCTCCTCCCCACAGTGACAACGAGAACACTTCATCTGTCCACCAACCACCATAGTTTATTCATACCATATAAATGTAAAGGCCTGACGAGAATTTATCGAAAACAAACGTATGTTCGCCAATTTATCTTCTAAAAGGCCTTTGTCTGACGACCATGCTGTGACATGGTCCAGTCCATCCTTCAGTGTTTGGAGATGAGTCTGGCTTTTGAGAGGATGGCCGACAACAATATCGTCAGCATATTTGATAAACAAACATACATTTGGAGATCGTAGGTCATCAGTATGGAGGGAAAAAAGATGAGGGGTTAATATAGACCCCTGCTGAACTCCACAGTTGTTGGGCAGGACCATGGATTTTCGCTTCCCGCTCTGAACGAATTGGGTGCGGGAAGTAAAATAGTCCCCAAGCCAAGAGACGGCCTAGCCAGGAGAGCCGCATGCAGAGGTTTTATTAAGAAGAAGATGGCGCGGGATCGTGTTGAAGGCTGAGGAGTTGTCAAGAAAGAGACATGCGTATGCACGGCATCCCTTATCCAAGTCTCTAAGAGCAGAATGGACTACCAGAAGAACAGCATCTAGTGTCCTACGCCTAGCCTTATACGCAAACTGCAAGGGATCAGAACAATTGGATGAAAACGGCTTAATTATGTCCAAAACACCTCGTTCTGTAAGTTTGAGGAGTGCAGAAGAGCAGGCAATCGGGCGAAAGGATTTGAGACCCGTAGAAGTGGTTTTTTTCGGGATAGGAGTGCTTTTGACCGAACGCCAACCATCAGGAATCTTGGACTCCATTAAAGATAAATTGATAAGATGTGCCAAGACAGGAGCTAATTGAAAAGAACATGATTTAAGGAGGAATGGGGCACGCCACCTGGTCCGGTAGCTGTTGTACCTTTAACCTTGTTTATGTGTTTCATCACTGTTGCCACAGACACTGGAGAAAAATCACTTGGTGGTAATGAAATATTATTCGTCGGGAGGTAAAAGTCGGTGGGAGTGTGGATGAAGTTTAAGTTCAAGCTGTCTAGGTCAGCATCAACATGTGCCAGTGTGTTGCATTGACCAGTGAGACGTTTAAGCCTCTTCCATATTTCGGAGGAAGAGAGAGGAGACGAAGATGTAGAAGAAATAAATATCTGACTAACAAAAAGGTCACTTAGTCTTATGATCTCGCATTTTATGAGGACACTAACGTCCTTTAGTCTTTCAAGTAGACCTAGTTTGTAGAACAGTTCCTTATTTCTTCTCAAAGTTTTTAAGTGGGGAGAAGATATTCGGTCTGGTATAACCATGACCATGTCAAAAGGACAACAGATATTAAAAATTCCGTTGAGAAATGTTGTAAGATAACTCGAGCACGACTCGAAATTCGTGTTTTCGAGAAAGATGGGAATGCATTCAGATATACAAAACTGAAGCAAGGAAATATTGTGTGGGGACGTGTCACGAATATGTAGTTTCCTCTCGGGTGCTACTAATAGCCCTTTGTTAGCCTTAGAATAGACTTTTGGTTGACAGAGTAGTACAGAATGGTCTAAGCCTGCCAACGGAGCCCTATTTCTTACGGCAAAAAGCTTTGGATAGTTAGTCAGGATATGATCGAGTGGGGCGTCATCTCGTGTATTGAAGTGAACATGGTCGCCAAAACCTAACAATATGAGGGGACGTAGATTTACACGATTGAAGTCCCCACATCAAAAAATTACGTGCTCGCAAGACAGTGTGGTAAGTTTTAGGGAAAGAAAATCGAAAAAATGGGTAAGAGCACCTTGACAGGTAGAAGGGGGTATGTAAATAGTCACATAAATTATGCCTTTTGAGTTGTGTAAAATTTTAGGCCTACAGACTACTGAAATAACGTCTATGTGGACTTCGGAGTAAGAAAAAAGGGACTTACACTTTGTGCACCATTGCTGGTTTACAAAAACTGCTACTCCGCCACCTCTGCTGATTGATCGGGATTTTCTGTCCGAACGAAAACAGCAATAAGCCGGAGGTGAGATGAGCTGCGACTCTATATCCCTATTGAGCCAGGTCTCTTGAAGACAGATTACACCGCACTTACTGTGTTCCTGCTTCAACATAAGTGCATCCAATTCGAGACTTTTATTGAAAATAGACCTGCAGTTAGTGGACATCAGACCTGGAAGAGACATTGAGGCTAATGGTTGACGCTTCATAGCTCGTTTCCAACCGCATCAATGCTTACGTGAACGTACTGCATTCCATTGGATACTCTTTGATGTTGATGTACTGCAGGTTCGGCATATTGGACGTAAATAACATAAATGTTCGTTGTGAGTTTCCGTCGATAGAATATTTGTCCTTTGTGCATTCAAAAAGGTACGAGTGTACAGCAGAGATGACCTCATGACCAGAAAGGCAGAAAAACAAAGTTAAGAAGTAGACAGTCTGGTATACAATAATAAATTCCCCCGTGAATGGAGAGCAAAAAAATACCGGCAGCTCAAATTTGAAAGCCCACCATAGCGACAGGTTTGCAGTGTCTTCATCAAAATGCCGTTGTTAAATAAAAACTAAGCTAACACCCCACAGTCCTTTTTGGCGGATATTTACATCCGATTGCCACCTCGGAACAACAACAGCAACAACAACTCCCGAGGGACTGAACTACGCAGTGGTCCTTCGTCGTTACGAACACCGGTTCGACCCCTCCATACCCAACAGCTCTATGCATGATTGTCAGCATCCTTTCGTCCGCAGTTCCCGCCCAGACAACCAACTCACCCCCGCGGACCTTTGGCTCACGCTGGTTGAGGTCGCGGCTCTTCTCCGTCTTCCAACTACAAGTGGCGTGGACTCTAGCGGGAACTCCCGATCCAACGCACAAACACGCACACTTTCACTCAAAGCTAAACCGTGCTTCCAGTCACTCACCCTGCTGCAGCCTATTTGAAGTAGAGGGTGGACGTCATCGAAACCTAGGGTCAAACAATCGTGTGAGAATGAGTAGCTGAATGTTGGACGTGTGATCGGTTGGTTCACAGGGGTGCATACTCACACGGACTCACGGGTGACGAACTACATGGGCCGACGCGCTAGCGTCAGTTGTGGGCGCAGGCGTGACTCGGTTCAAGTCAAGTCCTAGGCAGTGGTCGTGCGTTAGTGGATTGCCGACGGGCTAGCACAGTTATCGCGACCCTCGACTGACACGGACAGGCAAGGGAGCACTGCAGCGGCTTTGACATGCGCCAGTCGAGTGAAAAGAAACAAATTAGCTACGTGGTAGTTAGTATGAAATATGCAAAGCAGAATTCGCCAAACGTTGGGTGGTTCATCTATCGAGAGCTAGTTGCTTTATCGAAACCAGAAGGATCCCCAAATCACAAATCGGGGAAGACGGAATGAATTGGAACATTTTTACGGAGCTCAAGTAACCTTACAAAAGCTGCCGCAAGCGCCGCGTAATGAAGCTAGCCAAATCGGTGTGAAAAAAGTGTCGATGCGCGTGGGTTTAGCCAAGCCTGTCCAGTCCTCAGCCAATCAGGAACGGGTATAGGTGTTGGCATCAGAGCTCGCGAGGAATCGATCAACTTCAGGTGTAGGCGCGTCGACAGCGTGTGTGCAAAAATACAAGAGCGCGTAGAGATAAGAGGATGAGTCAGTAATAAGCATGCGGGTAGACAAAGTTTTGGAGGATAACGACGATATGAACCCGCGCAGCACTACCGAATTCAGGCTGCCACACGCTCACTAATAAGGAACGTGAGTTGGGTTTAGACCGTTGTGAGACAGGGTATTTTTACCCTACTGAAAATCGAACTGTGCAAACACTTAAGTACAATCTGGTCGTTGCAATGGTAATCCTATTTACTACGAGAGGAACCGCAGGTTCAGACATTTGGTACATGTGCCTGGTTGAGCGGCCAGTGGTGCGAAGCTGCCATCTGAGGGAATAAGACTGAATGCCTCTAGGTCTGAATCCCGTCCTGAGATGCGCAACTACACAGTTTAGCCTGCCCCGTGGTTGGGCTGACCCCGACGCCGGATGAAGATCGCACATCGCTCCGTGCGATTGGCAGTAATTATCACTCCATGTACCTGACCGCTGACCAATGCCCACAACCTAACCGAATTTCCTCCCCTCCCAAGACCTCTACACGCCGATCTGGCCATGCGGGGGGCACGAACAGGATGAGTTGTAATCAAAGTACACTTATTACCCCTGTCCAACTGTACAATTTTCATTATCCCTGCAAATGCACTTGCCTGATTAAGAGTTGCTGAGAACGTGTGTTTTCCAAATCAACTTTTCAAATATGTAAGTAGTTGCAGGCGTCGTGACACACAAAGACAACACGTTTTTTTATCATCACGCACTCGTTATTGAAGGTGCTGGGAAAAATTATGACCGACCGAGTGCGACATAAAATGTCCTGGACAGCTATCTTTATCCCTTCAACCGTAGAATGCGCATTCGCAGCGTGTTTCACGTCTTGCATATTTAACGCTCTCAGCCGAAAATACATGCACAACTTTGACTGTCCTGCGTGATCATTGCGGTCTCTGACTGTCGTCCGAACCTGCTTAGGTTTTGACTAGCCGCCAGCAGTGTGCTTTTTTCCTAGTGCCAAAGGAATAATTCTGTCGCAAGTTGTGCTGTCGACAAACAGAAGGTTCCCCCAAATCACAAGTCGAGCAAGACGGTGTTGGAGAACAGAAGTTTTAGTGCCGGAAAATCGAGAGTACACCGGCGGAGTTATGCACGCCTAGTCAGTACGCCAAATTGTGTGTTCGGTGCTATGGGGCCGAGACTTCTGGGCCGTGCACTCAGCCAGGTGGACAGGCGCGCACCTATTGGCTGGAGCTAACGAGGGCACTGAGCCGCGTCAAGAGGGGGAACATAGGAAAAGTAGGACATCACAGGGCCTCTCGTAGCTATTGGCAGACACAGTGCATAGGCGTTGAGCCGGCGCGCGTAGACACTGAACCTGCATGGTTTCGGCAACAAAACCAGCGGAAGTGAGCGAGGCAGGCTCCCACAATTTCATTGATCCGCATTTAAAAGCTGACCTGTGGCAGTTACACAGCGTTTCATTATTCGTCTATTCTTTTACCACTCCGCAGATGGATCCTGGGAAACTCTTAAGGAGAAACATTTAAGCTTTTCAAAGGAAAGGTTGTGTCGGTTTTTATTCACAAATTCAAGTTCTAGGAACACACAGTCCACCGAAGGAATATGGACTAGACTGTAGTGGCCCCTAGCAGCCACTTGGAACCCACCATCAGCGGCTGACGCATGGCGCCTGCGTACCCACTGCCGCTTGGGGTCAGGCCTAACCGAGCCCGCGCCTCCACGCCAGCCTTCGCTCATCTCAAGGTCGCACCACGACGGCTATTCTAGACCGCGTGATTGGCTGCCGTAACAAAGCATGCACCGGCGATTCCCGATGCTCTCGTCACTCCGGAATGAACGTCCTAGCAGCCGAACTGCAGTCATCCGAGAGTCGAAACTCTGCATACAGAATGAACTATTCCTAACACTATGGCCTTCCCACCGTCTTCTCTGTTCTCTCCTCTTAGGAACCATGGTCTGAAGATCGCAGTTGCTAGGGTTGAACCTACTTAACCCCCTGCGATAAGACTTCAAAGAACTTCAAGTTATGCTACTCATCACAGTTGTCACGTGAGGTCTTCGTTCTTGTGCGTGCTCCAATCCTGTTTACGTCAAAGTAACTGAAATGGATTTTACACTAGTTAGCCTGCCTGCGTTAAAATGTATTTGAAAAAAACTTACCATCTGCCTTAGTCATGCACCTAGAGTGCTACCATCCAGGGTGTTATTTCCGGCTGAACAAGTTTGAAATTCTCCACACCTTTTCGCCTACGAGACTCCTCTCCAAAAATGATTGTTTATCGGCTTCCGAAGGCTACCACTTCCCCCCTGGAACGCTGTCTACCCATGACTGAATACTGCCCTCCCCCGGTCTCGGCCCTTTGTTGACACTCTCACATTACGACCAGCTTGACGACGGTGTCGACCCAGACGTCCGTTCCCCCCTTTTGACCCAGTGCCCACGGCTGATCCGAGACCCACTCGTCAAGTCACCCCACCACAACTGCCTGTCAAGCGCTTGCATCCCCCCTTTGCCAACAAAACATTGTCTCTGTTCCCGTCCGTTCCCCCCTCCCTTTGCCGACAAAACATTGTCTCTGTTTACGTCTGTCCACCCTCCCCACCCTTGGACTAGTGCATTCAGACCAATGGGAGCCCCTAGGAACCGACTCCTGGGATCCTATAAAACCGGACCCATAGCCCATTGACGGATTCCCTTTGCTCTTGACGTGGAATATCCATTGTTAAGGTTTGTGTATTAATTTTGTACTATTTTCTCTTAATAGTACCGTACCACCTTGATAGTTGTTATCACTGGTTTGGCGTACGCGTGACTACTGGATACAGTCAAAGAAAGCAAAGGACGAAACACAGGGTTTAAAACATCTGCCTATAAGCTGACGTGAAGAACCTGCTGTCTGAAACTACGAATGGATCGTGTGCACTGCCTGCATTTTGTTCTATTTTGGACGTCAAAACGGAGATATTTTCAGAAGAACATACTTGAGCTTTCGATAAAGTCCCATCGGGCCAGTACATTTATATGGGAGCGGGGTGCAAGTTAACCGCGTGGTCAATGATGTTCGCTTTTTCATTTTACCTCAGATTTTGTCATACCTTATCCCTTGCTTTCCGTGAATGGAGCCATGTTTTGCTGAAGATTTTGTTTATTATTAAGTTGGTTTGGCAGATTTGCTTAAGCAAACCTAGTAGTCATTCTGGTGGATTCTAGATGATTGCTTAGGAAATCCTGCTTGGGCAGTCAACTTGCTCCCGTATTGGTGGATTCCATATGAGCGAAAAGTTGAGCGGGTAATATCGATCCAAGTGTGATTAAACTCATGGCGTGAAGCGGGCGTTTGTAGCTTAGCGGTAGAGCATTAGCCTCCGGCAAAGGCTTTCTCTGATGCGCGGGTTCAAATCCCACCAAACGCCTAGAGTTTTTCACACTTGGGTCAACTCAAATTTTGTATATTACCTTCAAAATAAAGCACCCTTCGCTCTCTCTCTCTCTCAAATGAGTTTTGGTAAAAGTGGGCAGGTTTCGCGGCGGGGAAGGGAGGTTTTGGTCGAGCAAGTCCAGGGGGAGCAGAAACAGAGAGAATGCGGGAGAGGGCATGCAGCTGAGCGACCGTTAGCCGTGCCAGGTGCGGAGCTTGCAAGAGATTCTTTCGTGCATAAAAGACCGGCTTTCGCAATCTGATGGCGGTCGTTTCCATTGTTGCTAGCGTTCGTTGATCCAGGGGCCTGGGGTAGTTTGATGGGGCTACCGCAGGGGGCTACGTAAGTTAAGCCCTAGCAACTACGATCTTCAGACCATGGTAACTTAGTGGAGAAGAAGAATTCGGTAGAGGCCAGAATAGTAGGAACTGTATATTGTGTAGACAGACTAGCGGAGAATATATGGAAGAAATTTGACTTGGGAGAACACGACCAGCCAGGAGAGCCATCCAGGCCCTAGTGCAAGTTTGACAGTAGTCAGGCCAGTGGACAGGAAACACATTCAAGCGCGCAGGCTTGCTATTCGTCACCGAACCAGAAAGCATCAATGCGGCAAATGTGATTGGCTGTTCGCAGACGTCGAGAACCGCAGTTGTGAGACTCCAGTGGAGTTCACTTTGACGCGAGCTATTCCCAACAGGGCCTTATAAATCACTTGGAAGGCTTCGTTGAAATCCACCTGGTGGCCCAAGTCATGCACTCACATCTAAGACTAGCAGCTCCTTCACCGGTTACCTGTCCAGTTTCAGCCTTCTAGGTCGATACTTAGTTGGAAAGTTAATTTGTCCTATTTATACATAGTGACCGTTTGCAGTTGGATAAACGGTCGCGAAATTGTATGACGTCAATAAATTCTGTTAATCCTGTGGTCTTTGCCTTGTTCAAAGACCGGTTTGATTGAGAATAATGCTCGAAATCTCGCTGCTTGGAAGGTTCGCGACACGATTTGGTTGAGGTGTCTTTTTAGGAGTTCACTTAATTGCACTTTTTCGTCCCTATATAAATGTAATGGCTCGATAGGAATCTTTCGAAAGCTTACTTATGCTCGCTAATTGCCTTGATATGAATTTTGGCAACTCTAAACAATAAAAGAGATTCAGCGATGAAGTCAAGTTAAGCGAACGAACGTTTTCGATTAATTCATCATCGGGCAATACAGTAATATAAAAGAGGGTAGAGTTAACGAAAGTTTTAGGTAAAGCAATCAGTAGTAACAAGGGGGAGAGAGGTGTAAAAGGATCAAGGGGGGATCAAGGGGATCAGATTCTAGTCTTAATTGGGGACAGAGGAATGGAGGTGGGGGGAGAGGGGAAGGGGAAGGAGTCAGGCAATTAGTTAATGTCATCCAGTGGTCCTCGTCTCGGGTTTTGTTGGGTTGTGTGAGGACGCA
>JAYGXS010000006.1:35978357-36001929 GCA_036362985.1 Ligula intestinalis
TGACTGAGTTTTTTGGAGTTTTTTACTACTACTACTACTTCTACTACTACTAGTACTTCTACTACTACTAATACTACTACTACTACTACTATCACTGCTTATAGTGCATTGCTTAAAGCTCGACCGCGCTACTCCCCGGGTTCTTTGTCCTTCCACATTGTAGCAGTACCAGTAAGACAGAGCCTAACGCACCGTAGATAGAAGTCGGCCCACGCGCTTCTCCGCGCTGGTCAATGCAATTATCCTAATTCGCCTACAGCCCAAAGTAGCTGCATCATCACCTATTTTGGAAACCGTAGAGGGTTGGGCTAAAAGTACCACCATCCTCACCCCCCACGCAGAAAAGAAGGCACGATTGAGAGTCGGCAGGGGTGGAGAGAAAGGGAAAAATAAGTATCGGAGAGGCAAAGGGACTACAAAGTCATAAACCATTAGAAAGTCTAAATAAGGCACGAAATGGTCGTGTATCGTAGTGCGAACTAGCACTGCACATCGAAAAAAATGAAAGCACAGATAATATTATATTTCCGTAATCGCAGACGAGCCTCGAATTGTGTAGAATTGAGAGCAGAATGGTAGAAAGCATAAGGAAGTTTCAATTATGATGGAAGGGAGTGGGGAGGGAGAGAGAAAAATGAAAACAAATAGAGGACTGACAGAGAAATATCGTAGATGGATTGAAGCAAAAGAGTGCTGTGGCACGGTACCTCAAAGGGTAGCCTCTGTCATGGAAGGCAATTGAATCAGATGAATTATACAGATGCACAAAAGATGTAAAATTGTTAAAGTGGACCAGGCACGAAGAGTTGAATGGCAAGTTCACAGGATGAAGTTCAAAAGGAAGGTTACTAAGCGTGAGCTAGAGGGTATCAAATGACCTTCTTTTCGGCAACATTAGCCTTTACTAAAGGGCCTTTTAGATCAGTAAAGATTGCCTAAGATAGAGTTATAAGATCTATTATTGTGGTGCAGTATAATCGCAAGATAGTTCTGACACGCTACGATATCAGCTATTTCGATGCATTTCATTTAGGCCGCCTGGAAGGACTACACTCGGTAAAAACTGATTGTATAACGCGCATTTTTTTCGAGTGAATATTTGTTGCACACACTCACAACTTGCACAGACTATACCCTGTACCGATTTGATCATACATCACGTGTACCTGCGACGATATATCGAAAACCTTTGCTGTTGGAAAGTGTTGTTATTTTACGGAAAATGCAGGCAGACTTTTGAAATTGAGGCGCTATTTGTCTTACCTCTATTTTTAAATATATTATCGTACACAGACAGAAGGACATTACTGACAAAGACATGGGACACTAGGAAGGCCCTTTCTGGGTTTTTTGCTGTCGTCAGGTAGTGATACCCAACTCCAGTGCGGCCACTAAAGTTGCTGCAAAACTTGAGTTTTGAAACTCGCAATCTCTCTGGTCAGGGCGAACGCCTTAACCATTGAGCTACGAGTTCACGGTCTTGCCGGTATTAGATCGGGGATATACAGCAGCAGATATGCGTACACCGATCTGTTAGAGGACACACTCGTGTGTCCAGGTTGCCATTAGAGTTCTCGCTCGAGCCTTAACCATTAGGCGGCTAGGATATAAGTAGAAGATATTTTCTTATAAATAAATCGGTTAGCCCAGTATCTTATTAGAAACCACATTTCGCCAAAGATTGTTTACTTAAAGTACAACAATCAGATCATCAGTGCACGACGCTAGCGCCAATTTGATATGCCAAGACAGGAGCTAATTGAAAAGAACATGATTTAAGGAGGAATGGGGACACGCCATCTGGTCCGGCAGCTGTTGTACCTTTAACCTTGTTTATGTGTTTCATCACTGTTGCCACAGACACTGGAGAAAAATCACTTGGTGGTAAGGAAATATTATTCGTCGGGAGGTAGGAATCGGTGGGAACGTGGATGAAGTTTAAGTTCAAAACTGTCTAGGTCAGCATCAACATGAGCTAGTGTGTTGCGTTGACCGGTGAGGCGTTTAAGCCTCTTCCATATTTCGGAGGAAGAGAGAGGAGACAAGGACGTAGAAGAAGTAAATAACCGACTAACAAAAAGGCCATTTAGTCTTGTGATCTCGCATTTTATGAGGACATTAACGTCCTTCAGTCTTTCATGTAGACCTAGTTTGTAGAACAGTTCCTTATTTCTTCTCAATTTTTTTAAGTGGGGAGAAGATATTCGGTCTGGTCTAACCATGACCATATCAAAAGGACAACAGATATTAAAAATTCCGTTGAGAAATACTGTAAGATAACTCGAGCACGACTCGACATTCGTGTTTTCGAGAAAGATGGGAATGCATTCAGATATACAAGTCTGAAGCAAGGAAATATTATGTTGGGACGTGTCACGAATGTGTAATTTCCTCTCGGGCGTTACTAATAGCTCTTTGTTAGCCTTAGAATAGACTTTTGGTTGACAGAGTAGTACAGAAGGGTCTTAGCCTGCCAACGGAGCCCTATTTCTTACGGCAAAAAGTTTTGGATAATTAGTCAGGATATGATCGAGTGGGGCGTCATCTCGTGTATTGAAGTTAACCTAGTCGCCAAAACCTAACAATATGAGGGGACGTAGATTTACTCGATTGAAGTCCCCACATCAGATAATTACGTGCTCGCAAGACAGTGTGGTAAGTTTTAGGGAAAAAAATCGAAAAAATGGGTAAGAGCACCTTGACAGGTGGAAGGGGGTATGTAAATACTAACATAAATGATGCCTTTTGAGTTATGTAAAAATTTAGGCCTACAGACTACTGCAATAACGTCTATGGTCTTCGGAGTAAGAAAAAATGGACTTAAAGTTTGTGCACCATTGCTGGTTTACATAAACTGCTACTCCACCACCTCTGCTGTTTGATCTGGATTTTCTGTCCGAACGAAAACAGCAATAAGCCGGAGGTGTGATGAGCTGCGACTCTATATCCCTATTGAGCCAGGTCTCTTGAAGACAGATTACACCGCACTTACCATGTTCCTGTTTCAACATAAGTGCATCCAATTCGGGACTTTTATTGAAAATAGACCTGCAGTTAGTGGACATCAGACCTGGAAGAGACATTGAGGCTAATGGTTGACGCTTCATAGCTAGTTTCCAACCGCATCAATGCTTACGTGAACGTACTGCATTCCATTGGATACTATTTGATGTTGATGTACTGCAGGTTCGGCATATTGGACGTAAATAACATAAATGTACGTTGTGAGTTTCCGTCGATAGAATATTTGTCCTTTGTGCATTCAAAAAGGTACGAGTGTACAGCAGAGATGACCTCATGACCAGAAAGGCAGAAAAACAAAGTTAAGAAGTAGACAGTCTGGTATACAATAATAAATTCCCACGTGAATGGAGAGCAAAAAAAGACCGGCAGCTCAAATTCGAAAGCCCGCCACAGCGACAGGCTTCCAGTGTCTTCATCAAAGTGCCGTTGTTAAATAAAAACTAAGCTAACACCCCACAGTCCTTTTGGGCGGCTATTTACCTCCGATTGCCGCCTCGGAACAACAACAACAACTCCCGAGGGGCTCAACTACGCAGTGGTCCTTCGTCGTTACGAACACCGGTTCGACCCCTCCACACCCAACAGCTGTCTGCATGATTTTCAGCATCCTTTCGTCCGCAGTTCCCGGCCAGACAACTAATTCACCCCCGCGGACCTTTGGCTCACGTTGGTTGAGGTCGCGGCTCTTCTCCGTCTTCCAACTACAAGTAGCGTGGACTCCGGCGGGAACTGTTGATCCAACACACAAACACGCACACTTTCACTTAAAGCTAAACCGTGCTTCCAGTCACTCACCCTGCTGCAGCCTATTTGAAGTAGAGGGTGGACGTCATCGAAACCGAGGGTCAAACAATCGTGTGAGAATGAGTAGCTGAATGTTGGACGTGTGATCGGTTGGTTCACAGGGGGTGCATACTCACACGGACTCACGGGTGACGGGCTACATTGGCCGACGCGCTGGAGCTAGCGTCAGTTGTGGGCGCAGGCGTGACTCGGTTCAAGTCCAGTCCTAGGCAGTGGTCGTGCGTTAGTGGAGTGACGACGGGCTAGCAAAGTTATCGCGACCCCCGAATGACGAAGGAAAGGCAAGGGAGCACTGCAGCGGCTTTTACATGCGCCAGTCGAGTGAAAAGAAACAAATTAGCTACGTGGTAGTTAGTATGAAATATGCAAAGCAGAATTCGCCAAACGTTGGGTGGTTCATCTATCGAGAGCTAGTTGCTTTATCGAAACCAGAAGGATCCCCAAATCACAAATCAGGGAAGACGGAATGAATTGGAACATTTTTACGGAGCTCAAGTAACCTTACAAAAGCTGCCGCAAGCGCCGCGTAATGAAGCTAGCCGAATCGGTGTGAAAAAAGTGTCGATGCGCGCGGGTTTAGCCAAGCCTGTCCAGTCCTCAGCCAATCAGGAACGGGTATAGGTGTTGGCATCAGAGCTCGTGAGGAATCGATCAACTTCAGGTGTAGGCGCGTCGACAGCGTGTGTGCAAAAATACAAGAGCGCGTAGAGATAAGAGGATGAGTCAGTAATAAGCATGCGGGTAGACAAAGTTTTGGAGGATAACGACGATATGAACCCGCGCAGCACTACCGAATTCAGGCTGCCACACGCTCACTAATAAGGAACGTGAGTTGGGTTTAGACCGCTGTGAGACAGGGTATTTTTACCCTACTGAAGATCGAACTGTGCAAACAGTTAAGTACAATCTGGTCGTTGCAATGTTAATCCTATTTACTACGAGAGGAACCACAGGTTCAGACATTTGGTACATGTGCCTGGTTAAGGTGGCCAGTGGTGCGAAGCTGCCATCTGAGGGAATAAGACTGAATGCCTCTAGGTCTGAATCCCGTCCTGAGATGCGCAACTACAGAGTTTAGCCTGCCCCGTGGTTGGGCTGACCCCGACGCCGGATGACGATCGCACATCGCTCCGTGCGATTGGCAGTAATTATCACTCCATGTACCTGACCGCTGACCAAAGCCCACAACCTAACCGAATTTTATCCCCTCCCCAAGACCTCTACACGCCGATCTGGCCATGCGGGGCACGAACAGGATGAGTTGTAATCAGAGTACAATTATTACCCCTGTCCAACTGTACAATTTTCATTATCCCTGCAAATGCACTTGCCTGATTAAGAGTTGCTGAGAACGTGTGTTTGCCAAATCAACTTTTCAAATATGTAAGTTCAGCGAAAATTCCCATTTCTACGATTGAAAAGTCGTGTTGGCAAACGATCGTTTTCGGTCATTCATCGTCAGGCCAGTACATGACATGGGGAATAAAATTGTTCAAGTAATTACAGCGATTATATAATCGTCAGGTTAGGGAAGGGGGGAGGGGGAGGAAAAGGGTGAGGATAATTAAGCAGCTGCGTTTTCCCTCGTCTCCTGAACGCGGGCGCCTGCGCGGGTAGGACGCTGGTTGCCATGCCCAGATGAGACAGGGGGGATGTTCTCGCGGTCCGCGGATTGAGTTCTGTATGTCCGCCGCGCAGCTTGCATTTGACTATCCTCCGTAGCTTCGTCTTCTTTGGCTTCAGTAGGCGTTGGATTTCCGCGTGCAGTCGGCCAAGGGAGGCCGATGGCTTGAACCAGCGCCTTTTGACAGCATAGAATGGGTTTTGCTAGCCGGATTGCCACTGCTTCGGCTGTGGCTAACACCCGTTTGCGCAGGCCTTTGGAGAAGTGCGTTGGCGTGCGGTATATGACCCGAAAGGCTTCACTCGCGTCCACTTGGTGGTTTGTATCAATTAGGTGGGCGAGGATTGAGCTTGAGGTCGGTCTATTCTCCCCTCTGCTGAGCCAAGCTGGTATGTGCTCGCGCATTCTCTTCTCCAGACGTCGCGTTGTTCGGCCAATATAGCCTGCTCCACAGGAACAGGTGAACGAATAGATGCACATAGATGTGGCCTGAAACGGTAGTCTGTCCTTACCTCCCATTCGTAGAAGGGGAGAGTTAGTGAAGAGAACCCGCAAGTTTGCAGCCGGGAAGGCATTCATAACCGCTGTCCTCAGGCGCCTTCTTACTAGTTCACTCGTTGCGTCTCCAATAAACGGCAGTCTTATAAACAGATCTTTCTTTTCCGCCGTTGCAATTGCGACCTTTGGGGCACGTTCCTTGATGTTCTGAAGGATGAACCGTTCCGGATAACCGTTTTCCTGGAGTGTGTCCTTTAGTTGCTGCAATTCTACTTCCACTATTTCAGGAGAGCAGATACGGCGTATTCTGGCTGCCATTCCCTGGACTAAGTTCCGTTTGACGTTAAGAGGGACGAAACTGTGAAAATTAACGCATTGCCCAGTCCAGGTTTTCTTTCTAAATAGTCGGCGTTGTATCGAGCCATCTTCTTGTCTGTGTAAGAGGACGTCTAGGAAAGCGAGTTCCTCGTTCGCCTCTGTTTCCACTGTAAATGTGAGTGCTGTGTGGGCGCTATTAAATTTTCGGACTAGACCATCGATATCAGCGGTCTTGTTTGTCAGGCAAAAGATATCGTCCACATATCGACCATAGAACTTAAGGTCATTGATAGTGTCTTTGAGCTTCGTTTCCTCGATCTTGCCCATGAAGACGTTTGCCAGGAATGGTCCAAGTGGTGAGCCCATGGCCACTCCGTCAATTTGCCTGTATAGCCGGCCATTACAGATAAACTGTACATTTTGTGTACAGCATGTCAGTAGATCTTTCAGCCTCTCCACTGTCATCCCTATATGGTATTGTGTTTCCCGTATGAAGTCGCATAGATATTCTATGGTTTCCACTACCGGGACGTTGGTGAACAGTGAGGATACATCTAATGACAGCATCATCGTTTCGCCAATATTAGTCTCCTTGACAGCTTCCACGAATTCAAACGTGTCTTTCAGGCTTCTTGGGTACAAGCGGCTCTGAAGTGGTTTTAACTTTTCGGCAAGCCATTTTGCCACGGCGTGGTACGGTGAGTTTCTCATGTCCAAGATCGGACGGAGTGGCAAACCTTGTTTATGGATTTTCGGGAGGCCATACATTCTTGGTATTGTAGTACCAACCGGCCTTAGTTCCTCCAGCTCCTTGTCTGATAAATGTCCTTCTTTGTGCAGCTCTTTTAGTAACTTTGTCAGTTTGTCTTCAACAGCTTCAGTCCTGTCCTTGTCTTTATCGGATTGTGAAAATTTTGTGCTATTGGATAATATTTCTTCAAGTTTTGTCACATAATCTGTCTTGTCCATCAACACAATCCCCTAACCCTTGTCCGGTCTTGTAATTAATATGTTTTCATTTCGGCGCAGCTCCTTCAGACTATCTAGGTGAGCCTTGGTCAGGGGGCCTATGGATTTTGGAGCCTTTCTTAAGTATTGATGACAGCAATTGACAAGAGTAGATTTCAGGTAATCAACTTCCCTGGCCTCTGAGGGTTTTAGGTCCGAGGTCTGACTGAAGAGACTCTCAAATTGTATTTCCAGGTCTAGCTGTTTTTGCTTCCGTTGTGGCACGCAAAACTTAGGACCAAGAGATAATACTTCTAGGAGCGTCTTGTTAAGATGTAGCGACGAAAGGTTATGCACGTATTGCTCTGGATTGTTCGGAAGCACTGTCTGTGCTTTCACTGTTTGGAGACTTCGTAGGAGCTTGGTCCACTTGACCTCGGTTCGCCTATTTCTGATTGTCTGTACGTAGTTCTCGAAGGCTTGTCTCTCAGAATTTTCAAGATGGTCGAGGACGGCAGTCTTCTGGCACAGGTTCCGCTGGAGCTCCTGAATTCCGTCTCGAACTGTGTCTAGATGACTTTCCGCATATCTTCGTAGCGTAGCTGAGGTGGGATTGATATGGTTTCTGCGCAGGTTTCTCCAGTATTGTTTCGGGTATTCCCCGCGATCCATGCATCCTGATATGAATTTGGAACTAACATTTGCCTCCGCAAGTCGGGTGTCAAACTTCAGGAAGTTATTGAGTTCCCTTAACACCCAGGGATCTTTGGTCCGTCTTAGTTCAGCGAAAATTCCCCATGTCATGTACTGGCCTGACGATGAATGACCGAAAACGATCGTTTGCCAACACGACTTTTCAAACATGTAAGTAGTTACAGGCGTCGTGACACACCAAGACAACACGTTTTTTTATCATCACGCACACGTTATTAAATGTGCTGGGAAAAATTATGACCGACCGAGTGCGACATAAAATGTCCTGGACAGCTATCTTTATCCCTTCAGCCGTAGAATGCGCATTCGCAGCGCGTTTCACGTCTCGCATATTTAACGCTCTCAGCCGAAAATACATGCACAATTTTGACTGTCCTGCGTGACCAGTGCGGCCTCTGACTGTCGTCCGAACCGGCTTAGGTTTTTACTAGCCGCCAGCAGTGTGCTTTTTTCCTAGGGCCCAAAGGAATAATTCTGTCGCAAGTTGTGCTGTCGACAAACAGAAGGTTCCCCCAAATCACAAGTCGAGCAAGACGGTGTTGGAGGACAGAAGTTTTAGTGCCGGAAAATCGAGAGTACACCGGCGGAGTTATGCACGCCTAATCAGTACGCCAAATTGTGTGTTCGGTGCTATGGAGCCTAGACTTCTGGGCCGTGCACTCAGCCAGGTGGACAGGCGCGCATCTATTGGCTGGAGCTAACGAGGGCACTGAGCCGCGTCAAGCGGGGGAGCATAGGAAAAGTAGGACATCACAGGGCCTCTCGTAGCTGTTGGCAGACACAGTGCATAGGCATTGAGCCGGCGCGCGTAGACACTGAACCTGCATGGTTTCGGCAACAAAACCAGCGGGGATGAGCGAGGCAGGCTCCCACAATTTCATTGATCTGCATTTAAAAGCTGACCTGCGGCAGTTACACAGCGTTTCATTATCCGTCTATTCTTTTACCACTCCACAGATGGATCTTGGGAAACTCTTAAGGAGAAACATTTCAGCTTTTCAAAGGAAAAGTTGTGTCGGTTTTTATTCACAAATTCAAGTTCTAGGAACACACACTCCACCGAAGGAATATGGACTAGACTGTAGTGGCCCCTAGCAGCCACATGGAACCCACCATCAGCCGCTGACGCATGGCGCCTGCACGGCCTGCGTACCCACTGCCACTTGGGGTCAGGCCTCACCGAGCCCGTGCCTCCACGCCAGCCTTCGCTCATCTCAAGGTCGCACCACGACCGCTAGTCTAGACCGCGTGATTGGCTGCCTTAACAAAGCGTGCACCGGCGATTTCCGACGCTCTCGTCACTCCGGAATGAACGTCCTAGCAGCCGAACTGCAGTCATCCGACAGTCAAAACTCTGTATACAGAATGAACTATTCCTAACACTCTGGCCTTCCCACCGTCTTCTCTCTTCTCGCCTCTTAGGAACCATGGTCTGAAGATCGCAGTTGCTAGGGTTGAACCTACTGAACCCCCTGCGATAAAACTACAAAGAACTTCAATTTATGCTACTCATCACAGTTGTCACGTGAGGTCTTCGTTCTTGTGCGTGCTCCAATCCTGTTTACGTCAAAGAACTGAAATGGATTTTACACTAGTTAACCTGCCTGCGTTAAAATGTATTTGAAAACAACTTAGCATCTGCCTTAGTCATGCACCTAAAGTGCTACCATCCAGGGTTTAAAACATCTGCCTATAAGCTGATGTGAAGAACCTGCTGTCTGAAACTACACATGGATTGTGTGCACTGCCTGTATTTTGTTCTATTTTGGACGTCAAAAAGGAGATATTTTCAGAAGAACATACTTGAGCTTTCGATAAAGTCCCATCGGGCCAGTACATTTATATGGGAGCGGGGTGCAAGTTAACCGCGTGGTCAATGATGTTCGCTATTTCATTTTACCTCAGATTTTTTCATACCTTATCCCTTGCTTTCCGTGAATGGAGCCATGTTTTGCTGAAAATTTTGTATATTACCTTCAAAATAAAGCACCCTTCACTCTCTCTCTCTCTCAAATAAGTTTTGGTAAAAGTGGGGAAGGTCAGGTGGTCGATAAGAGAGGGCAAGTTGCGCGGCGGGGAAGGGAGGTTTTGGTCGAGCAAGTCCAGGGGGAGCAGAAACAGAGAGAATGCGGGAGAGGGCACGCAGCTGAGCGACCGTTAGCCGTTGCAGGCGCGGAGCTTGCAGGAGATTCTTTCGTGCACAAAAGACCGGCTTCCGCAATCTGATGGCGGTCGTTTCCATTGTTGCTAGCGTTCATTGATCCAGGGGCCTGGGGTAGTTTGGTGGGGCTACCGCAGGGGGTTATGTAAGTTAAGCCCTAGCAACTACGATCTTCAGACCATGGTAACTTAGTGGAGAAGAAGAATTCGGTAGAGGCCAGAATATTAGGAACTGTATAGTGTGTAGACAGACTAGCGGAGAATACATGGAAGAAATTTGACTTGGGAGAACACGACCAGCCAGGAGAGCCAGCTAGGTCCAAGTGAAAGTTTGACAGTAGTCAGGCCAGTGGACAGGGAAAACATTCACGCTTGCAGGCTTGCTATTCGTCACCGAACCAGAAAGCATCAATGCGGCAAATGTGATTGGCTGTTCGCAGACGTCAAGAACCGCAGTCGTGAGACTCCAGTGGAGTTCACTTTGATGCGAGCTAGTCCCAACAGGGCCTTATAAATCACTTTAAAGGCTTCGTTGGAATCCACC
Organism: Ligula intestinalis; assembly: GCA_036362985.1. Lineage (NCBI taxonomy): Eukaryota > Metazoa > Platyhelminthes > Cestoda > Diphyllobothriidea > Diphyllobothriidae > Ligula > Ligula intestinalis. The sequence continues at coordinate 35,988,992 of JAYGXS010000006.1, forward strand.
TGGTGTCCCTAGTCATGCACTCACATCTAAGACTAGCAGCTCTTTCACCGGTTACCTGTCCAGTTTCAGCCTTCTAGGTCGATATTTAGTTGGACAGTTAATTTGTCGTATTTATACATAATGACCATTTGCTGTTGGATAGACGGTCGCGAAATTGTGTAACGTCAATAAATTCTGTTAATCCCGCGGTCTTTGCCTTGTTCAAAGACCGGTTTGATTGAGAATAATGCTCGAAATCTCGCTGCTTGGAAGGTTCGCGACACGGTTTGGTTGAGATGTCTTCTTAGGGGTTCACTTAATTGCACTTTTTCGTCCCTATATAAATGTACTGGCTCGATAGGAATCTATCAAAAGCTTACTTATACTCGCTAATTGCCTTGATAGGAATTTTGGCAACTCTAAGCAATATAAGAGAATGTTTCTTCTGGCTGAACAAGTTTTGAATCCTCCACATCTCTTCTCCAGCGAAACTCCTGTCCGACCTGCAAAATGCTTGTTTACCTCTTTCGAAGGCTGTCCCCTTCCTCCCTGGAATGCTGGCTGCCCATGATTGACTAACTGCACATAACTGAATACTCCCCCTCCCCCAAGGCCCCTTTTTCGATTTTCACATTGACCCTTTCCCATGGAGATCACCGCGAAGTGACATGCCAGCTGTCCGTCCCCATTTCTTGACCCAGCTGCCGCGGCTACCCCGAGAACCAATTCTCCAGCCCCCCCCCCCCCCCGTCGCTGACGCTTTCATATGGCCTTTGTTCATGATCCCCCGTTCGCGCTGGGTTTTCACACCAATCCTGATGCTACGTGAATCGTATAAAAGCGGAGCCACCCCTCTCTCCCACTAACATACACAAGGTTTCTCAAGACTAGTTTCGTCCTGTGTGGCATTATTCTTGAGCTTGTGTTCTTCCTTTGTATAGACTGCCTTCGCTCTTGACTTGGTATGTCTATTATTGAGGTTTGTAAACAATTTATCCGTTAATATTTTTGCTTGATAGTAACGTACCACCTTGATAATTGTTACCACTGGTTTTGGCGTACGCGTGGCTGCTGGATAAAATCGGAGAAGTCAAGAGACGAAACAGCTATCACAAAGAGGTCGGCATCGGTTACTGGGCGGGGAAATTGTAGGGGTCCAAGTCGTTGTTGCACTCGGATCGCTACAATCATCAGGTCGAATGCCAGGTTGGAGGTAAAAGGTAAGAGTCACTAGAGTGAGAGGTTTATTGTATACAGAACTCCCAGTTGCAGTTTCAGGTGGTAATGGCCACTGGCAAAGCCAGGGCTGGTCCTGACTGCCCCTGAGAGAGTGGACCATGCGAATTGGATCCCACAAAGCAAAGGGAGACCCGAATGGCAATTCTGGCTTATTAGCCATCATCAGCCAGTCATACCCAACCTCGAGGGTTGGCACAACCGGGATTTGAACCCGGGACCTTCGGTCATTGTGTTCAATACACTACCTCTAGTCTACGGGTTGCCTGCTTTGTCGACTGTGGACTGTGCGTTGTGTGGGGTGATGACAGTTGCTTTAATATGATTGTGAAGCAAGTTCAAGTGGTTTTCTATTGGTGTGTTGCAAGTTGCCCGAGCGGATGTTGCCTGCAAAGCCCCCCCCCCGCTGCGTTGGCCAAAGGGGTGGTGTGTGAAGAGGTCCTTTGGGAGCCGCGATTACTCGGGCGCGCGTATGCGTGCGTGTATGCGCACGTATGTCTGCGAGTGGAAGTCGGTCAAGTGGTCTTCAGGTCACCAAGTGGAACAGGCGCTTGCGAAGGCACATGACGTTGGGACAGCGGGCTGCGGAGAACGAAGGGGGAAAGGCCTTGTGGCTGTACGTCACACACTAATATGGTGTAATCGGTCAAACAGTGGTCTTCAGGTCACCAAGTAGAACAGGCGTTTAAGAGCGCACATGACGTTGGGGCTAGTCTATAATAAACTCTAATTTATACTCACCATCACAGTTGTCATGTGCGGTGTTCGTTCTCGCGCGTGCTCCTAACCTGTTTACGCCATAGTAACTGAAGTGGGTTATGCACTTGTTCACTTTCCTGCGTTAAAATTTACTTGAAAACAACCTACAATGTGCCTAAGTCAATTTCTACCATCCCAGAGTTAAAACCCCATCTGCCACGAAGAATCTGTTGTCTTCATGATCTGCAATTACCTCCACATTATTCTCTGCCTGTATTCTGTGTTATTTTAAATGTCAGAAAAAATATGTAAGTTGTCGATGAATTCACTTCAGGCCAGTATATTTGTATATGAGCGGAGTACAGGTTAAACCTGCGATCAATGATAGTCGCCATTTCATGCAAATGAGTTTTGGTAATAGCGGGGCGGGGCAGAGGGTCGATAAGAGAGGGCGGATTGCGCGGTAGGGGGGAGGCTTTGGTGGAGCCAGTCCAGGGAGAGGAGAGAGAGAGAGTGCGAAAGAGTGCATGCAGCTAAGCGACCGTTAGCCATGCCAAGCGCGGAGCTTGCAGGAAGTCCTGTTGTGCACACAGGACCGGTTTTCGCGATCTGATAGCGGTCGTTTCCATTGTTGCTAGCGTTCGCTGATCCAGGGACCTGGAGTTGTTTGGTGGGGCCTTAAAAATCATCCGGAGGGCTTCGTTGGGATCCATACGTTGTCAGGTCAGATCAGGTTTATTAAGGGAAGTAGAGGGGCAAAAGTTGTTTATGTAGTGCACCTCATATACCCCCAAACCCTGGTTGGGCTGCCATGCCCGCGTGTCATACGCGTTCGAATGGGTCCGCGCCACATCAGTCAGTAGCAAGTGTTGTCTTCCGTCGACTGACGTTCCCAAGCAGGCTAAAGGTGAACGAGAGGATGACTTTCATAGTCCCCTAAGCGGGACACAGACATAGCACAGGAATGACTTGTCCGGGTAATAAAAGGGGCTCTATGCATCATTTCAACAGATGTAAATAGTCCTTTATCATAACCTTTGCAGTGGTCTAAGTAATGGGTGTACTCGGATCACTAAAATCATCAGGTCGAAATCCCAGGTTAAAAGTTAAAAGGCAGAAGTCGCCAGAAAGCGTGATTTATTGTGTATAGAACTCCCTTTTGCTGTCCCAGGTGGCAGTGGCCACTGGCAAGGACAGGCCTGAGAGTGCATGAGACAGTGGTGGCAGCTGCTTAAGTAGGATTGTAGAGCAGGCTCAATTGTTCTGTTACTGGTGTGTTGCGATTGCCCGAGGAGATGTCGCCTGCAAAGACCCCCTGCTGCGTTGGTCAAAGAAGTGGCGTGGTAAGTGGCCCTTAGGAAGGCGTGCTTATTTTGACGCGCGGGTTTTTGTGACATGTGTGCGTGACTGAATAAGCTGGGTTCAACTGTGGGGGGGGGAAGGGGGGCTCCGGAATGCCGAAGGACAGCGGACGCTGGCGCAGCTGTTATCGGTTAGCTAGTAACAGCTGAAAGGTCAAGTCTCGGGGGGGGGGGGGGGGGCGCCAGTGAAAGAAAGCATTGGAACAGTTATTTGTGCCAACGCAAAGCTTTGGGGCAGCGGGCCTTGGAGAACGAAGGCGATGGATGTGGATGTACGTCACAGTATGCTTCATTAGGATTAAGGTTCAAACAAAGACTGATGTTAGATTAAGGGCTTGTTTTAAGGTGTGGCGGGCAGCCACAATACCTGTTCCCCGTTCGTTCTGCAAGGCCCGCTGCCCCAGGCTTCCTTCCTTTGGCGTCCTTGTCCCCGAAGGCTTGACCGCGCAGATGTTTCAGTGCCCCCTTTCGAGCTAACCGATAAAAGCGGCGTCAGTGTCCCCTGTTCTTCGGCATCCTGGCGGCCTAGACAATTCCGCTGACTGACAGGCGTACCGCTATAGCAGGGCACCCCTTCCAGTTGACCTCAGTTTATTCACAAACACACACTTGCGCGCATACCCGCGCATCCAAATAAGTACGTCTGCCCAAGGGCCACTGGAATACCCCACCTCTTGGTCAATGCAGCATAGACCTCTACAGGCGCCAACCCCTCGGGCAACTACAACACACTAATGGCAAACCACTTGAATTCACTTCACACACTCTCTAGCACTCTCGAGTACGACTGAACGCAGTCAACACCAGCCCTGTTTGAGACAGCAACTGAGGATTCTGTGCACAATAACGCCCTCACGCTGGTAACCCTTACCTTTTACCTCCAACCTGGGATTCAACCTGATGATTGTAGTGATCCGAGTACACCCAATGCTTAATCACCTACAAATTTACGACCTCGATGCTATATGAAGACGCATTTTTCATAGCACAACCATTGCTTAAACCCTTCTGATATGGGTGACAAGTTCTTCACCGAATCCCAACTGTACTTTACCGTACTGTGCTCCCTGTGCCACTCATCCTGCCCAGGGATAGGGAAATAAGGTTACCGACACGCTGTCGCGAACCGAGACTGTTGTCTACCAACAAAAATCAGCCGTACAAGTCCAAGTCGAACCCTAACTTATTTTTTGGGAGCATTCACCCAAAACATGCTGCTATCGGATTTCATCTCTCCTGTGGACGAGACAATCCTCAGCCCATTGCCAACGAAACCCTCATCCTGGTGACTTCTACCTTTAACCTATAACCTGGGATTCAGCCTGAGGATTGTAGTGTTCTAAACACAACTACTGCTTTGACCGCTACAACATAAGTCATCCTTACCCGAGAGAGAGAGTGAGGAGCGACTGAAAGGCACTTACCTCCGATCCAGGGGTAATTGCTTCTACGTAAACAACCAGACACTACAAAGCGCCGAAAACTATGGCTTGGAAGCCGAGCGGTGTATGGCCGCTCACTTAAGCCGGGTTCATGTGGCACTAGGCGGCAGGTCCTGTGTCACGTGCCTGAACAAACAATTCTAGTTTTTTCGTCAATGAACCAACGGTCAACTTTGTTTTGCCATCCTAACAGGGCCATATTAACTGAGATAGATACGGCGTAAGTATGCCTTATTAAAATTTGTTAAGTGCCCCCTTTTGGTGGACAAACCTTTGGTTGCTCATGCGCAAGTTCACGTTTAACATTATCAATTGTCGAGACGACCGTTCCCTCGTATAATGATGGATATTTACTGGTTATCTGTTTACTCGATAGGCAATCAGAGTTTTCAGTTAGCAACAAGGAGTGAGTTTTATATTATCATACAAATAAACGCATGGGAGCCCGCACGCCCAGCGCCACTACGCTGACTCTTGTTATCTTCGTTCGCCAAGCCTTGCACGCTGCGCGCTCTTGCCCTTCCTCACCCTAGCTGTCGACTCGCTGCGCATACGCTCGAAGCTAATCGATACACCTGCTTCATTTGATTGGCTGCAGACTACAGAGCATTCATCCCGCGCTCCAGACCTCGCAACAACCACGACTTCACGGACACAACTGACGGGCAGACCTAGCTGGCAACTGGCGCGTGACGCAGCCTTTGTACAGTTGTCTCAGCTGATCAACTGATCTTGCCTTTAAGCAACCAGACATCACACCACGTTGGGAGCAATGTCTTGGAAACCGATCGGTGTGCGGCCGCTCATTTAGTTCACTAGGAGGCAGGTCCTGTGTCGCATGCGTGATCAAACAATTCCAGTTTGTTAGTCATCGAACCGACAGTGAACTTTGTTTTGTCATCCGAACGCAGTGAATGGGGGCGTATTAACCCATTACCTCCCATAATAGTTCTGAGGAGTACACTTTGACGTTTTCAAACTTGTATATAAATTAATTTAGAGCGAATTTTTTTAAATGTCATGTGGCTATCAGAGAAATATACCCAATAGGTATAGCATGAAGGTTAAATATGCGTATATACAGACAGATAATTACGACAGCTCTTAAGGTTAAAGCGATCTCATGTGAGATCACCGAGAGGTAAGGAGGTAGATTTAGTGTAAATATGCTTCCATAAGAACGAATTTAGCACCGCGGCTTCTTGTGGACCTCGGCGCTTTTACTGGGGGTTAATTTAATTTAGCCCTAGCAACTGCAACCTTCAGGCCCCAGTCCCCTAAGAGAATGGAAGTTATGAGAGGCCATGGTGGAAGGAACAGTTTATTCTGTACAGGAGGAAGTGAATAATAGGCAGTAGGATATTGACTATTAGACGAGCGAGCAACCGCCAGCTAGAGCATCGCATCTGAAGTCTGGGGACCGCGAGAATCGCCACAAAGTCTGGAGTGGCCTTTGTGTGAGTCGGCCTTGAAAAATGATTGGTCAGAAGTACTGGTTGGATGGACGGTCGTAGGCGATCAGTACGCGTGTACTCGTCTGCGGTGGTGAGCCTTGGCACATGCTTGTCTGCGCGGAGTGAATCACCACAGACAAACCCCTGGAGTGTCCATCCAAAAAGGTCGGAATAAAAACGGGAGACTTTGTGGATAATGACGCGAATCCCGCGTCTGACGTTATCAGTTGGCACGACGACTATTGCCCCGTATAATGAGGCATATTCATCGGTCTTTGTATGATCGATAAGCAATCGGGGTTTTCAGATAGTACTAAGGAGGAGTTGTACATCATTATACTAATGAGCGTGTGAGAGTCCGCGCGCCCAGCGCCACTCCACTGACCCTTGTAGTCTTCGTTCGCCAAGCCTTGCGCGCTGTGCGCTCTTGTCCTTTCCCCTGCTCGCTGTCGACTTGCCAAGCGTACGCTCGAAGCCAATCGATATGCCCACTTCATTTGATTTGCTGCAGACGACATAGCATTCATCTCACAGTCAAGGCTTCGCAGCCAGCACAACTTCACGGACACACATGGCGTGCAGACATCGCTGGCAACTGACGCGTGACGCAGCCTTTGTACATTTGTCTAATTTTATCCCCTTTTCCTCGACTTGTGATTTTGGGGGAACCTTCTGTCACCGATACCAACAACTCTCGACAACTGCATTATCGCTCACGGATTTCGTTCTCCCGCAAACAGAAAACACGACTTGGTCACGATGCCTGTGGTCCTATAACTTTCTTAATCGTTTGAAATTGGGTTCTATGCATGCCAACATTGGTGGAGGCCCTTTTTGGACTATTAAACAACTTGCTGGTGTCGTGTGAAGGCGCTGAGAATGGCGTGAGCCCGGTCAACACCATTAGAGGATATTCAATAAAAATATGATGGAGTACCAAAAAACGAAAATTATTTTCCATACGCAAGTGGAAAGGCGTGCCACCACGTCCGTTGCTCATGTTTAAAGGACGCCTGTCGTATTCTGATCTGGCCCCCATTTTTAGTATGCGCGTCTATCAAACGGCCCGTTGATGGGACACTATGCCAAAACACAGTGAGCATAACTGATACCGTTGATAAGGTGTACCACACCACGGCAATTTAAGAAACGGACGCTGTCTGCCCACCGCTTGATGCGTCCGCAAGCGCAAAACCAATGGATTAAAACCGTTGCATCCAACTGCCGGGCATGCAAGGCTTCGCAACAGCGTATAGACACTGTCACGACTTGTCTGCAGACACTACTGGTTGCTCTTGCTTAACAGAACCTTTTTCAAGTTCGTTTTCGCACAATAGAAAGCTGTTTCAGCCTACCGTCGTTTTTGTCGATTCAACTACCTTCGACAGAAGATAGGATTGGGCCAAGGCCGTTACTTGTGCTTTCGCTATGCGTCGGTCGATCGGCGATATTGCATCTGAAATCTTCATAGAAAACAGCGTCGTGATGATATCGCTTGTCCGCGTTTTTCTGAGGTTGGATTCGCGTGAGCCATAGGACTGAAGACCCCCCCACAAAGTGTTAGCTTGTGGGAGCCTGCCGCTGTTGACTCATGCTTCCTGCCTTTGTTCGCCGCGGACTTGGCAACCACGGTCCGTACGCTCCCTTCTTCTCGCCGCAGCAAGCCTTGCACAAGCGCCAGCCAATCGCTGACCGGCTATCCACCTGGTTGGCTGTAGCTTCACACTAAGCCACACAGCAAGCAAGGCGGACTCACTCAGCCTTCCGCCCCGGCTCGAGACGGATGCGACACTGCAGTGCTCTCTCGCGGTGCTGATGATCTAACTGAACGCCAGGCCGAGTCAACCACCTTTTTACTCTCTCTTCTTCTACTTATTCTGTACAGAATATTACCTTCTCCTACTCTGCTTCTCCAAGACTTCTCTATCATCTCCTAAGGAACCGGGCCTGGACGATCGCAATCGCTAGGGTTAACCGGCGTAGTCTTAACAACAACTCCTTTGCGATAAGCTTTCTGAATGAAGCCTCGGCTGTCCACCAGCATGATTACGAGATCACTACCGACTCTAAGTTACTTAAACGCATCATGTTTAACCGTGGAAAGTACCCCACGTGGCCTAAGAGCCATCAAGAGGCTTTTTGGCCGTTTTACAGCCCACCTCCTCCAAACACAAGACGCCACAGGCAGTGAAAATCTTGGTCGCCCATTTGCGCTCGACCCAGCGCGATGGTCGATGGCGCATGCGACGAGCGACCTTTGCCCTCACGCGATCGGGGCGCACACACGCACCCCAGACTAGTCTGGCCTACTAGCGACCGGAAGCTGACTTACACGAATTCCGCTCTGTAGCCCTTGTAACAATTCTCGCACTGACGACACTCAGGATTTCACCCGTCAGGGCGCTGACGTAGGCAATGTAAATGGCCACTTTGATGACCGCATGCTTTCACACCGCCCTCACGGTTGAAGGCAATGCCAGACCGAGTAGCAACTTCCTCCTAACTTATCTGTTCACAATATACTGTTCCCAACACTCTGGCCTTCTCACCAATACTTCTCTCTCCTCACCTTAAAGGAACCGGTCCGGGAAGATGGCAGCCGTTAGGAGTAAACCTCAAGAGTCTTAATTCCAGGCGATAGCTTCATGCCTGTGCAGTGGGCCACTGCCTGCCGATGTCTAGCCTTCCCGTCGTGGGCTCAATCTGTCTGGAGCTCAAGGTCGTTTCGGTCACCAGACTTACTAGCGCGCGTGACGTGGACCACCCAACACGCCGTCGAACCAATCACAGGCCGACTTAGCCAATTAACGCGCTCTCTCTCTTTGTCTACTGTCCTGAATGCTAATAATACCGCACTTAGGACCCGGTCAATCTCCTGAGCGGACGTGTTCTCCCAAGATAGACTTCCTCCATCTATTGTCCTTTCCATTGTGTACACAATTTGCTCTTCCCACTACTCCGGCCTTAACCAACTTCTCCTCCGCTAAGTAACCATGGTCTGAAAATCGCAGTTGCCGGGTTTGACCCAATTAACCCCCTGCGATACCTTAAAACCTACATTCGTTGCTCCACCAGCTTCTTTGATGGAGAGTTGTGCACAATTTGACCCCATGTATCCTAAACGCCAGGCCAATGAACTTTTTCCAGCTGCTATATATGCCCGTCCGCAGTGTCGGGACATCATGACGCGCGCGTCAAGCGCTGCTCGACGTCACGGACACTTGGTCACCCTTTTCTTTGTTCTGACTGACCAGCCTTCGATCCTGGCCAGCGGCTCACCCCTGCCCTTATTTTGATTGGCCAGCGTTCAGCCAATTACATTTACCCCACCCCATATACACAGCGGTGTCAGCATGACTCGGCACTAGAACTGTGCCTTCATCCTCAGTACACGTCCTGCCTCAGACAGTCCTCTGTTTTGCTCACATGACATTCTGCCTACAGGCAGCCTTCTGATTTACCCACATTACATTCATCCTGCCTACAAGCTGCCTTCTGTTCTAAATACATAACACCAGCGATCACTTCTTCTTCTTCTTCTTCTTCTTCTTCTTCTTCTTCTTCTTCTTCATCATCGTCATCATCATCATCTTATTATTATTATTATTATTGTGATTCTTATGAACGTTTAAAATTTAACGTAGCTAGGGCGATAGTTTTCGTCTATATATTCAGTAGTGTTTAACCGCTCATGACTAGGTGTTATTAAAACTCAATTAGTCGTAAGGCATGTACGCCGCCTCAGTCGTCATGACGGCATCGTGTTTTTTGCGGGTGTTGTGTTTTATTCGTCGCTGACATGTTTACGCACGGTAGACTATTGCACCGCCCAAGTTCATCTTCCTTTGTGTGGTCGTGTTGTAAACGCGAAGCGGTCGGTGCGTATCGTAAACGCGCACATAATAAATAGCCCAGAGCGGTAGTTGTGGTGTTCGAAGACAGCGCAAAGAGGTAAGACACGCGAGATAGGTGTGATCAGGGCCTCCACCGACTGTAGGTAAATGGCGATAGATTATCAAATAGCCGACTGTTGACCTTATTTCCATACTATTTTAGCCAATTTTTGGATAAAGATTACAAAGAAAATGCACTGACTTTTCAAACATTCGCCAAAAGGTTAAGACCATATTATTGTCTTGAAGTATCTCTGCTGCCATTAGCCGCCTGTTTGAGTAACCTGATCGTCGTTATTTTGGTTCCGTGACAGCTATTTCCCCCCTCCCGCACATTGATAACAGGTTGTGGGATGTGGATACTTCTCGAGTTCATTTGGCCCAGTTGTGAAAATCTCGGCGGCCTCGGTAGAAATCGAACCCACGCCAACAAGAGAAAGGCTTTGCTACGTGCAACGCTCTAGCCAACTGAGTTACGAGGTTCCTCCGGAAGCCGTGAGCTTAACCAAACTTGTGTCAATCTGTGGCAGCCTGAATTCGGTAGTGCTGCGCGTATTCACCTCCTTCTCATCCTCCAAAACCTTTGTCTGCCCGCGCGCCCAGAGCTGACTCATCCTCTTACCTCTGCGTATTCTTGTACTTTCGTGTGCGACCCGCTGTCGACGACCCTTCACCCGGAACTAATCGATTTCTCGCGAGCTCTGACGCCAACACCTGCACCCTTTCCTGATTGGCTTAGAACTGGACAGGTTTAGCTAAACCCGCGCTAATATACACTTTTCACACCAACTCGACTGGCTTCCGACGCAGTGCTTGCAGCAGCTACTGTACAGCTACTTGAGCTCAGTAAAAATGTTCCAATTAATTCCGTCTTCCCAGACTTGTGATTTGGGGATCCTTCTGATGTCAAGACAGCAAATAGCCCTCAATTTATCTACCCGCCCAGCTTCCTGCAAAGTACATAATTCAGCAATTCATAAGTAAAATTCACAAATAAAGGACGGAAATAAGGTTGAATAATACTGAAGGGAACGGGAATCGTTTTATTTTAATTCATCGAAAAAAACCGCCCATCCATAAGGCTTGGTGACTGAAGGAGGATGCTCACTGCCGTATTAATTTGCTTCTGTGGGATGGCTATCAAAGAGGAGATATGAGGAACCGTGCGGAATCAAGACGGATATTACCTAAAGAGAATAAATTTTGCCTGCAAACACAAGGGAAGCAGGAATGGCCATCGCTGGCTTATTTGCAGTCATCAGTTGATCATAGAGAATACCCAGCGATGCACCACACAAGGTTCTATCCCAACGCTCTTTTTTTATCCGAAGTCCAACGCTCTATCCATTCAGCCAATAGTACCTTGTCTTGCCGGTTTAAGTTGGAAGACATTGATACCCGCTGATGAACGTTCACCGACCGCCAACGAAACTCATTTGTCCCAATGTGCCTTGGGTCTCATTCCCTGAGCCCCACCAGCAGCCGCACAGCGGCTAGTAGTCTAGGCAGATGAACATTGCCGTCAAGGAGAAGGGAGATTGGAATGGTAATTTATGGCTCATAAGCCCTCATCAGTAATTCATACCCAAACCCAGAAGGTGCACTTCCCGAGGCTCGATCTCACGACCTCTCAATCAGAAATCTAACGCTCTAACCAATGGGACACGAGCTCGGTGGTTTGCCCGCTTAGCTCGGGAATATTAGTACATTGATGTAGCGAACTTGTACTCTAACAAATGCATGTCCCACATGTCTGGCTTTTGTGTGCGCCAGCCCGTGCGCGCCGGACGTTTCAAGGTCGGGCCTTGTCTGGCCTGACTAGCCAATAACTTTTCATGGCGAGACCAGTGCACAAGATGCGGGGGAGTTGTTTACGCTCAAACAGTCCCAGAACTGATGATCTATTGTTCGGTTGTAGGGGTCCGGACCCGGTGATCTACTTGCCGGACTGCGCCTCTGGACTCTGGCCCATTCATGGCTGGACTGCACTTGTCTGGGAGTCACTTGCATGTTACTTACATTTTACGCTCATTCAAATTTATTTAAATCTCCCTGACGCCATTGCCTTCCACGCCTTATCATTTCGATTAGTTTATATTCGCTGGGATACGTTCATAGTCTAGTATCCGGCCAGACCACATCGTATCCCACAGGGACTTGCAGACGTGCATTCCTCCCACCGCCCTTCCTGGTTTAATCGGCTGTACACCTTGCCGAAGCAGAAGCAGACATGCCACCTCGTACTGAGCCTTCTCACCACAATCTCGCCGACCAGTGCCTAAGGTCGGCAACTGGTCGAGGAAGAAACAACTACTTAAACGGCGTCGCAACTAACGTGCTGATATGCTCTCAGCTTATGTGTAGTTAACGTCCGCTAGGCCACTACCTCCTGTGGTCTTCACTAGTCTAGCAGTGCGCACGCATGTAACCACCTCTGCCAATACTTTGACACTGATCGATATGTATCTCTTCACCGATTGGCTGCAACGGAACAAAGGTCAGACGGATAGACTTCAACGGTGGCTGTTGGTTGGCGAAAACGCTAACTGCAAATGCTTGCTGCGTGGGATCCGAAGTAGTCCAGTCGGATAATAGAAGATAGAACGTATCCCAATAGTTATAAGCTAGTAAATAATATAAGGCGTGGAAGGGCAGAGTGTTAGGGGTACTGTAATTAAATGTAGAAGGAATTGAACATGAGTAATAGGTTTGTTTCGTCCTTTGCTTTCTTCGACTGTATCCAGTAGTCACGCGTACGCCAAACCAGTGATAACAACTATCAAGGTGGTACGGTACTTAACAATGGATATTCCACGTCAAGAGCAAAGGGAATCCGTCAAAGGGGTATGTGTCCGGTTTTATAGGATCCCAGGA
>JAYGXS010000006.1:36007799-36044489 GCA_036362985.1 Ligula intestinalis
AAATTGCATCCATTGTTCTTCATGCGTATGTATTCCTGATTCCACATGCACAGCATTTCAGTACTCTCGTAACGTTGCCTTATCTGCGTAATCTATTCGATAACCGTTAGTCTTAAAATTGCATCCATTGTTCTTTATGCATATGTATGCCTGATTCCACATCTATTTTATCTTATTACTTTTCTGATTGATATTTGTTATCTGTTACTTTGCCTGATATTTCTAGTGTTGTCTCTACTACCATACCTATACCATTCCATTACCATACTGTTACAGTGACCTTATTCCACCGTAGCGATGCCTACTGAAATAAGCGTCCCAACACTATGACTAGCACTCTTAGTCCTCGCAGAGTTTGCCTCCTCAGTAGCATCAATAACACCTAACTCGTAGCAGCAATTCCACCCACAGTCAGATGCCGTAGCACTAGAACGACTATCATTTTTACGCAAGACACAGTCCCTTTCACCACTACTGCTACTAGGAAAATTACTGCTGCTCCCACCCCCTACTTCCCAAATTCTCCCCCCCCTAAAAGTGCTCAGCTGCGCGACAGCAAAGCTGTAGGCAGGCTCACAGCCAAGTGGTCGTTCGGCACCAAAACACTCGTGGCCCATGGTGCAGTTCGGCAGCAGTTGTGAGTGACCGGCAGTCCCTTTGTGGAACAGCGCTGCTGCCCCTCGCGAGAGGGTTGATGGACCTAGAAAAAGTGGTTACCAAACACGCTGGGTCGCGACATCTGCCAGTTGACCGTGGCTGACAGATTGCAAACACGCGGTCGAAACACTACAAACGCAAATCAAAACTTCTCTCTTCCCAACCCTCCCTCTAACCCGTTTCCTTCCCGCAGGACAGCTCCCAGAGCTCACAAGACGACAGCTCAGGGAGCCCAGGTAAGTCCTATCACCTTCGGCGCTAGTAATGTTCGTTCCCTTTAGATAACCTGAGGAGCATCACACCGGAACGGAGAACAGCGCTCATCGCCCGGGAACTGGCGCGCTTCAAGGTGGACATCGCCGCACTCAGTGAAACCCGCTTCTCCGGTGAAGGTTCCATAGAAGAGGTGGGTGCCGGCTACACCTTCTTCTATGTGGGCCGTCCGACGGTAGAGCGACGTGAAGCCGGCGTCGCCTTTGCCATCCGGAAGGACATCGTGGGATGACTACCCTGTACGCCGCAGGGCATCAACCAACGCCTGATGAGCCTCCGCCTGCCTCTCTGGGGTGGTAAATTCGCCATTATCGTTAATGTCTACGCTCCTCCGATGACCAGCTCTGGCAAGACAAAGAACAAGTTCTACGAGGATCTGCACGCCCTTCTGGCCTCTGTGCCGAAGGCGGACAAATTGATAGTCCTTGGTGACTTCAATGCCCGCGTCGGCACAGACCACGCCGCCTGGAGAGGAGTGCTCGGACCCCACGGCCTCCGAGGACTCAACGACAATGGCCTACTCCTCCTTTGCACCTGCGCGGTGCACCGTCTCATACTGACCAACACCTACTTCAGCCAACCGCTGCAGCACAAGGCGACCTGGATGCACCCCAGGTCTCATCAGTGGCATCTTCTGGATTATGTCCTTGTGCGGCGACGCGATCAGCAGGACGTGTTGGTGACAAAGGCAATGCCGGGTGCCGATGTCACCATCGTCATCATCGTCTCATCATCTCCAAGATGCGGATCCGTCTTCAACCACGCAGGAGACCTCAAGGTAAGCGACCCCCAGGTAAGTTGAATACTGCTTTGTTAACCTTGCCTGCCAACCGCTTGCGTTTCAGCAACGAGTTAACCCACCAGCTTGCTAACCTCCCAATCGCAGAAGAGAACACCTCCGTGGAGACTCGATGGTGTCAACTACGGGACGCTGTTCAATCCACTGCCAAACGCATCCTTGGGCCTGCGCCCCGCCCACACCAAGACTGGTACGACGAAAACGATGCAGCCATCAGTATTCTCATCTCTGAAAAGAATCGCCTCCGCAACGAATATGGCGTTCGCCATACCGACGCCACGAAAGCAGCCTACTACCAAAGTCGCCGTCTTGTACAGCAGCGCCTGCGGGAAATGTAGGACGCCTGGATGGCTCGTAAGGGTGAGGAAATAAAAGGCTACGCAGATCGCACTGAATGGAAGAACTTCTTCTCTGCGCTCAAAGCAGTCTACGGCCCCGTAGCGAGGGGCACAGCCCCGCTTCTCAGCGCGGACGGTATCACCCTCATCACTGAGAAGACCCAACTTCTGAGCCACTGTGCCGAGCACTTCCAAAGTGTACTCAACCGGCCCCCTACCACCTCTGAGACTGCCATTGAGCGGCTGCCCCAAGTCGAAATTAATGCTGATCTCGACCTCCCACCCACCTCTGAGGAGAGCATAAAGGCTGTGCAGCAGCTGTCAAGCGAAAAAGGACCCGCGTCCGACTGGATCCCGGCGGAGATTTACAAATATGGTGGTCACCAACTCATAACTCACCTCACCACCCTGTTCCAAGAGATGTGGCGACAGGGCCAAGTTCCCCAGGATTTCAAGGACGCCACCATCGTCCACCTCTAAAAGCGTAAGGGGAATCGCCAGATCTGTTACAACCACCGCGGCATCTCACTGCTGAATATTGCAGGAAAAATCTTCGCTCCAATTCTACTCAATTGTCTGAACAGACAGCTTGAACAAGGGCTTCTGCCTGAAAGTCAATGTGGCTTTCGACGTCACCGCGGCACCACTGACACGATATTTGCCGCGCGTCAGCTGCAGGAGAAATGTCAAGAGATGCGGACCCACCTCTACACTACGTTCATAGATTTGACAAAAGCCTTCGACACGGTGAACCGGCCCGGACTTTGGAAGGTCATGCAGAAGTTTGGCTGTCCGGAACACTTTACCCACATGGTTCGACTACGCCATGATGGGATGATGGCGCGCGTCACGGACTACGGAACGCTGTCTGAGGCCTTCGCAGTGACCAATGGAGTTAAGCAGGGCTGTGTCCTCGCGCCCACCCTCTTCAGACTCATGTTCTCTGCCATGCTGATGGATGTCTACCGTGACGAGCGTCCCGGAATCCGCATCAACTACAGAACGAACGGAAACCTTCTAAACATTCGTCAGAGGCAGGCCCCCACGCGCGGTTCCACAACCACAGTCCATGACCTGCTGTTTGCGGACGACTGCGCTCTCAACACCACCACCGAAGCGGACATGCAAAGGAGCATGGACCTCTTTGCAGCAGGTTGGGCCAACTTTGGCCTTACCATCAACACAGACAAGACGGTGGTTATGCATCAACCGCGGCCAGGTGTTGACTTCAACCCCGCACACATCAACGTCAACGGAGCCGTACTGCAGAACGTGGACAACTTCACTTACCTCGGCAGTACGCTTTCCCGCAACACTAAAATAGACGAGGTTGCCAACAGAATCTCCAAAGCTAGCCAAGCCTTCGGTCGGCTCCAAGCCTCCGCATGGAATCATCATGGTCTTCAACTGTCAAAAAATTGAGGACGTACAAGGCTGTTGTGCTGTCAACACTCTTGTATGGAGCGGAGACTTGGACTGTCTATGCTAGCCAAGCGTGCAAACTGAACCATTTTCACAGCAGCTGCCTACGCCGCATATTGAAGGTGAAGTGGCAGGAGAGGATTCCGGACACGGAAATCCTGGAGAGAACGGGAGTTCTCAGCATCCAGGCCATGCTCAGGCAGATACAACTGCGCTGGAGCGGACACGTGATACGTATGAACGATGAACGGCTACCCAAGCGACTGTTCTATGCTGATGTCGCCGTAGGCACTCGTCGCAACGGAGGACAGAAGAGACGCTACAAGGACACCCTGAAGAACTCCCTGAAGCGTCTCCAAATCAACACGCTTAACTGGGAGGAGCTTGCCCTGGACCGAACCGCGTGGCGCAGAGCGGTCAAAACGGGCACCGCAATCTACGAAGCTAGTCGGATCGCCGCCGCCAAGGCAAAACGGACGGTACGAAAGCCTCACAACACACGGACGCACGCTGCCACCACCCAACTCCTCCCAACGTGTCCGCGCTGTCAACGCACCTTCCGTGCACACATTGGGTTAGTCAGTCACCTCCGGAAGCCATGCAACCCTCCTCCGACAGCATCCACGTCTACTGCACCAACCACTCCACAAGACCCTACTCCACCCTCCACCTCGACGGCAATCACCGACGGGAGAGATGCTTCGTTGCCCTCATCAACCGACTCCAACACACCCGCAACTTCCTCCACTCATTCTGACACATCACCGCCCCCAACAACTTGCACACCTGAACCCACCAGCTCTGATGGCCTGTTGTGCGCTCACTGCAATCGCACACTCACCTCACGCATCGGCCTTGTCAGTCACTTGCGAATCCATCGCACAGAGACTGGTGAACTAGTGCCTAGAGCACCAACACACAGACGAGACCACCGCCTTCACTGCCCACACTGCCCCCAATCATTCGCCCTTAGAGTGCATGCGCACTGAAAAGATTAGCAACTTCACAATTCTCTACGTCTGCCGCATCAGTCCAATTTACACTAGGCTTGCTGACTCTATTCGATTGCTTCTCTTTGCCACACTTCTACCATATTGTAGTTATATTACTCGCTCCATTACCGCAATCACACTCATAATAGCGGCGCCTATAGTTCTGTCTTTAGCACAAACGTCAGCCTCAGTAGTTACTGAAGATTCTCTGCTGCAAGGTAAGCTGAGATTTTGCTCTCATTGTTCTTTTCTATACTTCATTTCATCCCATCTCTCTCTCTCTCTCAGCCTGTCTGCCTTCCCCTCCTCGCCTCCACTTTCTATCTCCCTCTTTCACTCTCTTCGTCTTCTTCTTCCCATTTGCTACTTTTCTCCTTACTCTTTTATTCTTCTTCTTCTTCTTCTTCTTCTTCTTCTTCTTCTTCGTCTTCTTCTTCTTCCTCTTCTTCTGCACGGCCACAATTGCAAAGTTCACCAGTTGTCTCTTGCTCTCCTTTCAGCCTCGCCCACGGATGCCGACCGGCAACGGAGCATGGGTAGTGCCTTTCAGTCGTTGACTGAATGGTTACCCCTCTCAGGAGGGTGTTGGCCCAGGCTTCATGCAAGGCTGCTCTCACCCTTCTGAGATCCAATGGTCTGTATGCACATTCAATGCCAGTCTTTAGCCATCCACGGTCCCTGCGTCCTGGAAGGCGCTGGCACTTTCTCTCACTTCTGATTCCCTGTTGGTGACTGCGCTCGCGCTACCACTGGGTTTCAGGCCCCACTGCGGGTGCCCGTAAAGCTAGGCGGTCACTATGCGGTGGGGGAGAGAGTGAGGTCGACCTCGGCGCGTTTTTTCCCTCACTATAATAAATCTGAATGCGTCTGAATCTATCACGATGCGCTAAAAGCCGTGGCTTGGAGGGTCTGCCAACTGACGGGAAAACTCGGACACTCTACGTAGCTGCTCCTTCTGTACGCGTGTGTCTGTGTGTGCGTACGGGAGGAGAGGGAGGACTGAGAGTCAGGCTGCAATGGCTCCCTCTTAATGTGGCCTTTATGGCGTTCCCGCGCACGCGGGAGCATACCTAGCGAGATGGCTGTGTCAATGTGCGCGTGCTGAGTGTTTATCGCGCCAACCATCTACACCCTCCCTCATCCCCGGTCTTATTGACTTTGTGTTTACACCGGATACGGAGATGGGAGTGGCGAGCGAGCGGGTAGATACTGCGCGAGTCTGCCTAAACTCCTGTTTTCTCTCGCGCCAGTTCTCTGTGTCGTTCCTGCTTGCTGTCGCTTTCGTGTTGCTTGTCCAGCTGCCTCTGTGTATGCTGCGGCTTGCTTCAGCGTTTGCTGCGGCTTGTTGGAGCGCGTTGTGACCATCATCGAAATCGACGGGGGAAATGTCGGGGACAGTTAAGACATGGTATGCGATACACTAGGCCCGACTGCTCACTGGGACATAATCGGTCCTTTGTTCTCATAGTTCGGCTGCGCATGGTAACCTTGTAACTGTGAGTAATTCCGACGTCTAGTTCCGCAGTAATGCACCTGGTCGCCTCCGACACATTCTTGGTCTATGGTAGTGCATGCCATATCGTAGGAGTTGGTTCTGGTCGGGTCCTCGGTGGGCGGGCACGTCGGCATCGGTTTATGAAGGCATTAAGATGGCTATTCCGCCTAAAATGCTCGCCAAGATGTTGGACATCCCGTTCTTTTTTCTTCCGGATTGCCACAGTCAGTTTGGATTCTTTTGAAGAGCGTTCTCACGCAGCTTCGCTTGTGAGCCACTGGATGGTTGCTGTGAAGGTTGAGAAGCTATCGCAGGGGATTAAGTTAATTAAACCCAGCAACTGCGATCTTCAGACCATGGTTACTTAGTAATGAGGAGAGAAGTCTTTAAAGGCCAGAGTAGATGGAAGAGTTTACAGTGTACACAACGGAAGAGGAGAATAGAATGACTTGGGAGAGATACGTCCGATCAGTAGGTTGCCCGGGCCCAAGTGAGGTCTTTGAGTAGTCGGGCCAGAAGACAGAGAGAGGGAGATCTTTCATTGGGTAGGTCGGCCTGGAGATTTTGGGCAGAGAGGCAAATTGCGTCGGGCACGCGTGCAAGCTCCTTATTCGTCGCCTCATAGATGCGAGAACTATGATTGGCTGATCGAGACGTCGAGAAAGCACATCGGTGAGCGTTTGGGAAAGTGCACTTCGACGCGAGCTAGTCAGGCAGGCACGACCCGCTACAAAGCTGTGGTGTTTGTCGCCTTCCTGTAAACCATTGTTTCGATTTTGCTGTTGGAAATTCGCATGACGAGTACATCGAGTTGAGAAGATCATGCAAATTCTGCAGCATATTCCTTTTGACGATAACAAAGATGTTGCCAACGTGACGGCGCCCAAAGATTGGGGGCTGTTGGGTGAAGGCGAGCTTTTCCAGTTCTTGTAGGAACGATTCTGCTATTGAAATGGAGATTGGGGAGCCCGCCGGAGTTCCCTTGATCTGTTCATAAGTCGCTCCTGCAAAGGTGAAATATGTCGTTTGGCTAAATTCGAACAGCATCATCAGATGTTCCATTTTGAGTGAACTCTGTGTTTGCTCATGCAGCTCCTCGAGCTTCCTGTGCAAGACGTCTCGTGCTATTGAGAAGATACAGTAGAAAACGCACTGCACTCTATGGGACCGTCATAATGGCAGCATTCATCTTAATTGTTTCGGAACTCAAACAGCTCAAGGTCACTTAACCGAGTAAAGTCTGGATAGATTAGGGTTAAAATTTGCGAACAGCGTATTATTAAAGTTAGGATTGGACGCACCCTTTTTCCTAGCACGTGGCCTCAATTCATCCACGTTGGAAATAAGTCACCTACCGTGTGGCAAACCCAAGTGGCCCTTGAGGAACAGCGACTATTTGGGCACGCGTGAGTGTCTGGGAATATCGATTCCAGCGGTTACAGATCATCAGGTGGGGAGAGTCACAATGGGGACACAAATACCCTGCGGCATTCCGCATTGACAAATGAATACTTTTTCTGAAGTACTTGATACATGGATGGTTCTTTTGCGACTGTGATATATCCAATGCAGAGTTAAAGGTCGCTCGCGTATAGCTCCCTTGGTGCAACACAAATGATAGGCTTGTTCAGAAGACTAGTATGGCGAGCGCACGTATACTTTCGAGAAATTCTGTTCAGGCCAGTACATTTATATGGGAACAGAGTACAAGTTAAAACATGTTCTTTTTTTCGAACAGGTGGGTCGTGGGAATAGGGAGGGTGGGGGTGGTCCATAAGAGAAGGCTGGTTATGACGGCAGGGTTTGGTGGAGCAGTCTAGGGGAGGAGAGGGAGACTAACAAAGCGCAGATGACTGCATGCCGCTAAGTGACTGTGGGCCATGCTAGCTGCGGAGCTCGTAGGAAGTTCATTTGTACACACAACACCGGCTTCATAAACCTGATAGCGATTGGTTCCGCTGTTGCTAGCAAGCACTGACTTAGGGACTTTGGCTAATTTAATGAGACCATATAGATGACTCGGAAGGCTTCGTTGGGGTCCACCCGATGTCCGGAGACAACCATATGCACCAGGAAAGAGCTGTTTATCCTTCCTTATCCACCCCCCCCCCCTTTACTCCCACGACTCACTCCTACGAACACGTTTTAACCTGCATCCCCTTCCCACATAAATGTATTGACCTGACGAGAATTTATCGAAAGTGTACACGTACGCTCGCCTAACTAGTCTTCGGAATTCTCTGATAGGATTGTGTCGCCCACATGCAAATTCCTTGTTCGCTTAATATTGGGAAACATGCCGGAGGTTTTTTCCTCCTGCTTGCTCTATGTTGCTTTTGTTTCACCTCACAGGCTCGTGACATTTGGCCCCACCCATTGCACAGGTCTGATTATTCGTTCGCACATGTTGTGTGACCATTTCGTAACGTTTGCAGTGGCCGCTAGTGCTACCTGGAACCCATGATCAGCCACAAATGAATGTCCGCCGCACGCTGACTCATTGTGCCCCACTGCTGTTTATGTCGTGCCCCTGGGGCCAGCCGCAAACGTGCACACCCAGCTTCCCCCGTCCTGGCCTCAATCCGTCCAGTGAGATTCACGCGTTAGTAGGCTAGGCTCATTTAATAGGCTGGCCTCAGTCCGTTTGGACACGGACCTCAATGCGGTGTCTTTCCCAAGATATCACGTCGGGCCACATCGCCCTAGCGAAAGGATGAGCGCTCCGATTCAACCCCTCTGTACAGAATACACTCTTCCTACCATTCTGACCGTTCCATGACTTCTCTATTCGCCAAAGAGACTGGGCCCGGAAGATCGCAGCTGTAAGGGTTAAAGTCTACTAAGCTTAACCTCCTCGATAGTTTGTCACATCCATTGTATCTAATTTTTTAAAATTTTTATTACCAAATGTATGCGAACGCAAAAAACAAGGGAGTCCAAAGTTACACACCTGCATTTTCCCCAAATAAACTGATTTGAACTGCCAACACATGAGCTCGTTACCACTGTCACGATCTCATCTCTAGTGCGTGAAATCGCAAGTTCAGTACGGTCGCTGATTTCGCGAGAGGCCCGTAGCGACCCCGTATTCTAAGCCATGCTTTTCTCGCAAGCCTCTAGGGCAGTCTGTTACTCGTGCCCACTAAGCACGTGCGTACCAGAGGGTGTCAAAGCCAGGTCAAGGTCATAGATTTGTGTTCACCCACTGTCTGTCCCACCCGGCCAGTTCACAAAGGACCTTAGCCTGGTGACTGCTCACGCTCATACAGTCCCGGAGCAGGTGACTTCACGGCGGTTGCAGACATCCGGACCGGGTGAACTCATCACCGGTATGCGACTCTGGACTCGGTCCGGTCATGGCTGGACTGCACGCTTCTGGAAATCACTTACCTATCACTCATATTCTACTCCTTCTGCACTTAATTTAATTATTCATAACACTGGTCTTCCACGCCTTATCTTTAAAATTGGGTCAGCTGAGTTTAGAAACTCTGCCAAACTATTCTAACAATATAAGTGACCCTAGTAGTCATTCTGGTGACTTCTAGATGATTGCTCAGGTCATCGTGCATGGGGAGGACTCCACACGAGCAGTAGTCTGGACGAATAAGTCGACGAGTGTGATTAAATTGAAAGTCTCGACGTGCCTTCGTAGCTCAAGAGTAGAGCGTTGGTTGTACGCTAAAGCTTTCCCTGCTGTGTTGGTTCGAATCCCGACGAGGCCTCGAATTTTTCACAATTGGGTAAGCTGAGTTCTTTTGCATTATTCTCAACCTTCTTCCTTTCTGTGCTCCTTCTTCCAATGAAATTACTTTGTGGTTTTCACTCGTACTCCAATTCGCTTCACCTACTCGGCAGATAAAAAGTGCTCGTACACGGATCGTTGGGTTTGCAGCCTAGAGCGAAGGCCACACCCAACAACGCCAGCTTCTCACGGCCCCACCGGCACCCCTCCCATGTAAGCGTGCCAACGACCCGGCTGCAAGGTCCACCGACACAGCAGTGTGTGCCAACACCACTAAGTCTCATGCTCCAGCAAGTTCACTAGCATCTGGGCAGACTCGCAAACGTACTATGGGTGTCCGCATATTGAATGAAAACGTTCGTGTTCAAGGTATTCACAAGAAGACGCGTCAAGCACCGGATTAAGCGGTGAGTGAACAGACGATAGCCGGTGCAACAGCGGTCCGAAGTCTGGAGGGCCATTCAACACATAAAAAGGCGTCTCGGAAGTAGTTTCAGGAATGTAAAAAGCTGCTGGCTTAGACATGGTTCATCGACCTCAGGCGACAATACGCAGCCACCGAGTGATACAACCTAAAAACAGATTACACCCCAACTAAAACTTCTGCGGTTGTCTACGCGATACGTTGCAACGATAGAGACTGTAATTACGCTGAAGAAACAGGTCAAAAATTGCGGACTCGCCCACACGAATATAAACTAGCACCTAGGAGACTAGACCCAAGCTCACAGCTGGCAGCACACATTGGAGAGACTGGTCACCACTTCGATATTCAAGGAGCAACCATCGTAGACCAAGAAACCTAAAAAGCCGAAAGACTGACTCCTTGTCCCCACTATTTTGCATCCTATAGACACAGTTTCTAAAGTAATACATAGTAGCAGATATGCGTGCACCAATCTGTCAGAGAACTCACTCGTCCGTCCATGTTGCCATTGGAGCTCTTACTCGAGCTTCCACCGCGAGGCGGATAGGGTATAGACAGGACATTTTCCATTGACCTTTAGAACAGGTTCTCCCCGCTTGGCATCAAATGAATGACATTCTGGAAGGTCTCCAAGAAGACCTTTCCCCCGGCGTCCAGCAGGTATGTCTCCAATCCAACAAAAATGGTAAGAGCAGGCAGTTTGGTGTCTACCATATTACCGAGAATTGACTACGGATTTTCAATTGGATTCAAGGCAGGACTACGTGCTAGCGACATATTTTTCTTCCGAAAATGTGTCATTTATCTGACAGCTACCTTCGGGTCTCCAGGGGTGTATGAGCTATGGTCTCCTCCTGCATAACATTTGTCTTTGACATGTTCGGCCCAAGCGTCGTTCCAAAGTTTGATCAATTTTCGGTCCAATCATTGAAAGGGGTTTTGCTTTAAGGTTTCCTCTTCATCATAGTCACCATGAACTCGATGGCTTGTCGTACAACGTGGAGGTCAGAGAGTCCTCCAGAGGACTTTGTTTGCCACACTATGACTGTAGGGCTAACCTTTGGAACTTTAACATTCTCAACAGCATGTTGCGACTTGGAGCCCAAAAAACGTCATAAGGCTATTCATCAGAGAAGACGTCCTGTTGCCAGTCGTCTACGACCCACTTTCTGATCACCCTACAAATGATCATCCAATCTTTGATCTGTTTTTCTGTTAGTCCATGGATTTTTTCGGCGGTAACACTCAAACTTTCATGCAAATGGCGGCGCATAATGGTCGTAGAACCCTTCAGGCTTTCAGCATTCAATTTCTGTGCAAGTTTTCTGGTACTTTGCCTTTTTTAACCTATAGATTTGCAAAAACGATCTTTTCAACTCTCGCTCCAAAATTGTTGGTCTTCGAGAGTTCTGATTTGTGAGGGTACCAGTCCACTTGTACTGTGACTACGAACACAGCTTTAGCAACTTCCACTCGCTTCACCTCGGCCTCCATAGATCGAGCCATCTAAGCTCTGGGCCATCAGAGTCTTAGCCAGTGTTTTTTACTGGGCATTTTTTCGCCTATACACAGCTCTCAGTTTCTAGTCATTCAAAGCGCGCGCTATCACTTTTACGCTTTATTGGGATATTCAAACAAGCCAATGCAGAACACACACTTTTCTATTTTAATTCTCGAAAACAGTTCTATACAACTTTCGTTTGCCTCACACGCCATCCTCGTACCACAAACATCCTCGCCTGACGTTCCTTTCAGTGCAACCACATATTCAACCGTCGTCAAGCTCAATGGTAAAATGTATCGTCTGATTAAGGGGTCGATATGCCAGCAGGCCAAAAACCATCCTGGACACCGCAGGCGAATGTCCGAAAGTGATCAGTCGAGCACGTTAAAACTTCTGCGATCGTACAATTGGGACTGTTTTGGCAACTTTGAAGGATCCTAAATCCCAACTTTTCGGTGTGCCAGGTTGCAAAAAACGGCTGAGGGTAAGGATACACAGGAGGCCGACGGAAGCTAACGTAGCCAGGTGCTGTGTCATTGCACGAGTCCCCCCCTAACAGTTGCTTCTGTCATTTGACATCGCCAATAAGGTGAGGTGCTATTCGCAGAGTATAAATTACATATGAATCATACTACTGATAATATGTGAGTAACCGTTTATGTTCACCTTTTTGGCGAACGGATGGCTGCTCGCTTTCCGTCTGCAAGCATGTGAACGGCCTCTTTTTTGAAGTGTTAGGGAACTCAAAGGCACTTGCCCATCTTTCCCTTAATAAAACTCAACCAAACCTTCTACGGGTCAAGTTGCACTCAATAGAAATGGGTGCTCGCACAAAGTTATAAAACGACAAAGACAGACCTGCCGAAAAATCAACAAGACAGAGGATGGGGGCCTGGCGAGTCCTATCCTATGTTGTAAGGTGTTCGAGGTCCATCTTACGCGACCTCTAGGCATTGGCTTGTCCAGCGGAAACCTAACAACGGACCGGAGGACTTCTGCCACAAGAGGAAACATCGTATACCGGTTTTCGCAACCGTCCCAGCTGAAATTAACTATGCCCGTGAGAATTATGGAAGTGCTAAAGGTATTTTATGATCTACCCTTATTTTTCCTCGGCAGACGAGAAGGAGATAAGTAGACCGCAGAGAACGGCTAACATCTGCGGGGTGGCTCACGGATGTTATCCACCCTCCACGCAACCCCAGACGAATAAGCTTACACCAGCAAACTGCCTCTCTGTCTCCCAAGGCTATAAAGAGCGGTAAGAAAAAAAGTTGTGCGAGTGGCGCACACCGAGACTCTGATAAAAAAGATCATTGAACAAAAAAGACGATCAGGATATTTACATTTTCAACGGTAAGCACGCCGTTAAATACCCTCTGGAGCATCCTCCTCCAGGATGTCGGAATCCTCAGGACCAAGCGAGGAATCAGAATTCTGATCTGCTTCCTCATTGGGTGAGCTGCCCACAGCCTTGCTGGTCTGCTGCTGCCCCAAAGTGCCGGCGTCTTCCTCCTCCTCATCGTCGCCTTCGAGGGAGCACCGGTGTCTCATTGCGGCCTTGGAGGCTCTCGGTCCGGCACGCCTACGAAAAACAGGACCGGACGCTCTGCTAAGGTCCACCTCTGAGGTTCTTCCTAGTTCATGCTGCCGTTCCTCCTCCTCTTCAGCAACCTCTTCCCCCTCCTCGACAGCATCAACGCCGAAGGAAGAGGCGGTAGGGCGGAGAGTGGTCGCCGCACAAACGTCCGACCCTGTGCTGTCCTCCAGCGCCTCCTCCAATCGCGCCTTCTTCTTGCCTCGGGTTGGACGGAAGAGGATGCGGTCGGGGTGCGCAACCTGCTCTTCTCCGCCTTTCCCCTCCTCTTCTCCAGCCAGCTCACGACGTCGGCGAAGGTCCACCATCAGGCGTGCAGCCACCTCACGATTACTGGCTGCATCCTCGTTCACATCTGCCAGACTGTAGTAGGTCCACTTGGAGGAGTCTTTGTGCGGGTCTGTTAGACGTCTAGCTGTGGCGACACGTCGACGATGCAGCGGAACAGCAGAGGGCGCGGCTGGTATTCGAAAGGTCGCGGTCGCGATCGCTCCAGCACGTTCTTTCTTGGCCTTGCGATCCCTCTGAGCGGCAACAGAGGCAGTAAATGCGCGACTGCATTAAATAATAACTACTTAAAATAGTCAGTAGGCAGGAAATTGTAAATTATAAAGACGGAGTTAAGGGAAGGATTGAATTGGGGTCAGCAAAAAAAGGTAACTCGGATTGCACACACAGTAGGGATAAAGGAGACTAAGTTCCATGTTATTTTAGACAACTACGCTAGCGGTACCTAAGGCAGTGTTCGAAAGCCAAAAGCCGAGGCAAAGAGGGTGAGAAAAATCACGTCTGGTGGCCAAACGACAAAATAATAAGGTGCACCGTATTCTTGTTAGATAACGTTCAGAGAAATGGATCCTAGCGGGCCACGGATAACCAAAAGAACATGCAGGAATACCAACAAGGCTAAAGTAATTTTCGATGCAGGTGTCATTATCGAAGCCAAGCGGACGTATGAAGTTGGACCACCACTTAATTGGAATTTTGTTATATATATCCGTCGGTTAACCCCATTTGTTCATCATATACTAATTGTTACGCCTCTTTGCTCATTTGAACTTCAATAACGAGTACATCTGCCTACGACGCTAGCGCTCTCTCTCTCTCTATCCCAAACCAAACAACAGCAGTGAAGACCAAGAGGTCGGTCTGGGTACTGATTTGCGCTTCATGGATTTTAGCAGTCCGCTCACAGGTTAGGTCCGGCCCTTTGCGGCCGACGGAGCGATAGTCTCAGGTTTTGATCAGTGCTCGCCTACGTCTCCAGGTTGCAGGCTGGCTTTTGTGTAAGGAGGAGTCGTTTTAATCGACTGGCTCGTACGCCACTCTGTAGATCTGTCTATATTCCATGCGCGTGCTGGTGTCGCGTCAGCGATGACAGGATAGGATCTCTACTCAATCAATCAGATGAGTTAGACGTCCCCTCCACATGTTAATCACTCTAGAGCACAATCTGATGGGTTCCGACCTAGGACATTCTCAGATGTTATTTTTTCCTCATAAATACGTTGTTAGAATACGCCAATGCACTTCTCGGCTTACATCCTGACGACAGGTTTTGCTTTAGGAATATAGCCGATTCGCGGTAATGAAAGAGTGACCATAGAGGCATGTAACACGGTGAGCTAAAGCCGACTACTGTCATCTTGCTCAGCCCGGCAGCGTACAGAGATCAACGTTCGCCAGCATGAGGACGAACAACTTCGACATTTACCTCAATTACTTTGGTGTTAGGTTTATGATAGATTTCGTGGGGAACCAGAGACTTACAGAACTGGCAAAACATATCGTGACGATCAGCATACTATGTTGAGGACTAGACTCGTGCAAATCAACGCCGGCTGGTTGAGACGTACACTCTTAGTAATGGCGTTCGTAAGCAGGGCCCATCAATTAATCTGTTAAGACAATAGCGTTTTTTTACTCGCCTGACGCCTCTCAGACGCAAGCGTGCACTCAGGCGAGTGAGTTGAGCTACGATCACGTAACCCCTTCCGTGTCCACTATTTAAATCCCACAAAATTGCCATGAATGCATGATGGTATCAGTGCCACTTGAATAGCATGTCGACGGCTGTCTAGCGAGGGGGTTAAGCCTGGCCTTAGCTGCAACCGATGTACCGTCGAGTGACGATGGCTTAGGCAGTACAACGTTTCTAACTAAGGCCAGGCTCAAAATGCTGGCCAAGCCGCAACTCACTTATGCGACACCAATCTGGTCTGCGACGATCAGCTCTTCCAGTCTCCGCACCTTCAGTCAGCACAGAAGGCTGCCCTAAGTACAATTGCGCGTTGCTATACAATGTCGCCTATCGATCATCTTCATGCGGAGGCCTCTTTCCTGCCAGTCGCCCCTCACAAAGCACTCTTAGGCCAGCAGGTTGGGTGGACGCGATCGCGACCCGGCCATCCTAATCATCACCGTTGCCATGTTTTTGAACCCAGTCGCGGCGTTCGGTCGTCTATAAGAGCTTTGCACAAGGAAGTTGTCACCTCGTATTTCTCGGATCTACCCGCTGACGGCTCCGCCATCATGACGGGCTTCCAACGTCTTCATCAGAGAGCCGTCGTCAAAGCAAGACTAAACTACCATCCCAGTCTCCTTTGGGGTGGCCTCACAACAACAACGCCCGCGGATCACCCACTGTACCTTGAATGACCTACGCAGTGCTCCTTTGCCAGTACCAGCACCAGCTCGACCCGTCCACACCCGGCAGCTGTCCCGATTGCGGCGTCTCTTCGCATGACTGTCAGCATCTTTTCGCCTGCAGTTCCCGGTCAGGCACCAAGCTCACCCCCGTGGACTTTTGGCTCAAGCCGGCCGAGGACTCGTCTGTTGTCCGGCTTCCAATTGCAAGCCAGTGCTCTCAACTTAAACAATGCTACGGCGTCCCGGGAAGCGACGCGCTCCGTGGTCGTCTGGTGCCCGGAATGTCAAATATGCAAGCCAGTAACCTAAATTAACGGCACACTTTGAACATCGGTTGCTAGAATGTGCGGACATTGCTTGATCCCGGCCGTCAAGCACTTCTAGCACGCGCATTATGGGACTATAAATTAGACGTTGCCTGCCTGTCAGAAGTTCGCCTCCCAGACCCTGGAACGGGAGAAATCAAAGTCCCACAAGAGGATGCTGAGTACGTGCTCCTCCACAGCGGACCACAAACGAACACAGGACTGCATGGGGTGGCAATAGCCATGACAAAAAAGGTGCATAGCACTCTCTTGGCGTTTGAGCCTATCTCAGAGCGGATTGCCACAGCCCGGTTCAAAGGCACCATTGCAACTATGTCTGTGGTTGCCGTTTATGCCCCAACACTGCAGGCGGATGAAGCAGTTAAGACGGAGTTCTATGAACGCCTTCAAGCTACAGTGGCCAGGATACCCCCTAGAGACTTGCTCTTCGCCACCGAAGACTGGAATGCCAGGACTGGCCCGTGCGATGAAATCTCGAGACACGTCATCGGAAAATATGGACTGGGCCAAAGTTGCGACAACGGAGAACGATTGGTAACAAACACTCGTTTTCAAAACCCCCATCGGCAGTTGCTAACATGGTATTCAAACGATGGTCGAACGGCAAACCAGATAGACTACATCTTAGTACGCTCAAGGTGGACCACCTCAGTATCCGACAGCCGATCGTTTCGAGGTGCGGAAGTTAGGTCGGATCACGTACTTGTCCGTGCCCGCTTTAAGCTCCGTTTGTCGAATCGGAGTAAGAAACTGCCCCCAAAACGTGTCAACGTTATGACACTAGCACACACAGAAACCCATGCAGCGTTCAACGAAAGTCTCACTGCACGGACAATGGTGAGAGGATGCTGCAGTTTGCCGAACAAAACCGACTGTTTGTTACCAACACATGCTGTCAGCATCGTCACAAACATCTACTGACTTGGCATTCGAACGATGGCCATACCGCCAGTCAGATCGATTACATTCTAGTTGGTTCGCGGTTTCGCAGCTGAATCCACGATAGCAGGTCGACGCGAGGTGCCGAAATTGGTTACGTCCACGGGTCTGACCATGTTCTCGTTCGCACGCGCCTGAAGGTTCACCTCTCATCTGTGCCCAAACTGCAACGTGCCTTGATGTCGCAAAGCTCCGGCAAACCAACACTACCGAGGCTCTAAGCACAGAAATCCAGTCCCGTCTTATGACCCAGGCTGACAACGAGGGCAGTAGAAAGTGGCCATCACTGAAGACATCCATCTACGGGGCAGCTGAGAAGATTCTCGGATTCACTCAGCGGCGCCGCAGTGACTGGATCAGCGGAAGAACTCCGCAGCTATCGGCCGAGACGACTCAAGCCAGGTCTGGGAAAGATGCCTCGCTGTTGTTCTTCTCAGGCGCTTCCAGTCTGTACGTGACTCCAGGACACGACCCAACCAAGCCGGATTCCGAGCTGGGCGTGGATGTGCGGATCAATTATTCACACTTAGGCGCACTCTAGAATTCCGCCATAGCTACCAGCAACAAACGGCCGTTTGCTTCGTCGACTTTGCTGCCGCATTCGATTCCATCCATCGTGAATCCCCATGGCGAATGATGGAATTGGATGGAGTGCCGACCAAGCTCATTGCAATGATTAAGGCCTACTATCGGTCTACCACCGCACGAGTCTTGGTCCACAACAATCTCTCTCAGTCGTTCGATATCCGGTCTGGTGTCCGACAGGGCTGCGTCCTTTCGCCCATTCTGTTTAACTACGTCATTGACTGGATTCTCGGCAAAGCCCTACATGGAGAGGACGGTATTGAACTTGCACCCGGACGCCGACTAACTGATCTTGACTAAACCGATGATATTGCGCTGTTAGCCTCAAACTTTGATGGTCTACAGTAGTAGTGTCGCGGTTAAATGAGATCGCTATGTCGGTAGGCATGTCCATAAATTCCGGAAAGACGAAATTATTCTCGAGCTGCATCCCTGACCAGGAAAAGGCACCCCTGGGGATTAATGGCCATTAACTTGAAGAAGTAGACAGCTTTAATACCTCGAAGCGAGGCTGCTACCAAATGGGCCGAGCGAGGACGACATTGTCTCCCATATCGATGCTGCTCGCTGGTTTTTCTCAATCCTTCGAAAGCGCCTATGGATCCGACGTGACATCTCCATCGCCACGAAGATTAGTGTATACCATGCATCCATCCGGTCAGTTCTCCTCTATGGATGTGAATGCTGGGCTGTGCGCGCTGAAGATGAGCGAAGACTGGAGGTCTTTGACCACCAGTGCCTGGGGACGATCCTGCGAGTTAAGTATAGCGACTTCATCTCAAATGAGACAGTCGACATCCGCTGCGATCGTATCACGAGGATATCTCAGGCCCTTCAAGAAAGGCGACTGAGGTGGTTTGGACACGTTCTCCGTCATCCGCCCCACGAGCTAACATATGCTGCCCTCGACCCGGCAACGCAGTCCACCTGGAAACGTCGAAGAGGAGGGCAACTGAAGACTTGGCTAGACACCGCCCGTCAAGACATGGAAGCAGTTCTTGGACCTTCTATTTTCAGCCTCCTTCGCTGGAGAAGGGACTGAGTGGAGCTTTCGAGATCCACTGCCGCCAATCACCACGCATGGAGAGGTACCGTTCGTGACATCATTGAGGCCGGCTAGATCAGGCATGATCACAGCCATAACAAGTACAAGTAAGTAAAAGTCATTGAGGATCCATTTTGCGACTGAGGACAGGAATTTTTTCCCTGAGTCGGCTTTTCTGTCTGCGAGCCGAACCATCGAACTGATCGATCACGATCCTAGCAAGAGGTTAGCTCTATATATCTTAAGCCTTCATAAAGCGGGCTTTTCAAATTGAGCCACTATCTTTTCCTGCCTCCATTCGGATGTAAATTGTCTTATGTATACATCGGTTGACCTACCTGGCCCATCATAAACCGATTTTTATCCCGCTTTGTTTATTTGAACTACAATGAGGTTATCAGTGCACGACGCTAGCGCCGTTTTCAAGACAGTTCAATTTGGCCTATATTTGACAAAATTTAAAAGAACATCTATCCACAGTGTCGACGATTGCAGTCATTGACGATTATGGACTGCTTTTGATTTTTCTTTGCTGTGCGTTTATGCGCCCTTCACCTTATTCCTTGTGAATAAAGGACCATTTTGCTGAAAATTTCGGAATAATATTTTCAAAATAAAGCATATTTCTTTCTCTAGCTCAACAGAGGCTAAGTATTCGCCAACCCGATGATGGGACCCTAGTCCACCAACTGAAAATTGTAGACTTGTGACTCGCTGACCTGAAGGCCCTTGACCGATTTCCACTCGCGCAAACACGTGCGTCCAGATACTCACGGCTGCTTAGGTTTTTTCCGGTCTTCGAGGTGTTGGAAGGCGCCCAAGAGGTGCATTACCAACTCTTTACAATTGCCTGTAAACTGGCATTATTAACATATTATTATTATTAGGGGCCACTAGAACTAGGCACCCCCTTCCTCCTTGACCAACGGAGTATGAGTCGCTGTACGCGACACCCCGCGTGCAAGGTAACGCACTAATTGCAGACCACTTGAACCTGCTTCAAAATAACGGAAAAGCAGCTGTCAATGTTCCCTGATACACACAGTCGGGCCTGACTGGATGCCGGATTCGCGGGGTTCTGTGCAAAATAAAGCCCTCCCGCTGGTGACTTTTGTTTTTTTACCAAAAATTGGATTCGACCTGATGACTGCAAAAATTTGCGCAAGGATTTTTTTCATTGTGCTCTTTTCTGATTTTGTCCCACCCATTGGCATCGCCTATGAGCCGAGAAACTATATTCATATAATTGTACTACTCATGACGAGTGAGTAGTCACGTATATTTACTATTCTCCGCTAACTAACGGCGGTTAACTTTCTGCCTGCAATCATGTACACGACCACTGTTTAAAGTATTGTGCTGTATCAATGCATTTTTCAGTCACCAATAGGGAGCTAAATGGCATTTACTTACCACTCCCTCAATAGAACTGAATTAAACCATTTATTTACCACAACAGAAAAAATCTTATCGGGTGTAAAATGGCATTCGTTGTCCTATAGTTTCTTGCCTTTTCATCGGAAACCTATTTGCCAAAGCGGTGCCAAACTGCCAAAAATCGAGTGATTATTTTGTAACCAGCAATTTTTCGCTGAAATTCGTTCCAATACCTCCTACGCGACTGGGTCCACAGGCGGGCACCGCCGTCCGCGCCGAATTCAATAAAAGCAAGTCCAGCACGGCAGAAGTGGGCAGCCGTCTGTTAGTGGGAAATAGTGAATATACACACCTACTCACTCATAATAAGTAGTGTATCAATATAATTATTGTATGTGGCTCGGAGGCGATGCCAATGAGACAAACCATTAGATTGGACAACATCCAAAAAAGAGCAGACAGTAAAAGGAACTCAAACTAGACCAAAAACAAGGAGATCGGGCAGTATGTGTGCAAGGCAAAAAAACAGGCAAGACGGAAACATTACCCACCGCCTCCTTCTCGGCTTCCAGAGACTCAACAGCCGGCTTAGTCTCTCGCCAAAACTGCTGAACGTAGAGTCGTTCGGGCGTAGTCTCCTCCTCAACCTTACGGTGGGCTGCCTCTAGGATCTGCAGATCACCAAAAATGGCCGCCTGACGCTGAGTAAAGGAGCTGCTAGAGCCCTGTAGGGCAAAGCCACCTTCGCCACCGCCAGCCGAAAGTTCGCTGCTCTCTGACATCTGGTAAAGTAGGAGGGCGCTGACAGTCAAAAAAGAACAGCGATTTAAAATAAAACAATAAAAGGGCTTGACAAGCTAGAGGGATATAAAAACAGAATGAACAGCGGAATAATATCGAAGAGAACCAAGTGAACGCTGATAAGCAGAGATCACCGATATATTTTGTCTTCTTGAAAGCCCGGCATACTTAACTGCTGTCCAGCTTCCTTCTTCGATGCCCACTGCCTCGAGGGCAAGCCAAATCGCAGGCAGCGTTTTTAACTTCTCACTGACCGGAAGAAACAAGTGACCAACTTGCCCGCGCGCGAATACACGCGCGTCCAAATAGTCACGGCTGCCAAAAGGCTACTTGCTGTGGAGACGAGAAGTGCACGCTATGTGAGTCATGGCCGCACACACTCTGAGCACACGTGACACCCAGCGCATTCACGGCAGTCGGCGAAAAGGGCCGCCCGGAATACGTCACGCCGTCATGTCAGACGCCAACGCCTACGCATATGCCGTGAGCCAAGAAATCCAGACGACAACCCATATAGCAGGCGCAGTGGACGTAGTCAAGATTATTCCAGAATGTCTAGGAGCAGGCCATACGCTAGGAATATTCTAGAAAGACCGTAGCCGTATAAATATGCCGGAGTGGACAGACGAAAGGACGACTCCGACGGACCTGCAGGACACAGAGAACCGGACAGTCACGTGCGCCCCCAGTCTTTGTGTACAGCTGAATAAAGCAATTGCCTATCAGGACCACCTCTTGCCTTCTTCTGCCTACAAGTCTGGTTGGAAATACTAGGCTATAGCAACTGGCGACACCGAAGTAACTGGGCTATAACAGTACTTGAACACACAACCCCCTCGGGCGATGCAGCAGATGCCACTGTACACGACACCCCTTCGGCTATGCGGCACCAGTCTGGTTTCCCACAATCAGCTGCTCCATCCACCGCCGCCTTCAGTCAGCACAGAACGGTGCCCTCCGCACGATCACGGGCTGTCATAAAATTTCGCTCATCGATCATCTTCATGCAGAGGCTTCTGTCCTACCGGCCGCCCTGAATAACAAACTCTTAGGCCAGCAGTTCTGGTGGACCTGTTCACA
The DNA here is from genome assembly GCA_036362985.1 of Ligula intestinalis. Classification (NCBI taxonomy): domain Eukaryota; kingdom Metazoa; phylum Platyhelminthes; class Cestoda; order Diphyllobothriidea; family Diphyllobothriidae; genus Ligula; species Ligula intestinalis. The sequence continues at coordinate 36,029,851 of JAYGXS010000006.1, forward strand.
AGCTGGCCATCCAAATCATCATCGTTGCTACGCTCTAGCCGCAACATTCGACCGTCTATTCGAGCTCTCCACAAGGCAGTTGTCACTTCACCTCTCCGGATCTACCCGCCGATGGTTCTTTCATCAAGACGGGCTTCCAGCGTTTTTAACAGACAGCTGTTGTGGACGCAAAATTCAGCTATCACTGCCTAGCCCTTTTGGGTGGCTATCCAGCTCCGATTGCCGCCACGGAACGACAGCTCCCGAGGGTCACTCGCTGTACCCTGGAACAACTACACAATGGCTACTGCATGCTCCTTCGCCAGTACCAACACCGACTAGACCCATTCATACCCGACTGCGGCGTCTCGCGGCATAACTACCGGCATCTCTTTGCCTGCAGCTCCCGGCCAGGCACCCAACTTACCTTCGTGGACCTTTGGCTCAAGCCGGCTGAGGTCGCGGCTTTTCTCCGTCCCCAAACTGCACCCAGTTTGGACTCCGGCGGGGACCCCTGATCCAACAAGGACTACCAACCAACCAACACCCCTCTCGGGCAACGCAACACACAAACCGAATACCACTTGAACGTGCTCTATAATAATATAAAAGCAGCCGCCATCGCTGTCACATACTCTCGCAGGCCATGACTGGACGCAATCAACAGCAGGTGGGCGCTGCGGCCCGGGACATCAACTGAGGGTCTTGTGCACAGTAGAGCCCCCATTCTGACGACCTCTGACTCTTACCTACAATCCGGGATTTGGCCTGATGATTGCAGTGGTCCGAGAAGCTACAGACGCCAGCTACATGACTAGAACGGAACATAAAAGAAAGCAGCCGTTGCAAGCATTCATTGTCGACAAACCATGACAAGAATAGCTGTCAAAACGGAGGCCTGGTTGCTAGTTGCCTAACTGAAAGTCTTAAATTGACAAAAACAGGACTTGAACTGAAGTGATAGGGCTGTGATCATGCGCAATCTAGCCGACTTTATTGATGTTACGGGAGGTATATTTCCAGGCGTGAAAATTATCGGCAGCGGACCTGGAGAGCTCTAAGATTCAACCATGCCTTGAGCCGCCCTCCTCTTCGACGCCTCTAGATGGGCTGCCGCCGCATCGAGGGCAGCATAACAAAACTTGCAAGAGACGACGGAGAATATGCCCAACTTAGATGGCCAGAGATATACTCGTGATAACGTCGTAGCGAAAGCGGACTGCCTCACTTAAGATGAAGTCGGTATACTTCACTCGAAGGAGGGTGCTCAGGCAACGATGGTCAAATACCTCCAGTCTTCACTCAGCTTCCACGCGCAAAGCCGAGCATTCACACTTTGCATTTGTACTTGATGCGGCTGTGATCATGCCTGATCTAGCCGGCCTCGACGATGTCACGTACGGTACGTCTCCACGTGTTACGATTAGCGGCAGCAGATCTGGAGAGGTCCACCAGTCTCTTAGCCAGCGCCGGAGATCGAATACCGAAGGTCCGAGAACCACTTTTATGTCCTCACGGACTGAGTCGAGCCAGGTTATTAGTTAACCCCTCTTCGAAATTTCCAACTAGGTAACGGTTTCAAGTCGATGACAGTAACATTCAGCTCCTGAGGTTGACGACGAAGAACATGTCCAAACCATCTCAGTCGTCTCACTTAAATGATCGAGGATATCCTTGTGATGTTGTCACAGCGAGCGCGGGGTGTCTCATTTGAGACGAAGTCGGTGTACTTCATTCAAAGGATGGTCCTCAAGCAGTATTGGTCAAAGACATATCGTGCAAGTGTCTTGGGAATTTGAGTACGAGTGGCTCCCCAACAGCCGCACGGATTGTTTGTTCGAGGTTGTCGTCTCTAGCGCTTTGGCTCAATAGCCTAAACACAAGCCAGCGGTGGCAAGCGAACTTATTTGATGGCGGTTCACGCTTGCCATGCCACAGCGCCGTCGTTAGGCCTTGCAACACTTTGTAGGCTTTTGCCTTGTCAGACCTCAGCCCGCCGCCCTCGTAGCACTGCCACTGCTAGTCCGCGACTGCTTATTTGACAGACTCGAGAGTCCGCTTATTTCACAGCTAACCTTCACTGAAGGTCGTTCTATTATGCGCCACTTGTGGACGCACCAGGTAGCCAGCGGCTAGGCTAACGAGCATTCACAACCATAGAGGAGGACTGATCGGACGGAGACACGGTACACAAGGATTATCGTGGCGACGGAGATATCACGTCGGATCCATAGGCGCTTTCAGGGGATTGAGAAAACCCGGCGAGCAGCATCGATTCGGGAGACGATGTTGTCCTTGCTCTACCCATTCGAAAGCAGCTTCGCACCGAGGTATTTAAAGCTGTCGACTTCTTTAAGTTACAAATCATTAATCCCCAGGGGTGCCTCCTACTTAGGGATGCAGTTTGAGAATAATTTGGCCTTGCCAGTATTTATGGACCAGCCGACCCACATAAGAACCTCATTCACCCGTAACACTACAGACTGTAGATCATTGAAGGTTGAGGCTAGCAGGATACTATAATCGGCGTAGTCGAGATCAGATAAACGGCGTCCGAGTGCAAGCTCCTCAGGCGGTTCCAGTCGGTGCGCGACTCCAGGACGCGACCCAAGTAGGCCGGATTTCGTGCTGGGCGTGGCTGTGTGGATCAGATATTCACACTAAGAGGGATCCTTGAATTCTGTTATAGGTACCAACAACAAACGGGCATCTGCTTTGTTGACGTGGCCGCTGCGCTCGACACCGTCTATTGTCACTCCCTATGGTGGATAATGGAATTTGATGATGTACCACCAAAACTAATCGCCATGATCAAGGCATGCTACCACTTCACCACTGCGCGGGTTTTGGTCCACAACAACCTCTCAGAACCCTAAGCTATTCGGTCAGGCGTTCAGTAAGGCTGTGTTCTGTCACCCATCCTCTTTAACTACGTCATTGACCGAGTTCTCAGGAAGGCCCTACAAGAAAGTGACGGTATTGAGCTTGCACCCGGACGCCGATTGACGGACCTCAACTGGGCCGATGATATCGCTTTACTAACTTCAAGCTTAGGTGATCTCCATTCTATGGTGTCACGGGTGAACGAGATCGCGAAAGCGGTTGGTTTATCCATAAACGCAGAGAAGAGCAAAGTGTTTTCAAGCTGCATCCCTGCCAAAGAGAATGGACTTCTTGAGATTAGTGGCTTTCAACTTGAAGAAGTTGACAGTTTCAAAAACCTCAGATCGAGGTTGCTACCGAATGGATAGAGTAAGGATGACATTGTCTTCCGAATTGACACAGCACGAGTGTTTTCCAGCCTTCGGAAGTGCTTATGGACCCGACGCAATACTCATATCTCAACAAAGATCCGCGTGTACCGTGCATCTGTGCGGTTCGTTTCCCTATACGGATGCGAATGTTGGGCTATGCGCATGGAAGATGAACAGAAGGGGCATCCTTCGAGTGAAGGAAAACGACTTCTTCTCAAACGAGACAGTCTGCACTCGCGGTGAAAAAATCACAAGGATATCCCAGGTCATTCAGGAAAGCAGGCTGAAGTGTTTTGGACACGTTCTTCGTCGCCAACCCCAAGAGTTCAGTGCTACTGCTATCGACTTGAAACCGTTGCCTAATTGGAAACGTCGAAGATGGGGTCAACTCAAAACCTGGCTCGATTCAGTCCGTCAGAACATGGAAGTGGTTCTTGGAACTTCGGTATTCGGTCTCCGGTGCTGGTGAAGAGAATAGGTCGAACTGCCTAGTTCTGCGGCCACGGATCGTCGTGCGTGGAGAAGCACTATACGGAACATAATTAAGGCCGGCTAGATCAGTCATGATCGCAGCCGTAACCAGTACAAGTAAGTTAGTAAGTAAGTGCAAGCTTAAGACCATCCTCTTCATGTAGGGTCCTTCCAAGAATTCAGTCAATGGCGTAGTTAAATAGAATGAGCGACAGAACGCAGCCTTGTCGAAAACAGGAGGCTGGGAGAGACGTCCTTAAGCAAATAAAATCTCGACTTGCCATCGGTTCATTCGAAAACAGTTATTCTAGTCCAGCCTGTCAGTCTGACTTAAGACTGAGATTCGGTAGACCAAGGACTTTTTTCAGGTCATTACAACTAGAGAATAGTTATTTCGTGCCGACCGTCCGACAGAATGGCACGCGCCCAATTGTGCATAGACTATGACCGTTTGCGGAATTTTGAGCTTGTTCTATCTGTTGGCACCTAGTTTACTTGCCTTAGTTGGCGGTAGATCAACAAGGAGGATGTAGGTAACTGCTTTGCAGAATTACATAAGAAAAGTCCATACTGTAATTAGAGTAGTCTAGATAATTAAGTCAACTCCCCGAGTAAGACCCATGTATCACAATGCATCACTGATAACAATCTCCGGCTTGTTGTTTCCCCTTCACCTATGCTTTAGCAAGCAGCGGTTTCAGGCCAATGAATCAACAAGTAATGCGGTTGTACCTGATACAGCTGCGATAATACCTGATCAAAGCGACGTTGGTCTAACAGATTGCAACCATCAACGCGTGACGATCGGCAAGCACCTAGGGAGGTCAAAGAAAGTAGTTTATAAAAAGGATCTGGTGCAAAACGTAGACACTTAACCGAATCGATTATAGTCCTTCCCGAAAAGAAAATGTCGTGAAACCCCAGGCGTTCAAGGTCTCCACAATACAGATGGTGTGCTCCAAAAAGATGAGTTATGTATGGCTGAACAATACTACGCTGTCTACTTGTCACTAACGTCCGAAATTGAAGACTTCGATATTCTTGACCGAACTGAAAGCGGCATAATACTTTCCACCATACGGGACGATTCAAAAATATGAGAACAACCAACTTTGGCAAAACGAAAGGGTCTGGAACTACTTTGGATGATCAAAATAGCCTTCACGTTCTGGTCTGTACAGATGTTCCGTAAGCTTATGGTCACTTTAATTTGCCCGATCATTGAATATGGATCGCCAGCTAAAGCTGACCATCCAAATGGTTCCCGTTTACGAAGGGCGAGGTGGTAGATATCGAATATGCACAACCGGAGTCAATAATGGTACCTAAATTGAGGGAGTTGCCATATCCGGAACGCTGTAAAGCGCTGAACCTCTTTACCATCGAATTTCGACGATTGAGAGGCGTTCAAATCATGATGTATAAAGTGATCGTTTGCGGTGATATCTCAGAGCTCGCACGTTATTTCAACTGGCCGTCGATTTGCTTACGCGCGGAAATTGTTCCAAGCTAAGAGTAAAACGGACAAATTGGCTATCTATCGGCTCTCAAGGCACCCCATGAAAGCATGGCGCCATGTTATCGGGGCGGATACAGCTGCGGCAGGCTTCCTGCAAAGGGATAACAGAATTCAGATAATCAAGTCTTAAGATAATAATGTTCTCGAATTCAACTAAAACAGACAAGATAAGACAAAATACAACGTTAGAACATTTAACTGACATACTGTGGTTGCGATTCCGTAATCAGGGAGAACACACACCAATGACCACAATATGGAACCAAAACACCAACAATTATGCCTACAGTTTCTTCACTCACATTCCTCAGCGGCTTAAATCATTCAGGTAAACGGTCACTGGATCTCTATGCGCAGTTGAAATGAGCGAACTTAATCACGCGTTGGTATGCTGCCAATGCATAAGTTCAATACGTTTTGACCTAAAAACTACAAACGCGGGTCGAAAACGTTTATGAGTGTTCAGTGTTTAGGGCATCTTCACATAGCGTTTAATGAGCTTACAGGTCCCTGTGCATTTTCATTGAAAATATTTTTCTCTTAAACCTGTGTTTAAACATATAAATGTGTTGATGTATGTTAAGTCAGCTAGGTACCACCTTCACATTAACTTCGGTTTCGACGCGAAGGGGCTTCTCGGCCTACTTGTCCAGAGTGTGATTATGCTAAGTACACGCGGAACTGGATCCCCATTTCAGCTATTGCTTGCGGTGAAGCTTCTTCACGATTCTCGTGTTGCTGTGTGTCCAAGTTAAGATATCAAATCTATTTACCACTATTGCCAGAGTAGGGCACCGGGAGTTACGTGGGTCTGTATCATTATTTTGCTCATATACGTTTTTCCAATTAAGTCCTTTTGTATACCGCCGTCCTTTATAGTATTTTAGACACAACTTCCGTATTTCTGCGTTATGTTGCTTTTACACACATTGCTTGATTTGTGGGTCAAGGCGCGCATTTTATCTTTCAAAGCTAAGTGAAATAGATATTTTTATCAGTTTTCATCGTTACTTGCTGAAGTTACTAGCTTAATTATTGTTATTTATTTGTATATCTAACCCTTTAGCAACTGCACATACCGGTAGTTGTATTTTTTTACCAATAGGTCAAAATATGCATTTTTATACTGTTTCACCGACATAACCTCATTCTAGTTCCGGAAGATTTACGCAAAAAGCAAGTAATCTATTGCGTTAATACTGAAAAATACCTAAAAATTAGGTAATATATCAATTTCCAGCAACAAATAGTTTATATTACTTGACCTTGAGCCCGACTGGACACAACCTTAATTTCTGCTCTCAAACGTAGACTATTTGGATTCTGATACCATTTCGCCAGTACTGTTTTGGATATTATCGCTTCAATTGTATGTGCAAAAGTACTTTCTGCAACTCGTGAAATTTGTTATTGTGTCGTACTTCATCAGAAAACGGAATCAAATTGGAATTTGTTCTTCACGTCATTGAACTGAATTTGCAGCCTACAACCAAAGCAAGTGAAAACAGCCTGAAAAACCCACCAGTGACAAGATCAGCAGTTATTCAGGACCTCGAAGATCTACAAACGGCTGAGTCGTTCCTGAATATCCTGCATATTGTTTATACACATTTGAAGGTGCTTCTAAGTAATTAAGCGTATTGTTTACTCAGTCTGCTAGAAATATTTGCAATACTTTACACACCATCAGAAGATTTTCGTTATTTTGAATACCAGTCAACACACTACGTCATAGTCGCATTTCGAATTTAGTCGTTTCGTTTGCAAATGGAAGTAGCAAATAATACCTTCGATAATTCTACTAAACTGTCAACGGGGCCAGGGATGCAACCGCGGACGCCTCGGGTGGAAGTAGAACGGCTAGACGATGGGGCTATAGAAGAGTACAGTAGTGAGGATCAAATTAGATTATCAACTACAAAAGAGCGGTCTCGAAGTTTACTGAAAAGTCCTCCCGGCAAACGGACGAAAAGTCTCAGAAGTTTAAGAGGTGCAACTTATAAAGATGAGGCTTGTACATCCTGTCTTACGCTTCTGCACAAATTTGCAGACCACGATAAGGAGCTCCATGATCTGAAAATGGAGATGGAGGAATTGAAGAAATCTCTTCGCTTCCTTCTTAAAAAGGACAACATTATCGTACCTGAAGTTGAGAATAGCCAGCAGAGAAGAGTATTTGCAGAATCTCGGGGCGGAGCATCCACTGAGAAAGATGAACAGACACCGGCAAACCAAGTGGCGAAACTGGTAGCTTCCACCTCAAATCCTCTCGATACTGCGCGAAACAAAACACCCACCAAACAACACGCTTCAATCGGAGAAGGAGATTGTACAACTCCACTTTCTTGTGAAGTCGGTTCGGGCACAGAAAGCCAGCATAAAAAAGATAGTGGGTATGCTAAGGCTGCATACAGATCACTGAAAAAAACCACAAATGCGGAAGGGGGGCAGCACGAAGACAGCCCTGAACAAAGCCATCCCGGCTTCCAAAAGAAGTATATCTCTGGTGATGGTAAGGAAAACCCAAAGTCACAAGCCATTCCTATCGATACCTCGGGGTCTTCCGATGGCAGTAGGGCTGGAAATATATCAAGGGTCTCCCTTGACCGCCGAAACTGCATAGTCGTTCAAGGCCTACCTGAATCAGACGGAACTACTCCGAAGGAAAGGACGGATGCGGACGTTGAAAAGTTTCGGGACCTGCTAAAAGACATTCTCAGACAGCGAGAGACAGTAGGAGTTTGTGGAGCTTTCAGGATAGGCAAACAGGTTACTGAACAGTCGGAAACTGTCCGACCTCGACCTCTCAGGATAGTCTTGGATAACAAAGAACAGGTGAACTTGGTTCTGTCCCGGAAGACAGCTCTCCGCCACTCACATAAGACGGTGTTTTTTCAGCCGGACTACTCTCCAGCAGAACGTCTGAAACGCCGAGAATTGGTGGCGGAACTATGGGGGAGAGAGAGAGCTGGAGAGAGCAATCTGGCCATTTTCAGGGACCAAATAATACAGAAAACTACCATAGTGCTGTGGAAGCAGTCAATCCTGATGACGGCTGCGGTCCAGTAGTACTGGCAAACTCGCGCCCAAACGCATTGGACACTGCAGAGTCTCGCCGGCTGAAATTTCTGCATACTAACGCCCAGAGTTTATTCTCGAAGTTTGATGAACTTCAAATACAGGTAGCCGATGGGTCCCCTGATGTTATAGCAATTACAGAAACCTGGCTGTCACAAAGCATCAGTGATTCAGAAGTGGCGCTATGCGGATACCAACTATTTAGACGAGACCGAGTGGAACGCCAGGGTGGAGGAGTTGCTATGTATGTAAAGAACGAATTAAGTGTGTGCGAGAAGCCTGAAAGGATTACTCATGGTATAGAAGCTATTTGGCTGACAATTAAGGCACGGGGGTCGCAGCCCCTGGAAGCCGTGACTGTCTACCGACCACCGCGGACAAACAGTGATGCAGATGCGCGTTTACTGGGGTGCATAAAGGAGATAGGAAGTCGACCTGATGTTGTACTCATGGGTGACTTCAATGCGCCCAGCATATGTTGGAACAATTTGCGGGCAAATTGTTCTAAAAACACCTTTGGTCACCATCTGCTAAAAACAACACTTGAGGCCCTTTTCACACAACACGTCCTAGTTTCAACTAGAGCACGTGGAGGGCAACAAGCAAGTTGTTTAGATCTAGTCTTCACGAAGCATCCTGACACTATAGACGAGGTATGCTGCCTACCTCCACTAGGTCGAAGTGATCATGCTGTACTTTTATGGGATTATGGTCTTTACTCGTTACCCCCTACAGCAGACGAACCAAGGTCGAATATATGGCGAGGTGACTTCTCACAAATGAGAGTAGAGGCATCACAAATAGACTGGGGTCTTCTTTTCTCTGGGGATGTCACTGAGGACTGGAATACATTTAAGGAGTGGTTGTTGCAGCTACTGCGCAGTCATTGTCCACTTTCAGTGCCCAAGGTATCTAGCCGACCTCCATGGCTGAACAGAGCTATCAAAAGAGAGATCAATAAAAAAAGAAAGCTTTGGAAGAAGTTTTGCAACACAAGCTGCAACGAAGATTTTGAACAGTACAAAATCCAGCGGAACAAGGTAAAAAAAATGGTTTTCAAAGCACGACGGGACTTTGAGAGCGATCTACTGCATCGAGCTGTCAATAATCCAAAGTTGCTATACAGTTATTTACGGAAAAGCACACGTAACAGGAACCCGATTCCTGTTATGCAAACTGATGATGGTCACGAAATCTCCGACTGTCAAAACAAAGCAGAACATTTTGCTGAGTTCTTTCAGTCTGTCTTCACCATAGAACCTCCCTTCGTCGCAACTGTTGACGAGGTCGTGGAAGCACCAAATATTGGGGATATTTTGTTTGAAGAAGAGGCGATTTTTCAAGAACTAAAAAGCTTGAAGGAATGCAAATCTCCGGGTCCTGATGAAATTCCTGCCAAATTGCTCAAGGAACTTGCTAGAGAGCTAGCTAAACCCCTTTCACTAGTGTGCCAGAAATCGTTTGATACTGGAATACTTCCTCCGGACTGGAAATTAGCGCATATTACACCGCTTTACAAAAGCGGTGGTCGTGCATCTGCGAATAACTACAGACCCGTGAGTCTGACCTCCATATGCTGCAAAGTAATGGAGAAGATCATCAAGAAGCAATTGATGATATATTGTGAAACTCACAGTATATTGTCGAATGCGCAATTTGGATTCCGTAGGGGAAGGTCATGTGTAACAAACTTGCTTTATACGATGCAAAGCTGGACAAGGGCAATTGATGCAAAAGAAACTGTACATGCAGCCCACATTGATTTCCGGAAGGCCTTTGACAGTGTTCCACACCAACGTCTCCTGCATAAGTTGAGACTGATGGGTATCGGAGGCAGACTTCTTACGTGGATTGAGAATTTCCTATCTGGTCGTTCCCAAACGGTGTGTGTAGGACGACAACAATCAAGGCCGACAGTCATCGAGAGTGGAGTCCCTCAAGGTTCAGTACTCGGACCCACCCTCTTTCTCTTGTTCGTTAATGATTGTGTACAGGAATTGGACTGCGAGTGCGCCATGTTTGCAGATGATTTAAAAATATGGAGGGTCATCAGGTGTGCTGCCGATGAAGATAACTTCCAGGAAAATCTTTGTCGATTAAACGAGTGGTCGCATAGATGGCTGCTGTCCTTCAATTCTAACAAATGCACTCTGCTGCGCCTGGGAAATCGAAATGCGGTGCCTTATGCGCGACCCTACCATCTGAACGGAATCCCTCTGCAAGAAACAGAAATACAGAAGGATCTCGGCATCTTGATGACAGACAATCTCAAACCTTCTACACAATGTTGTAAGGCGGCTAAAACTGCAACTTCAATGTTGTACGCCATCAAGCGGGCATTCACGGTTTTTGATGAAGACTGTTTCTCGAAAATCTTCGGTACCTTCATAAGGCCACATCTTGAATACGCGATTCAAGCCTGGAGACCGTGGATGCGGCAGGATTATAACGTACTTGAGAGGGTGCAGCGGCGAGCAACAAAATTAGTAAGAGGCCAAGGTTCACTACCATATGAGATCCGCCTAAATAACCTTAATCTCTATCCTTTGAGTTATAGGCAGTTACGCGGAGATTTGATACAAACCTTCCGTATCGTGCGTGGCTTTGACTGCGCTCTCATGTGTGACGACTTCTTCCAACTCGCCACTACAACTAATCTCCGGGGGCATCCCTTCAAACTCTATGTGCCCCAAGGACGATTGGATGTACGGAAGAATTTTTTCTCTAATCGTGTCGTGGACCCGTGGAATAACCTTCCCGAGGCCATTGTTATGTCCCAATCTGTGGAGATATTCAAACACCGACTTGATATACACATGCTACAACACAACGTGAACTATGTGACAACTTAACCTTGAAACACCACTGCGCCATGTGACTGTCTATATTTTCCTGACTGAAAACTTGTTAACATTGTTTATAATTCTTGAGATTTTGATGTGACAAATAGGGAGTTCAAAGGCGCAAGCCTATTTTTCCCTCAAATATACTGACTGACTGATAGGTTATATTAATTCTGTGTAGCCTCTGCGGTAATTCAAATTTTCTGTCGAAATTTTGTGCATAACTTCGCTTAGAACATATCCTATCACTCACCTCCTATTCAATATGATACCCAAGCCACAACTGAGACGTAAATTAACCCGTTATACCAATCCTCCTAACAATAAACCCATCTTAAGCATGAAGAAACTTGATCTTGATGCTTAAGACAACTTTAGTAAGTTTTATAACCAATATGCTTGTCTGTTTACGGTCCTTGGTGCCATCGTTGATGGAAAGGTATCTACGCTCACTTCTCAGCAATGTGAGAAACTAGAGCCTTTCGTCAATATGGTGTCTACTGAGACCCGTGATCGGTAAAAAAGGAATTTTAATTTTATTTTGAAAAATGCTTCAAAAGATAAACAACCTATAGATGTTGCTGTTCAGTTTCTTCACTCTTGTGGCTTTAATTGTTAAGTTGCAGAAGCTAAAAGACTCTCATCCCGAAGTAAAAACCCGCCAATTCTCTTAAAACTTTTTTTGAGCGATAGAAGTAGACCGTATATTCTCTCAGCATGAACGGTAAGCCAACTATTAAAAGGAAAATAAACTTTGCGTATGCAGGGATAAAACGCCAATGGAGCGTCGGGTTTTATCCAAAGAAGCAAATGAGAACATTGGCTCTAGTTCAACAAAACTAAAAGTTGTCGCTGAGGCCGGCTCTCCCGCACAGGTAAGCCCCCATCCCTCTGGATCAATGTCAGTTTCCCCTGATACTTCTCCAATTCACCTTACTCGTGATTTGAGTGAGATTGTAGCCTTGTCAAGTCGTTCTCCTTCTGAGCTAACCACGTCTGTGATAGCTTTAAATTTCGATAAACCTACGAACGCCCCTAGTAAATCTATGTCAGTTTTCAAATTCGGCAATATGATAACCGATAACAACTCAGTATCTAACAAAGACCCAACCGTTCAGGCTAGCGCATTTCCTCTCCCAAAACCTCATCAACATACCCAAATATTTCAGCTAGCTAATAAAATTAACCGTTTTTCAAAACCAGTCATGCAATTTTCGAAGGCAAATTTTCCGTCAAATTATATAATGCCTCAAAATCCTATTTGAATGCCCCCTGATGGTTTTCCCATGCCACACTTCAGCCGTCCTTTCTATGGAGCCCCTTCTTATATGCCTTTCTACAATATGACCGCTCATTTGATAATAATTACTTGACAAACTGTAGACCAGGACCAGTTTGCTTTCCGCCTTTTGTTTCTCCCATGTCGTTTCCCTTTCCGCCACCAAGTTTTCCTTTTTTATAATTACTGACGAGCGTAACCTGCATTTGAAGGATACGCTCAGTATAGTCTCACTCAATGCGAGATCAGTTGTTAATAAGATGACAGAACTTAAAACAGTAGCATTTGTGCTTGATCCAGCTGTGCTCTGTGTCACTGAATCTTGGACACACTCTCTTATTTCTGACTCGACACTCGCCATAGATAATTTTAGTTTGTACAGAAAAGACTGCATCGAAAAGCGTGGCGGTTTTTGCCTTCTTTATATTAAATCATCCTTTGTACATTTGCCGTATCACCTGAGCATTTCGTTATTTTCTGGAAATTTTGTCTTATTTCAGTCATCCTGCCACAGAATAAAGAAGCGATAATTGGGTGTGTCTGCAATCCTTCCTGTAACTCAAGTAATGTAATGCAGCTGTGTGAAATGTTTGAAAACGTTGCAGAGACTCAATTTGATGTCAGAATAATTGTAGGTGATTTTAATCTGCCAGACATTGACTGGCATGCAAATACCTGTCCACCAAGATTTCAGAAATTGGTTGACACTATTTACTTTTCAAACATGTCACAACTGGTTAGTTCAGTGACCAGAGAGGACAACATATTAGATTTAATTTTTACAAATGATGTCCACCCTCTTTTTAGGAATTTTCACCGTGATATTTTCACAAGTGACCATGCCTTAATTCACCGTTGTTTTCCAGCCTCTCCGTCTAAAAAGCCAGAGGTAAAATGCAATTACCTCGACTTTGGTAACGTGAACCATGAATTAATAAATGATTTCGTAAGTAACCTAGATTGGCATAGCATATTTTTAACTAACGGTTCCTTCTTATTCCAGGAGCTATTGCGAAACCTTACAGAAAATATTCAGGTTCTTATCCCACTTAAGATTTTTAAATCAAATTCAGCTTCTTCTACTGTGCCACATTTTCTCCGAAATAGACTTAAGAAATTACAAAAAACAACTTAAGGATACGTCTTATAGCTCTTTATCAGTTCACTTAAGAATAGCGCAAATATATGAATTAGCGCTTAAAATAAGGCTTGCACGAGATAGGCGTAGGGAGGTCACAGCATCAAGTGATGCGAATTGTTCCAGATCAGTTGGTCAAGTCTTCCGTCGTGGGTCGTTGGCTAAGCCTCAGAAAGTCATTCCACCCTTACTCAATGGCAACAATCATTTTGTTACAGAGGATTTGGAGAAAGCAGCATTGCTAAATTCATTTTTCGCCAAGTTCTTTACCATCGAAACTAGCCCCACTCCTGTAATCCCCCTGCTGTGTGATGCAAATCTCAGTACCCTTAATTTCTCACCCGCTTGTATTCAAAAAGAAATAAGTCAGCTTAAAAATTCACATTCGGTTGGAACTGATAACATTCCAAACTCACTCATCAAACAATTAAGAGATTTCCCACCCTTACTTAGTAAGTTATTTTCAGTGTTTCTTTAGAATGGCTTTTTCCCGGACAACTGGAAAACTTCGATTATAATTCCCGTATTTAAATCTGATTCCCGATCTGATATTCACAACTATCGCGGTGTTCATAAAACGCCCTCTCTGGCGAAACTCTTTGAAAAACTTATTGCCAAAAAATTACAGATTTCTGCAAAAACTATAACATTCTCAGGTCATCACAGCATGGTTTTTACCGGAACGATCTTGTAAAACATGCCACAGGTTTTTTCTAAATCTACTTACTTCTCTTTGTAATGATCATCTATCTGTGGTAGTTATCTATTTTGACCTAAGTAAAGCATTTGATAAAGTTCCTCACAGGAGACTCCTAGCCAAACTAAAGGCTATAGGATTTCGTAGTCCTCTTACTGACTTCATCAGATCTTACCTTTGAAATCGACAACAAAAGGTCTTAGTGGGATCCTCGTAAGCTACTCCTACCGCAATTTTGATTGGTGTCCTTCAAGGTACCGTGCTAGGTCCGCTGCTCTTCCTGCTTTACATAAATGATATCTCGATGAGTGTTAAACACTTCTTATCTTATATTTATGCAGATGATCTCAAGTGTGTTCACTCCTTCTCTAACTCTACGGC
>JAYGXS010000006.1:36044499-36071583 GCA_036362985.1 Ligula intestinalis
ATACATGTGCTTTGGGCCTGAAAGGCTGCCACAACCTGTTATTTTTCAAGGTTACCCAATGACTGAATGTTCCAGTATCAAGGACCTAGGATTAAGCTACACCAATAAATTAGACCTTTCTCCTCATGCCGATAAAATTATAGCCAAAGCCGCACAGATTTGCGGCTTTATTTCTTATAATTTCTATCTTCCTGAAATGAAATTAAGACTTTATGGTATATTAATACTTCCCATCTTACAATACTTTTGCCGATTTTTCGGTCTCATGAATGAAGTTAGCCGTTCAAAATTGAACAAATTCAAAAAAAGTTCACACGAAAACTGTTGTATCCGACAGCTTCTAATTCTTGTAACTCAAATAGATATCATTTAAAAAAACTAAGGTTCCTTTGGGTCAGAAGATTAGAAGGAAGCTTGTGTCTCCTTTTTCGGCTTAACAAAAGCACAAATGTACCCAAGACTTCTGTCATTACCTCCGTCAGCCGTCCCTACAACCTAAGAAACTCGGCATTTGTTATACCCCCTCCTGCACCTTCCTCATGTAAACGCTCTTAGATTTTTGCTTCCAGATGTAGCTTTTTTTGAAATAATTTGCCAATTGAAATAATTTCGTGATCTAGACTGTCTGCTTTCAAGCGAAGCGTGCACATTTATCTGAACACTGATTATCTTAACCTTTTATTCTCCTCACTTTTTCCGAGCAGCTTTCTCCATCACTTCGAGAAAGGACCATCGGGAATTTAGGAGATCCGCTTGAAACTATTCTCTCTGCCCCGTGTCCACGAGAAAGCCTTCTTACCTTAATAAAGTGACTCAAAGTGACTTAAAGAGAACAAGGAAAACAAGTCTACGGATAACTCGGATAAGGCGAACCTCTTGTCCAATTTCTTTATGTCTGTGTACACCGAGGAGCCACATTTTGACGAGAATGTACAGCAATATATAATCCCAGCGGCGCATACAATAAGCACGGTATCGTTCGCAACAGACACTGTAAGAAAGGCCTTGAGACAGTTAAAGCTCACTAAATCGCCTGGTCCGGATGGATTATCAGCGAAACTTCGAAATGAGCTCACAGAACAACTGGCCTCCACGCTTTCAAAGATCTTTGGGAGTTCAATGGAGAAGGGGGCCCTGCCTACTGACTGGAAACTGGCCAACATAACACCTGTTTATAAAGGAGGAGAGTGAACTTCATTTATTAGCTTTAGACTAGTTAGTCTCACAAGCATTTGTTGCAAACTAATGGAGAAACTAATCCAAACGGAACTAATGAAACACATTGAGGAGAACAACGTGCTAAGGGCAGCACAACACAGCTTCCGAAGTAGCCACTCTTGTCTCACAAACCTGCTAACATCCATGGAAAGCTGGACAAATCTCTGGAAATATGTTCGTCGGTTGATGCGGTCTACATTGACTTCAGCAATGCATTCGATAAGGTTTCACACAGATGACTTATATCAAAATTGCATCAAATGGGTGTGACTGGAAACCTACTCAAATGGTTAGCCGACTTCCTAACAGGCAGGCGTCAGCGTGTTTGCATTGGAGACACCAAAACAGAATGGAAAACCATATCCAGTGGGGTTCCGCAGCGAAGTGTTCTGGGTCCCATTCTATTTCTGGTATATGTGAACGACTGCCTTGACTGCCTCACCTGTGAGAAAGTCATGTTTGCAAATGACCTACAGATCTGGAAGTCCATTAAAAGCTCAGAGGATGGACATACCTTACAAAATGACTTGGATCGCTTGCAAAAGTAATGTGAAAAATGACTATTGCAGCTTAACTTCAACAAATGCCAAGTAATCCGCTTACGGTCTAGTCGCAGAAAGGTGATACCATTCAAGTATAACTATTTGATCGACGGTCATCAAATCTAGCTAGTGAATGGACTACGGGAGTTAGGTGTACTCATGACGCCCGACCTCAAACCGTCAACTCACTCTGCTAAAACCGCAAAGAAGGCTATGGGCATCCTTGGAGCGATCAGAAGGTCCTTCCTCTATTTTAATGAGGAGCTTTTTGGGCGGGTCTTCAGAACATTTGCTCGGCCGATGTTAGAGCACTGCGTCCAGGCCTGGTGCTCTTGGATTAAAAAAGATTACGCAATGCTCGAAAAAGTGCAAAGAAGGGCAACCAAGCTAGTCAGCAGCTTAGGAGGTCTCCCATATGAAGGTCGTCTAGATAGGCTTAATCGTTTTCCTCTCTATTATAGGCAATACAGAGGAGATATAATCATGGTGTTTAAAATCGTCAGGGCATTAGACTGTGCTCTTCAGATGACCGACTTTGAATTTGCACAAACAATACATCTACGCGGTCATCCGTAAAAACTGAAGAAACACCATGCCAAACTAAAGTGCGGTCCACTTCTTCTCCCAATGGGTCATTGAAGAATGGAGTTAACTTCATTCCTCAGTTTTTCTTGCTGAAAGCGTCCACGCATTCAAAAGAAGCCTTGATCTTACTTTGCTGGTCATACATTTGGAAGACAACAACAATTTATATAGCGTATATATGACTTTGAACAATATGCATGATCTGACAGCATCTGTCTATATAATAATAATATTTTATGATGCCAGTTTACAGGCAATTGTAAAGAGTTGGTAATGCACCTCTTGGGCGCCTTCCAACACCTCGAAGACCGAAAAAAACCTCAAACAAACTCCCTATGTTGCAGCCAGTATTGGTTTTGTTTCAGGTTTTTTTGTTTTGTCAATACTGGGCGAGATAGGGAGTTTGTTTCAAGTGAAAAAAACCTGCCTTCAAAGGTATGATACAAACGGAATAAATGTACAGTTGTAAGCTGAGTTTACTCATCAACAGGAGAACTGCTTCATATCGTTTAAAAACATTAGTTCCAGACGGAGAGGGTTGGCACAAGAACACAGTGTTCTCAGTCTTCCTTCAATGGTTGTCGGCAAAATATTGCGCGTTATCGGCTGAAGGGTTGGCAGACTGCGGGCTGCTGCTTCAGCAGCATTATCTTCAGAATGAAGCCTGGCGGGGTTCAAAGTCCACGAACACCATCAGAGTGAAAGGGAAATTCCATAGAGTCAGCACCCAAAATTCATGACAGTTGTCCTGAATGTAAAAAAACTAGTTATAGCTCTCTTAAACATAGGGTAGTTTTGCTAGGTTTACTACTTTTGGGCAGCTTATTCCAGATTGATATGGCATATACTGAAAAGAATTGCCGGTACTTAACTGTACGTGCCATAGGAAGAAATAAAAATACGTCTCGCTGACTGGCGCGTCGAGATTGCTTAAGCTATCTTATTGTACTAAGGGGATTAAAGGTTTGACCATTCAAAAGTTTAAACAGTGAAAAAAGACCCTTCTGCAATCGACGAAGCCATAGGGGATCCAGCTTTATATGTTCGCACCTTTGTTGGTAGGTTAAGTTACGGTGTTCTGTAGTGAAAACTCTTCTGGTGAAGAAGTGCTGCACCGATTCTATTTTCTTCCGTTCACTAGTGCGCAGAAGACTGAAAAGGGGCGAGCAGTATTCAAGACTAGGTCTCACGTACATATTATAGAGGCTAGTTCTAACCTTGATAGTCTTTAAATTTCTAAGGTTAAATCCGGTGGTTCGGCGTGCCTTCGAGCCTATCAGGGCACAGTGCTCTGACAAATTGAGACTATTAGAGTAAGATATGCCCAAATCCTTGATAACTCCTGGGACATTTAGTTCATGGCCGTCAATGCTTAATTCCGGTTGATGATCGTCACCAACAACCATAACGGAACATTTGTGCCATGAAAGGGTGAGGCGCCATGTGCAACACCACTGGGCGAAGGCCTGAAGATCCTTTTTTATCAGCTCGAGCACGATGTTGCGATCTGCCAGTTTATATCAATAAGCGACTTTTAAATCATCAGCGTACATGAAGGGTCTGCCATACTGAAAACAGTCTGAAACGTCGTTGACAAACAGGCAAAATAGGAGCGGACCCAGTACACTACCCTGTATAACTCCACTCCTCACATGCGTGGGGTTGGAGATAACAATGAAAATTTTTACTCGTTGTGTGCGAGCATCCAAATAGGAAGATATGAAGTTCAGAGGCTTGCTACCTATGTAGGATTTTCAAAGGCTCTGCCTCTCTCCCTTATATATACGAAATTATACTAAAAAAAACAATGATCACCGATCAAAGGAGGTATAATTATGCTTTATCCTACGACTTTAATCTAATTTAGTTGTCTACAGCTACCTTTTCCGCCTGTGGCCTGCGAACTAGTTTTTATTTCTTCGAAAAGTCCGGACCTTAATTGCATCGAAAATCTCTTTGCCTGATGCAAGTCACCGAAACAAAGAAACGGGAACGGTTAGATGTGGAGCTAAGGGGTGGTGAAATTATCATTGAGGAGTTAAGAGTTGCATAAGGTTGGTTAACCGGAATAATGTTTCGTTGTTCCACAGTACAGGGGGCCCTGTTCCCCGTTTCAATCATGTCAGAGTAGTCACCATGATCTCCAAGTGGCCGTCATTCTTATTCGCTGAACTGACTTATTGTGAAATTTTTGAGAAAGTAATAGCACCAACCAGTTTCTGAAGTTTTGGTAGGCCAGTCAATGCGTAGCAAAGTAAAAGCACCTTCGATTATTTTGACATTAAATTGACCCTCTGCAGCGTTCTCAAAAATTTTACAGAGCTCGCTTTCATTGCGTGAATTACATGATGAATTGCAGCCACAGTCAATTACCGCTTTTTATTGTGCGGGAGGATGACTTAAATAAGGCAAACATTTTCAGAAAACAACGAAATGCTCAGATGAAACGAGAAATGTATACAAACTGATTGGACATAAAAAAGGTGACCACCGCCACGCTTTTCAGCGCAAGCGTGAAGTCAGAAATAAGATAGTTAGCACAAGATTCAGTGAACTGCAGCAAATATGGATCAAGCTAAAAGCTACTGTTTCAAGTTCTGTTATCTTGATAACAATTGATCTTGCATTGAGTGAAGCTATACTGAGCGCATTGCTGCGGTAAAGGTTATGCTCATGAGTATTTATAAAAAAGGAGGAGTTGGAGGCGGAAAAGAAAATTGCAGGGGCGAAACAAAGGCAGAAAACGAAACTGCCTGGCCTGTGAGTTGCTGACATGTGGTTGTTAAACGAACTAGGATTAGTTTACAACGGCATATTTCCACGAAATCCAAGGCGAAGAAACCTACATCGTGGGTGGGTAAATGTAGGAGTTGGTGTAAAAATATGGTTTTGATGCAAATTATCATAATTTTTTGGAATTGGACAACCTCTTGATGGACCAGTATTCTTATGATCCGTCACACGTTAACAAGTTCAAAAAGCGTGTGAACGGCATGAAAATGATGATCGATAGGCTGACAAAGGTTGGAGCCCTCACGAGAAGGGAAGCGCTGACCAAAAAAGTCACCTTGCGAACGATCACGCGCTTTTACGACCTGTCAATGTTCAAAAAGCCAGGAGTGCCCTTATACCCCATTGTCTAATTTGGCGGCATCTCAAAACTTAGGCTGTCAAAGTGGTTTTACGAGCTAATTCTTTTCGTTCCCAAGGGCTCGAGGAGGACATGGAGGTCGAAGGTGATCTGAGTGGCTTCGCAGATAGCTGCGCCAGTGTTCACAGTTCTTCGACAAGCAGATCATTCCTGTGTGAGGTCCTTTGAAGAGGCTTGAGGGAGTTCTTCAGGGTGTCCTTGTAAAGCCTTTGTTGTCCTCCTTTACGCCGAGCACCCCTAGCGAAATCACCGTAAAACAGTCGTTTGGGTAGTCGTTGGTCACCTAAAAACTTCTGCTCCTGAAATGGGCTCAGATTAGAATTTTTTAGAATTTATATTTGCTAGCGCCGGTACGGCACTATCCACAAAAAATAAGTTTCGAAGAAAATAAAAAAATTCAAAAACGAATTTGACAATGTCTGCAAATAGACGTAGAAAGTCGTAGTTATGTCAGCAGAAATTTTTCTTTTGGGGCAACATTTAGCAATATTTTGCAGTTAATTGTAAACTTAAAAACTTTAAAAAAAAGACACTTAAAAACACACGTAGAGTGAAGATGTAGGTGGAGTTCAACGGCCTTCATCTTCAAAAAGTGCGCAAGAGAAAAAACTGCTTTCAGAGAAGTAGAGCAGAAATAGGTGTGGGAAGTCTGATGATGGTTAATAGCCAATGAAACAGCAGCAGTTTAGACTGAATAGGTCCACGTGGTTTCGTTTTTTTGAGCGGTGATTAATGGAAAAATCTAGGGTCCCAGGGACACGAGGCAGAGAAAATAGTTTCAAGGGATCTCCGAAATTCCCAATCGTCCTTTCTCGGAGTCATGGAGAAAGCTGCTCGGAAAAGGTGAGGAGAATAAAAGCTTAAGATGACCAGTGTTAAGATAAATGTGCACGCTTCGCTTGAAAGCAGACAGTCAAGATAACGAAATTATTTCAATTGGCAAATTATTCCAAAGAAAGCTATATCTGGAAGCAAAAAACGAAGAGCGTTCAAATGAGGAGGATGCAGGAGGGGGTATAACAAGTGCCGACTTTTTTGGGCTGTATGGAGGGTTGACGGGATATTAACAGAAAGCTTGGGCAGATTTGTGGAATAATTAAAGCCACAAGGAGACAAAAGCCTGCTTCCAAACTCCTTATCCAAGTAAATCTTAGTTTCCTTAATTGGCATCTAGTTCAGTAAGAAGTACTAGAAGAAGTACAAATAGTAAATTCCAAGTCTACCGCGGTTGTACCTGCTGCCATTTTAAACTAAGCCCCCCCTGAATAGGTCACAAAGGTTAAAACAAGTGAAAATAAATCAACGGTCTTCTCATGCTCCTTTGTCTCAATTATGCACTTAATGCCAATTTGTGCTGCAGTACAGGCTGAGAATTGGAAACTGGAATGTGGGAAATGTGGTGAGGGGGATAAGGAGGGTAGCAGATCTAAAAAGACGTAAACATTTCCTCTTTTGAAGATATGAACTGATTGCTGACAATCTTATAATTTCCCGAGTGTCTTACAAGCCAAATACGCCCATACAAACTGCGACCTTCTAAGAAATTATACGTAACGTTTCAAGATGATTATCATGCTCTTAGTGTGAAAATATGCTAAAGAATGTTTTTGCTGAGGTTGAAACAAAAGTCCCTTCTTAATAGGGTTTTGCTCCAGTAAGATTGCGGAGATGGAACCTAAGTGTCTTCAACATGCGTACAGCCTGGATTTTAACAGCTTCGGTCAACTTGTAAAGTTTCCGATTGTCATAGATTTTAGGTGTGGTATAGGAATTGAGGAAGCAAATCGATAGGAAAGAATAAACGTCTGACAAAAAACTCCTACCTCTGAATGAAAATTCGACTGGCTACCGAGTTGCAAACGTCATGTTCTCTCATAGTGCCCTCACATTTACTCGGAAAAATAACAGCACAGAGAGGATTACACGACTCACAGGAGACTCCACTCAGTAGTGTGCATATGAAGACGAAATTTTCACAGTCCATACCCTCGACACCTGGCAGACAGAGGGACAATAATTTGAACTTAAAGTAATTTATAATCCCACTTAACCTGCTCAGTGTCCACTGCATTTCCTCGGCCTTCATGTACTGGGGCCAAAACCGAAAGCGGGAGCAGGTGCAGGTATCCATTACTGCCTAAGCCAACACCTAGGCGTATACCACACACCCACAAACTGTGGCATCTTCAATGTTTACGGATTGCCAATGACACCTACCATGTCCTTAGCCAGCGTCCGCTTTAGTTCGAGATATCTGTCGCACATCTGGCACGTTGTCATAATCATACTGTCACGGGATTCCTTTTCATATCCAACTAACAGCATCCGCCCGATAGTGGTGAAAACATGCTCGAACCCACGCAAACAGAGCAGATAAACACACGCTTTCTGGTAAGACTTCATGGCACTTTCATCGACCCTCACAGACGCCGGACACTCCCACGCAATGGAGGCAACGGTATACGACTGTTTTACCTACGATTAAAAAACAATGTGCTAAACTGCAGGTGGATTAGGTTTTGGAAGAGGTAAATGATTGGCGTTAAGTGTGGGGCCATATGGAAGGGCGGTGTTGAGGTCAGAGTTGAGATTAGGATGACATTAGTTTTGATGGTTCAGGTTTCGATTCCTGTTTACGGACTGAATTATGTCTAAGGTAAGGATGGGGTCAAGATAAAGGTTTAAAGTTGGGTCAGGTTTATTGTTTTGGTAATTATATGGGCATATTTAACCGTCTGAATAAAATATCGCAAGGCCACCTTCTTGAAGAAGGCTAACCGTTCTAAAAGCCCTGTCCTGTTAAGTAGTCCAGGACCAGTGCTGCCAGGACGCGGAGAACTGAAATGTCGCACATCCCGGTCACTGCACTGTGGAATGGTGACTGTGAACTCCTGAAGCAAAGTGCTTGAGGAGACAACCTCAGACAAATGATCCGAACAGCTGCTGAGTACCCACTTGTAGCAACCTCATGCAGAAATGTCCACTTACGATGTATGCAAATCCGCTGCGTTTTGTACTATAAAGTTAAGTTTTTGTCTTAGACGGTCGTAAGTTGTTTTACCGCACCACAAGGAACGACCATAGACAAACATGAATATAAACACCCGAGACATGCCGTCATTATTCTCTGTCAAGCTGTATGCAGAAGATGTCCAAATGTTTTCTCTCTACAGCTTATCGTGAACCAATGGGGAAGCTTTTAACGGAACGAGCAAAAAATTCTCAGTTTTCGCATGCTCGTTGTATATAGAGTACGCGCCAAAATTCATGCAACATACCGGCATATGCGAAAGATTGATACTCCTTCGCTGATTGGCATTGACTCAGGTTGTGATTCTGATCATTGTGTGGCCTTTTCTAAAGTTATTTTAATCATGATAGGATGCAGGCTTTTTAACGACCTTCGTTCTGACCACTAACAAAACGGTTATGCTGTTGAAGGCAACTACGTTAATAGTTTGCGTATTAACCATTGACTTTGACTGCCTTTATACAAATTTTACGGAAGACATGCACGAAAAAATATTTCTTATACTCGATTGATAGCAAATTATGCGTTAATTGCATTTTAAACACGCGAAAATTCCCATTGAATTCCCATTGTGCTAGCTCCATACCGTTAAAGTTCAAACCTAATTTAATACGATGTTTGACGCAAAGGGCGAAAAAGATCTGCTCAAATGATAGCATAGAAGAGGAGCTAAAGATGACTGAAGGCATGTGTCGACAAAAATGGATACTCCAGTCGATTTATCACCAAGATGATGACTGAAAAGCCACCAAAACCCGCAGTGTCAACCGCAGAGAAAAAGCGAATATTCACCAGGGTCCTATTTCACGGGAACGGACCAAGCAAACTACTAAGGAGGCGCCTGAGTCAAGTTGTAGCAACCACCTTCCCAGCAGCCAACCCGATGCACTGTTTTCGATGACTCCCATCCTATACAGAGAGATCAAGGACAAACTGCCAGCCCATACCACCTCTATGTGCATATATTCATTTACTTGTTCATGTGGGGCAGGATATATTGGTTGCAAGAGCCGGCGTTTATCCAAAAGAGTACGAGAACACATTCCAGCATGGTAAGGGAAGGGTCAACTAAAGGGTGTAAATAGTCCCATTCTGGCGCACTTGGTAGACTTAGACCATCGGGTGAATGCCAAAGAGGCCTTCCAAGTGATCTACAAGGTACCCTCAGGCTACTCAAAATTTCTTGGACAGCGTCTGTTGGATACGGCACAATTGGCTGCCATCAGGCTACGCCGACCGATCCTGTGCACCCAAAAGAACTTCATCGCGGCGCCGCAGTTACCATGGTCAAAAGCTGCTAATCCAACAGCCAGCAGTTTAACACCTCAGCCGACGTCCAGTTTCCCCCAATGCTGAGCGGATTTTGATCCCCTTTTACTTCCATCCAATTTCCCCTGTCCGGACAACAGTTCTATTTTCTACCAACCCGCATATTTGATTTGCTTAATTAACATATAAATGTAAAGGCCTGATGAGAATTATCGTCAATAAACGTATGGCCGTAATTTAATCTCCTAAATTTTAAACTTAAGGAAAGTGTACCTTTCGGTTTTAAAATAGCCTTCTTTTGTCGAATAATTCTGAAACGCACTGACTGCTACACTTGAATTCGTGATTTACAAACTGCGCATTGTGTGAATTCTGCTTAAGTAAAAGTACGTTTTCGTCTACAGTTTGAGGAAGAAGTCACACAATTCGTATAAAATGTTGCAATAGATGTGGAGCATACTTTATGCAGTAAAGGCAGTATCAAAAATTTTACGGATATGATGTATTATGAATGAACACCTCACAATCATAAAAGGCTCATAATAAGAGATTTTTAAAAACCGAAAGATGCTGGTTCTTTAAATATGACATTATCAGGTAATTCTATTCCGATCTGTTTCAGGTTGTACCTACCGTGCATCACTGTAACATAGCGAGCTAATGAAACCCCGCTGCTACACTGGAGTTGACCTACAATCGCCTGATGAGGCCCAACTAGGCCAAAAGGCTTCCTGATATGGTCTGTATTGTCAGTAAAATACCCTTGTTACTAAATATTACATTTATTGAAGGTGCAATTTGCTATCAAAAGAGTAAAAGAGCAACTCTTTCGTGTATGTTTACCATTTGGCATTTTTAAAGGCAATAAAAATCAATAATAAAAAATCATACTTATCAGATAGTTACGATTTTCAGTACACATGTTTTGTTAGTGGTCAGAAGAAAGGTCGCTTAAAACCCTGTATCCTATCATGACTGAAATAACTACAGAATAGGCTACACAAGAATCAGAATCACAACCTGAGTCAATGCCGATTAGCGAAAGAGTATTAATCCTTCGCATATGCCGGCATGTTGCACAAATTGTCACGCGTACTGTATTTGCCACGCTGTGGTGCTTCTGTAATCTTTGAAATGGGGGCGGCAATTAAAGAATTCTGCTGAATATTTCTCTAGTATGGACAAAAGGCAATAATCACTCATTTTAAGCCCAATATTCAGCCCCAATGCTCAGGGGGTTACAAAAGTAACAGTCTGGTATTTTTATTTTATTGATATGCACATAGACCTGAATCCTTATTTATGGATAATCGACTGAAACTACTGAAAATTGGAATTTTTTAACCATTATTTTAAGAATTGTTTGAACACTGTCATAACAAAAACCCTGAAAGAGTTGCAAAGAAATGTGCCAGAAGAAAATTGCTGTTAGTATGCACAAAATGGTACGCATACAATGGCACATGACGAATAAATTTTTTCAGAAGACACTATGGAAGAGGATCTCACGAAAATCCAGAACTTAGTCCGTAGGAACGGATATCCTGAGAGCTTTATTATGGCTGCCAAAAAGTGCCCTTTCGAGGATATGAGGCAGGTGAACTCCTGTAAAGACGCCTTGACGAGGCTATATTACGAACGTTTTCATTAGCGAGAGTTATGGTATTAAGCTCAACAAACCAGGTTTTGCATGGAGAAGGTAAGGACAGGTTACCGACTCAGACCACCTCCTCTCATTCACGTTCTCCTGTGGAGCAGGTCATATTGGTAGCATGAAACGGCACCTATCCAAAATAATAAAGGAACACCAGGACCATCAACAGCTCTATTGTAGCGCACACGGCGGATTCTGGACACCAGGTGGACCCCAACGAAGCCTTCAGAGTGATCTACAAGGTCCCACCAAGTTACCCTAAGTCACTGGATCAGCGCCTGCTAGCAACAGCAGAATCAACTGCTATTCGGCTGAGGAAGCCGATTTTGTGCACGCAAAAGAGCCTGCTGCAAGCTTAGCATGGCCAACGGCCACCTAGCTACCGACATTTTCCCCTGACCCTCCTCTCTCCCTTTAGCATCTTTTCCCTAATTAAAGCTTAATTAAGCCGCTTGTTACTACTATCGCAGGGGGTTAAGTATGTCTAACCGTGCAACTGCGATCTTCAGACCATGGTTACTTAGTGCAAAAGAGAAGTCGGTGAAGGCCAGAGCAGTAGGAAAAGTTTATTGTGTACACAACGGAAGAGGAGAATAGATTGACTTGGGAGAGATACGTCCGATCAGTAGGTTGACCGGGCCCAAGTGAGGTCTTAGAGTAGTCGGGCCAGAGGACAGATAGAGGGAGATCTTTCATTGGGTAGGTCGGCCTAGAGATTTTGGGCAGAGAGGCAACTTGCGTCGGGCACGCGTGCAAGCTCCTCATTCGTCGCCTCATAGATGCGAGAACTATGATTGGCTGATCAAGACGTCGAGAAAGCACATCGGTGAGCGTTTGGGAAAGTGCAGTTCAACGCGAGCTAGTCAGGCAAGCACGACGCGCTACACTACCCCACCCCCTCCCCTATATGCTGGACTAATTTGCCTGCAAAGTTCAACATAATTTACCAACAAGTTTACCATTTACACTTAACCCCCCTCCCATATAAATGTAGCGGCCTGATAAGAATTTATTGAAAGTATACTCATGTCCGCCAGCTGCTTTACAGATTTCTGTGATGGGAATTTTCGCAACATTAAAACAATAACACTTACAGTTATCATTTAATAATCGGCATTTCCGCACGTGAGCTCACCAAATATTCTACAACTGCAATCCTCCAATGGGCGTAATAAATTGAAAATCTGGTTGCCTTCATCCAGCAACTGGTAAACGGAAGAAAAAATGTTGGAATACCTACTGGAATTTCGGGCTGTTTGCTAACAGCCATATGTTAAATTACGTGTCATATGGGAGCATATGTATGGGGACATTTTCCGAAACAATTATTTTCCAATGAAATTCTACTTGTGCTTCACTCGCTCTTTTGCAGGAGAAGACCTTGTAAAAGCTTAGAACTGAGGTTTTAAATAGAATGTCCGATTTAAACATTTATCAAGGTCTTCTTAAAGCGCTGGCATTTCTTAAAAGCGTAATACTATTTTTAAACCACAAAAGACCTTCTTTGATAGAACGATAATTACGGTTGTAAGACTTTTTTTTTGGGGGGGGGGGGAGGAAACGCAACTTTAACTGTGTTTGCCTCACAAGGAGTTTCCTGCGAAAATCCTTGGGGTTCATGAGTTAGTCCACGCGGTGTAGAGCGGCCCACGCGACGCGGTTGACAAAATGTGGCTTATGAACACTCAGAACTAGAAAACTGTGCATTACTGGCATATTCGCGCAACTGCGGCGTCATTTTAACAACATCTCAGTCGAAGTTTTGGGCCTCGTTCTCAATAGACCAACGTCGTCGAGAGAATGCTGAAATTTGCGCCGCAGGACCCAATGGTTATCGCCAACACAAGCTTCCAGTATGTGCTTTGCAAACTACTGCTGTGGCTTGGTAAAGGCTAACCTAGCAATAAAGGAGAGCCCAAATGGCCATCTCAACATGGTACCTGTATAACCAGTTTTCCGAACAAGACATGCCATGCCACCTACTCATAAGACAGAACACCTACAAGTTCACTTCCGTATGGATGGGTGACAGCTTATGCCTAATTCGATGGCAGCCTACTAATATCGAGGCCTCGGTAAACAAATCAG
The DNA here is from genome assembly GCA_036362985.1 of Ligula intestinalis. Taxonomy (NCBI): domain Eukaryota; kingdom Metazoa; phylum Platyhelminthes; class Cestoda; order Diphyllobothriidea; family Diphyllobothriidae; genus Ligula; species Ligula intestinalis. The sequence continues at coordinate 36,058,038 of JAYGXS010000006.1, forward strand.
GATGCGCGCGCAGGTATTTAAACCCGCGTTGTGTGCAGTATGCAGGACGCGAATGTGGTACGCGCAGCCAAGGATGCCTTCTCGAGCTGCAGTCACTTCCCTGCTGCTCCTGGCCTCTGTTGTTCTCCTGACCACTGCCCATCCCAAGGAGGAGGCGATAGAGGATGATCTGCTGGAAAGTGCGCTCTCTGCAGCTGACCTACCGGAGACACCCGCGGAGATGAAAGCAGAGAGCATAGAGGTTATAAGGCCTGCTGGATTCTTCAGGCGAGTATGGAGAAGAATACGTCGAGGTTTCCGAAGGGTATTTAGACGTGGAGTTTACTTCACATATACCCGTCGGTTCTAAAAATTAGACCCATTCTTTTAGCCTCCACGGTTAATAAACATGATGTCAGCAACAGTCTACTTGAAATAAAGTTCACATCTACATCAACTAATGATCTTCTGCTGCTTATGTTCATTGAAAAGGCGTAACACGCGGGGACACTTCCGTTCTGTCATTGGGTTTTGCAGCAGGAGCACTGGCTGTCTCTCCCTGCGTTAAACGAGAAGAAAAATCAACAATGCAGTGACCAGGTGCTCTGGTCTTAAATAATTTGAACTTGAGAGAGTTATAGGTTGCGCAATAGTTGTTAAGATGTGGTCTTTGTAGCTCTTAATAACTCATATTTTAAAGGTCAAGCAAAATTTGAACATTTCACTAGGAGTATGTAGCAGGGGTTGAAGGCATTCAGAGGGCTGAGTAAGGAGATGGCAGAGTGCGCGCGCAGGTATTTAAATCCACGCTGTAGGCAGCACGCAGGACGTGAATGTTCAACGCTCAGCCAACGATGCCTTCTCGAGCTGCAGTCATTTCCCTGCTGTTGCTGGCCTCTGTCGTTCTCCTGTCCACTGCCCATTCCAAGAAGAAGGAGGTGATAAAGGGAAGGATGATCTACTGGAAAGTGCTGTCTCTGCGGCTGACACACCGGAGACACCTGCGGAGGTGAATGCAGAGAACAAAGAGATTTTAAGGCCTGCTGGATTGAGAAGGTGGCAGCGTCGTGTGCGCGGAAGAGCCCGCAATACCGTCAGACGAGTCGGGGACGCAATCAGAAAAGCTCTTCTAAACAGGGCAAGGAACCGTATTCCTTATCCTTACAATTTACGTAAATTTTTCTTTTTTATAACCTTTCATCGTGTTACCAACGAGGAGTTAAAAAAACGTTCACCTATCTTTCCCTCAATTAAATGATACTGATACTGAATCATGCTAACGTGCGCAAGTATTAGATGCATAAACGTTTGTTTGGCACTTTGTCCACATGCTAATTCAAAGACATTTTCCTTAATACATTTCTATCAACTATGCCTCTTCTGCTGCTTACCATAATAAAAAAGGCAGAAAATACGCACAGAACCTCCGTTCTGCCATGGGGTTCTGAGGCGGGAGCAGTGTCTGGTTGTCCGTGCTATGAATAGCACTATCGACGATGCAGCCAATATCTTAAGCAGGTGCTCTAGTCTTAACGAGTTTGTAATTGACAGAACGGAATCGATGTTAAAATGGCATTTCTTGTTTGCATTGTGGTCTCTGTGGACATACCTAAATCAGATTTAAAAGATTAAGCAAAACATAAACATTCCATAAACCTTAAATGTAGGGAGTTGAGGGCATGCAGACGGCAGGGGTTATAGCCTCGTTTAATCAAGGCCTGAGGGAGAGGAGGGGGCAAAGGAAGAATCCTTCAGTTCTGCCCCTTTGTTGTGGCTTGAGGTAGTAGGAGGGGGAATTTCAGGGATCAGGCCTCTTCGAAATTAAACGGAGGGTCTGACTTTCGGATTTTTAAACTTTTGTCGCATCGCAACACATCCGCCGAGGCGTTAATGAATGACAGATCTTCAATGGTGCACCCCAATGTGGATGCCTGTATTGCAAGGGACACTGCGTTAATACCCCGGGGGCTAGAACTAGGATTAATTTAAAGTTGTAACGTGGAAACTGGTAGCCCCTGCGTTGGGGCACAAGACCAGCCGCAGTGCAAGAGAAGGCACGGACATTTCCACGTCAGAAATCTCTGGATTCTGGGGAAATTTGTGGGCAGACCTCTTTGACTGCTCATATCAGCGAACTTCCTGCTTACTAGGCTCACCTTCTATGCAAATCGCACGCCTAAAGTCCCCTTCAAGACGCCACACCAGCTAATGGCTAACTCTTGACAAACACAGTGCACACCGCAATGGCCATTTTCGCCTCATTGGGCGCTTAAAGGTTTCCATTTTCATAGCACATCCACCGACCCGTTAACGAGCAATAATTCTGCAATTGTCCACCGCATTATAAACGCCCCTTTTGCAAGTGATACTGCTTTAGTATCCCAGGAGTTAAGAATAGGATCAATTTAAAGTTTTGTCGCGGAAACTGGTACCGACCGAAATGGGACATAAGTCCAACCGCAACAAAAAAATACGTAATAAATCTTATTACTCAAGGAGCGGTCGGTAGGATATTAAGTGAGAGTTCCAAGTCAGTAAACTCTGGATACTGAGGCAGATCTCTTCGATAGAATGACTGCTCATATTAGCGACCTACCCGCTTAGTACGCTCACTTGTAATACGAATTTATCCCTAAATTCCCCTTCAAAACGCCACACTGACGTATGGCTAACGCCTGAATGGGTCAGCCCGTTTCCCGTTAAGAAGGTCAGACTTTAGGAACTAGTCGGGACTGCTGCTAGTTACTCCGATGAAGTCGAGGCTTGATGGGCAAACATTGAATTCAGTAGCCGGTTTGCAGCCCACTGACAATAATGGATTCAACCGCTGGTGTGAGACATACACCCACACGTCGTAATGTCTCACAAAAACCCAGAAAAGCTTTGCAAGCGCATTCTGCTGAGTCGTTACGTTGGAAAGGATGACTGAATTGATGAGGGCGACATTCTCACGAGAAATTTCAATCGTGTGAGGCGAAAGTTACTTAAGTTGTGGTTTACGCCTCTTCCCGCAGTCTATAAACAAGTGCCATGACGTGTCCAGCCCATATGCGGTGCTTAAGCTCAGTTTCGGCAAAGGGCAGTACTGCCCTAAGAGGCCAGTTTTAACTTATAACAATAACCAACTTTAACAAATGTTAGCAACCCGACTTAACCCGTTTCTCCTTAAATTTCGCCAATTTAAGGTGAAGGTTCCCTGTTTTCGTTTAGTCCCGCCAATATAAAGTAGACTTCCCCGTTTTCTTTAAACCCCGCAAATATAAGGTTGAATTTACCTCAATTAGCTTCGGTATTCTGAGCAATAGGGGTTTATGTTGATGGACGTTGATTATATTTAGAACATTGAAACAAAGACAAGACGAATCGGTGACGGATCTCGGCGATCGACTCGTCTTCTTTTCAAAGGTAAGTTTCGTTAGTTTTACAGTGCTTGATCACTTCCACCACAATTCAATATGCATTTGCACTTACTAACCAGCAAGTTAATGTTTAAAGTGACAACACGCTAGACAGTTGGGCTGGGGAAATCATTTTATTTGGCAGTTAAAGTAAAAAGCGACTGTTTGGACGTACAGGTGAAAGCGTCTGCTAAGGCCAGCGTCAGTGAACCAGATGCTCGAGCAATCATCACGTGATGGCTGAATCACGCGACAATGCTTGTCTCTAGATAAAGCCGTATAGTTTGACGTTCGAGGTTTGAGCCAAAAAAAACCATGTGTCTAACACGCGGCTGGAGGCATTTTGTTGTTCTACGGTGCTTTTAATTTGCCCATCCGCATCCACGCACAGATATGAAAAAAAAACGCAGACAAATCCTGTGATGGGTCAGAGCGGTCAGTTGTATTCCACCCCCTCTCACAGCAAGCGTTAGATTTCCAGTAAATTGAAAACAGCTACTTTCATCTGGAGAGGGTAAGCTTTGTCAGCTGTACGTATTCAGACTTCTTTATTAATTAGTGGAATTTGCATGCTGGTTACCAATTAGAGGATGAATGGTTGTTAAACTCAACAGAGTTGCCTAGTGCGAAGTCCCGCGTAAATAGGTTTGGCGTTTCAGGAGAGTTTTCATCCACATCTAGTGGAGATATAAAAAAAGAATGTTTACGTTCCGGTTGAAGCAAAAGTCCCTTCTTAATAACTTCTTGTTGAGATGGAAGCAAAGTCTTTTCCGACATGAGTTTAGACTGGAGTTGGACATATTCAGTCCCCTTTGGAAGTATCCAACTATCATCGATTTTAGGCGTGGTATAGGATTTTAGGAAGCAAGCCGATAGCAAAGAATAAACGTCTGACGAAGAAACTCCCCTCCCTGAATGCAAGTGCGACTGGCTAGTAAGTTGGAAACGCCCTGTCCTCGCCTTCCGCCGCACGGTCTTCACCGTTCCGCGAAAAAAAATACTCAGAGACGCTGACATTACGCACAGGAGTCTTCGCACATTAGTGTGAATATCAGGACGATTGTTCATCTGTCTTTGCCTCCAAAACGTGTTGGGTGAAGGGACGATAACTTGAAGTTTAAGTCATATAGTGCCCGTTCAGAATCCACTGCATTCCCTCTTCCTTCATCTATGTGGTTCAAAACGGGGGGCAGGAGCAGGTGCAGGTATCTTGTAGGGCCTGAGCCTTCGCCTAGGCGAACACCACGTCCCCAGAATTGTTTTCACTTCCGTCTCCCCTCAGACGCCTGTGATAATGACGCTTCCATGTCTTAGTATACATAATTACTATAATTAGCACTTTAGAATAGGCACATACTTCTAAGAACAGCATCCTAGGCCAAACTTATTAAAACGTTACACAGCTTTTGGTGGACAGAGGTGAGAGGGCGGAATCAGAAGCATGCTCTGCTGGGCTCAGAACCCCTAAAATGTTCTAAGTTGGAATAGTTTGAACTCAGATTCACACTCCTTGTTGAGATCAAGGGGGTATGAGCCCCAGCCTTGACTTAAATCAACGCCATCTCTGAGAAATGGTAGCTTCAAGTCAGTATTAGTTCTACTGCATTTCTTTCTGAGATTAAGGCGATATGTGCCTAGTACTACTTTAATCATCGCCACTTCTGACTGATAAAACAGCCAGAAATAGTAATATTTATACTATCTTTCAGCTTCTTCTCTGGTTGATAGTAGAAGTAGTAGTAGAAATAGCAGTACTAGCCTTGGTTTCCTTGAGTGTGGCTTGACATCTACTGAAGGCGGGTGAAAGTAAATAGTGTGGTAGTTCCAGCGCAGAAGCCTACTACCACTTAAAACTAAGTAGACGGTGTTCTGGTTGTATTGGAGAAAGTGGCCAACGACTGGCCCCGTTTAGTCTTCTTGATTCCAGGCGAAGGTGAGGAGTAAGGCTGGTGCTAACTACGTCCGTTAACACTATAAAATACCCCCTAAACCCACTGGTAGGTGGACTTCATCGAAATCAATGGTCGAGCATACACTTTAATCAGTTAACGAGCTACAGTTTTTTTATCCTAAAATACCTCGGATTGAATGACCAGGGGTTTTCTTTTCATTGCCGCCTCGATCCTCTACTGCTTAGCTTTTTTGACCTTACCTGCAAACAGGCTATGCATAAACATTTCAAGCAGTTTTTAACTATTGTTCTAGGAAGATGATCTGCCTATAGATTTGAAATTCTCTACATACCATTTTACTTATTTCTGTTGTATATCCGGTCATCCAATTCGATAAACAGCGCAAGAATTGTTAGTGATCGCTGGGTGCTTAAAACATAAAATGCATTCATTTATCTGCCTGGCTATCCGCTATTCTTCCACGTTAATAGCGAAAATACTTTGAGGTTAGCTCGGACCAGAAACATCTCACTTACGCCTTCAAGGTTAAGCTAGATAGGTGTTCGTCCAGAGAAGTGCATAACACATACAATATTTAGCAGTTTTTGGCTGAAAAGGTGCCATATTATTGTTGAAACATTATCACGACCTGACACCAACACCTTGACATTCAAATACAACTCCACAAAGCTTGCAGATTTTTAAATAGAGGATGAGTCCATAGCTGACTTGCATAAGCATACTTCGACCTAAACGCCCTCTCTTGGTCCGACCCGCAGCAGACTGTTAACGAGCTGGGCGGATATTTCCCTTTTTTCTCATCTTGTCGGCGGCCTCAGCAACAGCAAGGGATTATCAGGCCATAGCATCCGCACTCGGTGATTATTCCAGTGACCTCTGCGATACTCCTCCCGTTGGACCCTTTCCTAAACCCTAACCCCCCCCCTCAGATTCTCTCCTCACAAGAACGAAAGGTTTTTCTCCTAAAACATCTCGAGAAGTTTTTTTTCACTGTATGTTCCTTTAAAAAAACTACGTTCCACCTCATAGCTCAGGTCAGTTAGCCTCTTTAACAAACTGAAATATTGCCAATACAAGCAAACATGCGAGTCGCAGAAAGTAATTGAGGAGAAGACGACTCGAGCACTGGGACAATACTTTTATTCACCTGACGTTTCAAGATCCGTTTGTCGCTGCTCGCTGACTATGTCTCTGATGACGAATCCTCGACGGATCTCGGAACGTCAAGCGAATAAAAGTATTGTCCCAGCGATCAAGTCATCTTCTTCTCAAACTGAGATACTGTTTTGCTGCTACCACGACACACATGTGCAAATAGGGATCTGGACAACGGTATTTTATGTAGTGCAACTCATATATCTTTACTTTTAGACTTTAGTCCTACGAAAAACGGTGGTGGTAGGGTTTTATTGCGTGGGGAATTAACATAGGTAGTGGAATACACTTTAGTAACTACTAAAGGAATTTTTATTGTATTTATAAATGTTGTTTATTTATATCTGTAGATATTCCTAAACTGTAATGCAGAAGTTGGAATCAATAGCTCGCCCCATATGTCAACCGAACTTCTGCCTGCGCTATCTAGATGAGACCTTTGTCATCATCAAGAAGAACCAGTTAGACATCCCCCACCAGAAGCACAATTCTTCATTCGCAGGAATTGAATTCACATATGAAACGGAAGTTGATAGACAACTCCCATTTCTGGATGCCCTCGTATACCGAAATACCGATGGATCACCCGTAAATTAGTTTTTTCGTAAAGAAACATATTCAGATGTCATCCTACATTTTGAGAGCAGCCACCCAATCTCTCACATAGGAGTACTATCTACAACCTACTAAACCGAGCCAAAACCCTCGGCTCTGTTGAAGAACGTTACTAAGCCGTGATGAAATACCTTTTCCAACTATTCTCCAAAAACGGATATCGCAGACACTTCGTGCGTCAGTGCATGAAATGACAGGAATCCAAACAAAGAGGCATTGCAAGTGATAATACGACCCAGGCATCCAAAACGATAACCTGGAGAAGTCTCCCATATGCAGAGAACGTATCTGAGTTTGTTGAGAGACAACTAAGATAATATCAGATAAAAGTGGCGCATCAGCCCACAACCATCTTACGCTCACAGCTTGTACACCCTAAGGACAGGGTTGGCTATTTTGAAAGAAAAGGCGTCGTCTACAAGATCCCGTGTGCCAATTGTGATGCAGTTTATTCTGGCAAAATTGGGAAATATGCCTTATACCCCATGCATGAACATCGATTTACGGTCACCAGACAAGAACGCTCATCGCAGGTGGCCATGCACACATTAGCAACTGGTCACAAATTCTTGTGGGAGAACACACGGATTGTCGGCTCTTGCCCAACCAGAAAAGGCCGTTTATTCCTAGAGGCAATGCACTCAGATAAGGTTCGCATCAACAGGCACATCGAGCTGGACGCGAGCTATAATTATCTGAAGACCAAAGTTCATCGCGCGCGGCCTGCCACGGCAGGATGACGAAATGCATGCAACACCTACTGGAACGGACTGTAGCTAATTACAGTATAATTTGGTAGGCATAGTTAATAAAATTAATTGCTCTTGCACACATCCCACAGTCCGACGACGAGCTGGGGAACAAGCCTCGAAAATTCACAGATAAAAGATTCAACATTCCCAAAGAAGCCTTTTCCTTCTCAACTAAATACTTTGAGATGCCCGTATTTAAATTGTCGTAATCCGTATTATCGTTTAAGGTATTGCGGAAAAAGAAACCACTTTTAAAATTGCAGGTTTTTCGACATTCCTGAAAAATAAAAGTGGCGATTAGGAGGTCATCTACTTCAACTTACCTGAGGTCCAACTTACCATTCTGGAGTTTGATTGGTATATTCCGCGGCGTGAATCGCCGTGCACAACTCAGTTAACATGCAGAACAACTTCCAGCCGACTCGGGAAACAAATTCGAATACATTTTCTTCACTTGACACTTCATTCTAAAAATGTCCTTCCCTTCTTTTCCTATTAACCCACCTCCAAAAACTTTATAACCGCCGTTTCCTTAGGAGAAAATGCTCGAACTAAGGTTATATGAGGTGCAATAGGAAAAAGACTTTTGCTGGGATCTCAAAGACAAGCCACTTCCATATCCTTCAAATATACTGATAGCATAAATAGTGTCCTGCACCATCAGATGTGGCTCATTTACGAGCTTTTTTAACATTCAGCTAACAGTACCAATCGACTGTCGGTACAAAAATGTCCAAATCTACGCATACAGAGCAAATAAATAGCACGTTAGGTTCAACGCATCACCTGCCCGTAACGTGCTTTCGCGTTAGACCGAGACATCTGTCGTGCGTGACCTTGTCATGCACATGCATTAACGAGAGATTGTTTTTCACATCCAACTTTCGGTACAAAAAGTTATAAACCCACGCATACAGAACAGATAAACAGCACGATAAGTTCATACTTTTATGAACTTTCCTCCTCCACAGACGCCTCTGTCTTAATGACACTCGCACGCAAGCATTGTGCATAAAGCGTTGTCTGGAGGTCTCACTGACGGCCCTAGCGTTGGCTTAACCAGCGTAACCTCTGACAAATGATGACGGCAGTGCCAGCACCAGTACTACTGTACTTGTTGCCGAGATCGGGGGGATATGAGCACAGTGCTGACTTCAATCAAGGTCACTTCTGATTTACAAAACAGTCAGTGATAGTGCCAGCAAATACTATCACCAAGCTACACCCTAGTAAGTATTATTGGTAGTAGCAGTACTAGTCCTGGCTTACTAAAGTCTAGCTGGACACCTATTTCATGTGAACGAGGGTAGACAGTGCAGTAGCACTCGCACAAAGTTGTCACTGAAGACTAATTTAGGCGTTGTTTCAGGCTGCATCTGGTGAAAGCGGCTTTCACCCGAAGCCTGCTTCTGTCATCTCGACTATGCTCCTGTCACCGATCAAAGCCATAATGGTTACAGTGGGGTAGATGGGGGCGTGTCTAATTTCACTATGCCTGACCACAGTCACGTGCTTTCGGGCAAATGGTGGACAACTTCGCTTGCGATCTTAAGAGAAGCTACGGCCTGTTCATGTCATAATCTACGGTTTCCTCATCTGCTTCTCTTTGTTTCCCTGATTTTCCTGACGGTTGCGGTCATCTGCGCACACAACCGATCGGGTCTCCTTTTACACCAACCACCTGAAACGGTATCATAGAGTGGGCCTTCCACTGCGTCCGCTTGCACAAGTTTACTCAAACACCCAGCCGTTCATACATGGAGGTAACGTGTTTTCTTAACGCTACTTTCATCGGTTCCGTCCACTTCAGTCACCGCCCTAGATCAGCAGTTCATTCAGGCGTCATCGGCATGTTCAGGTGCTGCCCCGAGATAAAACCTGTGGATATTAAACGGGGACATCATTACTGCCTAGATATCCTTCTTCTGGATAAAGCCAAAACGCAGAGTGTTACGAACATCGAAATACTAGACGGCACAGAAAAAAATAAGAGTGCTTAAAAGTTATGGTGCCACAGTGTCTGCTCTCGACAATCCCTCACTTATTTATTCGGGAATGTTTCTGTCACCAGACGACTTTGCTCCATTTCCCAACTGTTGGTTCACAGCTGAGCGAGCTAATATAGCTCGAAAACACTTTCATTAAAAACAGTTGCAACTTTTAACACCTACACTGAACGTACTAGTCTTTTCCTAAGGCAACACCATATTTCACCAGCGTCTGCCATTCTTTGAGGCGCACTGCGGAGATATCCACAGCCAGAAACTCAACCGCTGAAAGTCGGAAATGTTTAAACACCAATAGAAGGGCGATCTGAATCTCTAGAAAGAGAAGACTCAATCACTGGGAAATTTTTTTATTTGCCTGACGTTTCGAGATCCATCGCAGATGCGTCATCAGAGACATATTTAGAAAGCAGAAGCAGATACGCATCTAAACCTCGTCGTACACGAAAGCCCAAAACAGTTTTGATTATGCACAAAACGGTATACTTACAGTAGCACCTGACAATTTCCTTTAAACTTATTAGTAATTGACCGGCATTTCTCCGTATGAGCCCACAAAATATTTCACACCTGTGACCTTCCAATCAATGTTATCAAACAAAAATCTGTTTGCCTTCGTCCACCGTAACTCCAACAATTTAGAAACGGAAGGACCAACTAGCAGTTTTCGTGAAGTTATGTTTGAATAAATACTCAAGCTTTGAGCTGTTTGGTAACTGCCATATGTGACGAGTAATATTAAAGCGCTCCCCCCTCCGGCATCCTAATGGGGGACATGTAGACGGTTCCCGCAGCCACTCCTATGTGACGAGGCTTATGGTTGTCGCGGCTACACCCTCTAGTCATTTCCCGATTAAAGGGGTAATCTGTGCTGTCCCTAAGTAGGATTGCTTATTCCTCAAACGTCCGCAGCAAATTTATCTAGGTACAGTGGGGAGATGGGTAACAACTGTTACATGAAACAGCGATCTATTGTAGGGTGTACACATGTCGTGATTCCACTTCGCGTACACGCTCAACAACTCACGGCTGCTAGTACGTGCGCACGCACCAATGTCCACCTTCACCAATCCACTCTAGCCAATCACCCCTCTGTGTCTGACGCACATATGATCGCATTGTAGATGCTCTGATGACTCCAGCGCTCGCACAGCTTGGACGGGATGCCCTCGCAAGTAATCGTGTACCTGTGGGATAGGAAGTAGTTCGGCTGGATAATAGAAGATGAACGTATCCCAACGGTTATAAAATAGTCAATAATTAAAGGTGTGGAGGACCAGAGTGTTAAGGATAATGTATTATAAGTGTAGAAGGAGTAGAATACAAGTAATAGGTTAGTGACTCCCAGACGGGTGCAGTCCAGCCATGAGTGGGCCGGAGGCCAGAGTCGCATTCCGACTACGGAAGTGTCTGAGCGTAAGCATTCACCAGACTGAGGTCCTTTGTGGACTGGCCTTGGGAAGTGGTTGGACAGTTAGGTCAGACCGACATGTGTCCATGACCTTACCCTGCCTTTGACACGTTTGGGTGCGCACGTGCTTAGGAGATCCGAGTAACAGACATGCCAGACATGCCCCAGAAGCGCGTGAGCAAAGCATGACTTAGAATATGAGGTCGCTACCCACTCCTTCGACTGTCAACGTCCTTAAACCTATTCTCTGCTAGCTCGGTCCAAAATACACTTTTCCCGCCCACTAAGTGTCCTACTTCTTCTCTTTCCACACGGAAGCGGCTGCAAAGACTGCAGTGACAAATATCTTGGCGACTGCACCAAGGGCAGAGCCAAGAAGACCGAGGACGAGATCAGACGCAGGTGGCTCGTGTGGCGTGAACTTGCACCTAGGTGTGCTCACACACCCTCCCCCTCAAACGTGCGACATTTCCGGAAGGCACAGAAATATAGACACAGGCATTATCGACTTACCATCCACACGCAAATACGCAGCCGACACCATGGTTTTACTCTTTTTTGTTCTCTCTCTCTCTCAGGCATGCCTTAAACCCGCCAACGGCCACTTATACCAGGCAAGCCAGCCAGCCAGCCGGCCAGCCGGCCAGCCAGCCTGGGTCTGAGTTCTGTCTGAGTTTTCAAGTCGAGGGGTAGCCCGTTAAACCCGGAGGCAGGAGTTTCCTTGGTAGCGCACAAATGTTCTTATTTCAATTTACATGCCTGCTCAATGCATTTCTATTAGGGTGAGGGTTAAAGTTATGTTAAGGGTTAGAGTAAGGGTAAGGGTTATGGTTAGGGTTAGGGTGGGATAGTGGTGTCGTATGTAATATGCCCCGAATTTCCATCTTACGTGAAGCGTGCGGTAGGCATGTAAATATAAATAAGAACATTTGTGCGCTTCCAAGAAACCTCTTGCCAACCCGGACTTGAACACGCCATTGAACACTGCTATCTGATGCAGCCAGTCTGAGTTCTGTACAGATCAAAGTGTACATTAAGGTGACCTTCATTTCATTTTTCAAGTAGAGGAGTAACTTGAGAATTGTGAAACTGATGACTTCTGCCTTTTACTTTTAACCTAGGATTCGACCTGATAATGGAGGTGATCCGAGCGAAACCATGACCATGCCTGCTAAAAATTAGTGACCCTTGCCAGTATCCAAGCACGCAACTTTCAAAACACAACCACTGCTCAGAATCCTTCTGATCTGGCTGACATCATCTTCCGGAAATCCCAACTCGACTTCACCACGGTGATTCCCCTGCGTCACTCATCGTGCCCGTGGATAGAGAAACACGGTTGCGGACGTCCTGTCGTGAGTTGCGATTGGCGTTTTCAACAAAGCTCAGCCGTACAAGTTCAGGTCAAACTCCAAGCAGGTTATTTGCAGTATTCATCCAAATGTGTTGCTATAACAGCACAATCACTTATACGCCACAGTAACATCAAAGGCAGGGACTGAATGAGATTTTCAGACAACCCCAGGCATGACTGGACACAGTTCACATATCAGTCTGAGGCAGCAACTCCGGGTTCCGTGCGCAGCAAAACCCTCATTTGAGTGGCTTCCACTTTTACCTCCTGGTTTTTGTGTTATTCCTTGTAGAGACAAACAGGGCGGAATCAAGTGGCAAATTTTCAGCTTGTCACCCTTATAACAAACAGCAAATCCACCTAACTGATCTTCTATGTTAATGACAGCCTTCAAGAACTGGACTGCGGTCATAATCATGTTTGCCGATAAAGTTAAACTCTGGTAGGTCATTAAGTGCCCGAGCGATTGAAAAGCTCTGCAAAATAATCTTTGCAAACTGCAGATGTGTTCCGAGATATGGCTCCAAGATTTTAATGTGCAAACGTGTGCCGTCCTCCATCTGCGTCCAACGAACTACCCCATACCACCTGAAAAGCAGTCAAATTCCCGTAGAATGTTTACAGAAGGACCTAAGCATTTGGATACAGAGCAAGCTGAAGCCCGCATTACAATGTGCCCAAGCTCTTAATAAAGCCACGATAGTGCTGCACGCTATCAAAAGGGCGTTTCTAGCATTCGACGAAGAACTCTTTGGCAAAATGTATGGTACATTCTTTCGACCAAACCTATAATATGACAGAAAGGAGTGGCGTCCATGGCTAGCAAAACAAACAACATGCATCGAGGAGCTGCAGCGTCGGGCAACAAAGCTAGTACGATGTCTGAAAAAACACTTTTACATAGACAGACTGTCATGCATTTCAGGCAAAAAAGAGGAAATCTTATCTTAGTTTCAAGATAAT
>JAYGXS010000006.1:36081583-36094965 GCA_036362985.1 Ligula intestinalis
AACGGGTGACCGCCTGCCAGGCCGATGCCTGCCAAGTCATAATAGCAGTAAGTGGGGTATGACAGCATCTTGGGGTAACTTGATACAGAACTGGTTTGGGCTTATTAGCCTTCATCAGCCAAGCATAACCCTGAACACCAGCTAGTCGGACAACACAAGCAAACGCACTCACAGACGGCACATTTGGTCCACCACCGGTGTCTATCGGATGGGTCATAAGCACTTCATCGAATTGCAGTTCATCAGCGCCTCGCCACCTGCCATTTGCGGTCACTGCTGATCAGGTATATATTCACTCAGAAATGTGCGAACACCAATCAAATAGGCTTCCGAACTGAAAAAAGTTCATGTGTTGGTCACAGGTCCCCAACAGTCTGCTTCGCCAAGCCCACACACACTGCTTTGACGAAGAAACTTACCAAAACGAGCTCAATTATCCGTTTAAATAGTTTTCCCACCATACGTACCCCAGAGACTTTGTACGCCAATACATGAGACGACAACGATCAAACAAAAAGGAACCAGATAGTTTCACTCAGGGGCCAAAAACAAACACATGGCGAATTCTTTCTTGTATAAAGAACGTGTCTGAACTCTTTGAACACCACTTGCGAAGACAAAAAATAAAAGTGGCGCACAAACAGATGAATACTTTGCATACGTAGCTAGTACACCCTAAGGATAGGGTTGGCTACCTCAATAAGAAGTAAGTGATCTAAAAGATCATATGCGAAACTTGTGACACGGTATGTTGTAACCAAACAGGAAGATTCGTCTCCACACGCATCCACGAGCACCAGTTGGCAGTGAAGAGAAGTGACCATTTGTCCGAAGTGGCTATGCGTTGTCTTGTCACAGGACATACCTTTACATGGGACAAAACACGCATCATCCGAGTTCGCTTCTCCAAAAATGGCTGATAATGGCTTGAGGTTGCCAATAGAGGAGAATGTGCTAGTTCCAGGAAGCAGTACAGAAAAAGAAGATGCGATCCCTGGAACATGGGTTTTACTTTCCTGACGTTTTGGATCCTTTCGAGAATCCTTAATCATAGGTTATTGTAGGAAAGGCGGAGACATGTGCTTGAGGCCATGCACTCCGATGAATCATGCATAAACCGGCGCATCGAGTTTGCTGGAGTGTACAAACACCTCAAAGAAAGGTAGAAAAGACTACAGCCAACAACTGTGGACCAACATGAACCGCAATTAGCGCTTACACCAAATGACCCCGACTGACCCCGAACCGACTCAAATTACAGTTGCCAGCTAGCCAATAGGCCATTGCGACTGCTAACTATGTCCACCACGGCGTGAAAAAAATTGTAACTACCAATTAGCGCCCACACTAGATGACAATATGACTGTACGAGCACTTTGAAATGCTGACTGTTCTTTGCACATCCTTTCAAGTCTGACGATGACCTGGGGATCCAGTGTCGAACATTTCTTTATTTTCCCAAAGGACGCCTTTCCTTGAAAAATTGAGAATCATTCGCAAGCCAAGTTCGAAACTTATCAGGACTGCCCACTTCTAACGCTGTTTTCACGGTTTCGGTGCAGAGGAAAGTCTAGAGGATTGGCTACGAAAGTGAATCCTCGTTCCTCCATGATCATACGGATGCAATAGTTCGAGACGACAGCGAATGCGTTAATTATGGCTCAGCCCTCAAATTCCAAGCAAACTTGTTTCGGTGATTAACCACGGCAACAGCATGTAGTGTTCTTCAAATGGAAATATTCTATAAAATCAAAAAATGCGCTTTTAGTGTTGCTCATGCTAGTGCATAGTTTTCTTCTTAAGAACCTAAGACCTAAGAATAAATAATCCTTCTTTGATCCTGTTGACCGAATGCACGTCATTCGATCTGCCCACTTTTATTCAGCCACTTGCGCCGGTGTGTGACACTGTTGGCATTTCGACTTTAATTTTTACGTCATTCGCATTCACTGGCTTAAAGTCAGGCGCCAAGGTCACAAATCCAAACGCACCAATCGATAAGCGCTTGGATTGCTAGCGCTCTAGCTAGCTAACGGACAATTGATAGTGAAGCCAAAGCTGTCAAAACACCGCATCCAAATTTGGTGCAAACATTTTCGTTCTTCCAATGTTGCCCCAGATCCGAACCCCAAGAGTCTCTTCTTCACCACGAGTGGCGAGGTTGCCTCTCCTAACACCTCGCAGCTCCCGGCTCGATGACAGACCCAAGCCAGGTGTCACATCCGAAACTCTCCTACCGAAAACACCTCGACAATCTGCAAAACTTCCAGCTGTACGGAATCTTCAAAGCGCCACAATCGAAATTAAGAAAAGGCAGCTACTGACCGAGCAACGCAATTCCTCTACGCCCAACATTGGCAGGGAACTCAAATCTGCACCGAAACCGAGACTGGTTAGTGCATCTGCGATTTCCGCTTCTAAAGCCTTTGTCATGGTAGCAAAAAGTGAACCAGTGAAGAGTACTTTACCCGATCAAGGGTACGCCCGTGGTAAGAATGAGGAAAATGCATCGAAAACATCCCCCACAACAACAGCAACCACCACCACCACAGCGAAAAGGAAAACGCCAGAACAAATTTTTGATGAGATCCTGCGCCAGGAAAAGTTTTCTTTCCGGCGCGAGCGAGTTCAGCAGTCGGCAACTGGTGCAGGTGACGAGAAAAAAGATGAGAATCCCGCCTGCGCTACGGTTCCACCAAAAACTGATAAAAATCGAAGCAATTGTCCACCTGTGGACAACAAACCGGTGGAACCTGAGACATGCTTAAACGCTTCTGCAGTCGAACATAACGCACACAATCGCACCTCAGTAACATCACTTTCATGGACGGGTTTCGAATCCGGTCCCTGGCCAGATGGTGCAAAAATACCAGTTGAAAAGATTTCCAGTCGGTCATCACAGCGTGAAATTGAAGCAAAGTATGTTTACAAACCCGCAAAGAAGTGGGTTCGTCTGCCAACCAGTCAGAAAGAAGTAAGAGTGCCTGGTAGGGGCATTTTACCGTTGAAGAAGCTGCCACAGGACCCCCTGGCGAAGTATGTTAATGAACAGAAGAGGTTTTCCATGGGTTTTTGGTCACAGCCACGAGAAGAAAGTGCATGTACTGCCGACGATGCGAGTCTGATACACCAGTCAGCTCTGTTTAGACTCTGCGAAGCCTTCACGGAGAACATGGGGAGGGATTATCTAAAAGCGATGGCTCGAGAATCTTGTCAACCCGTCTCCAGTTCTGATGATGAGACACCCCGCTGGCGGACGAGTGCCAAAACCATCCACGACGATAATGAACGCATTTGGAATTGGGATAGCTCGCTGCCAAACAGTAGACGCCTACGTGAAGGAAAACCACCACCCGAGCCCGAAATATCAGAGGTGTGTAGTTTGGTGCGTGACTCCATGGACATGAAGTCAGACCTTTCGGCACTGTTTATGATCGGTTCAGACGGCTCCACGGATGTGGAATTCGATGAGGACGATTTCGTGAAAGCTCACAAGGATCACCCGTTCACAGACGTCCGCCTCATTGCTGGGCTGCAGCACCCGTCTCTGCCACGGGATCGATGGCTGCAACGACAGCGTCGGAAGAACCGAGCGAGGCAACTGGCCACAGAGGAGCAGATCTCCGAGATAGAGCCGGAGCAGTCGGTGTGTCCTGTGTCAGAGAATCCGACGGAGGAGTCACCACAAACGCCCTCGCCGCCAGCACCGCTGCTGCCGAATGCTGGACAGGAAGAGAAGGAGCAGGTCCAGACGGCTACCGCGAGCTCAATGGAGACGTTACACACTCGGATGCAAGAACGTGGACTCTCCACCACCACCACGGGCCCCGCAAGTGAGATCGAGGAGAGCGAGTCGGAGGCGGTAAGCGAGAAGGATAAGAAGGGTCGGCGGACGAAGACGCGACCAAAGACGCAATCTCAGCGTAGCGGAGGTAAACAGGAGGCAAAAAAGCCTAAGACCAAAGTTACAGTCACAAAGAAGATCGTTATGAACAGTCCGCACGATGAAAAGGAAGTCCTAATGTGGACCTATATGACCGGCTTTGAGAATGCTTGCATCGGCTGGGAGAAGGTGGGTCAGTCGGCTTAATAATGCAACTTTAGTAGCTTCAGAGTGGTGCAATGGTTTAAACAACTGCTTGGGTTGAGTTCAACTGCTTCCACATTGTACCTCATACATTCAAACACGTTTTGAGTTTATTGCATTTGACCTCAACTATGAAACGTTAGAAAGGGTGGCCCAGGTAGAATGCCATACTAGCTAGAAGTGAGCTGAAATGTCTAGGGGATATGTTAGTGACAGTTCGACCATAGATATTGACGATGTCCACCATGTGTAGGGGGAGGCACACTTGTGTATGAATTAGACTTAAGTGATAGTAGATTATCGGAGCATCTACCTCTCCCTCTCAATCTCTTTCACCCAGCCGAGCCCGGTGTCAAGTCTGGCAGCGGGATCAGGCACCGCTATTAATATTTTTGTCATAATATGCCTATTCATTTGATTTCAACAGGTGTGTTATACTAGATATACGTTTCCGACCGAGCTTAATGCATAGGGTCGGGCTGGGTTGATGATCGGGGTAAGAGTTAAGACTGCTTGCCAGAGGCGGGCTTGGGCGCAGGCCGACTTGCATATTAAATTCTTGTCTGAGCACTAGTCATTTGAGTTAAAATTATGCACACTACGAAATCCAATCTGCTCTCATGCTTCTTGAGGACCTCTTCCTCCCAACCTTTTATAGTTTTGGGAAGACACAGTCGCATAAACTTAGCATGTATCAACATAAACTAATTCTGACGTATGTAATTTAGTTGGAAGCTCTACGTATTCCGCATGGACACCTCAGTACATATTTTCCCATTGAAAACTTGATGTACTACAAGAACACATTGCATTGTTGGAACAATTAATGGTAATTGAGCACATTATCTTAGCAAGAAGTAGTACTGTGTGCCTTGTGTAGATTTAAAGCGGGTTATCAGATCAATTCTAAGAAATAACCTTATGAAAATGTACTGACCGTTTTGCTCTTGGGCGTTGACCTCGATGGCCCAGCTGCATGAATTAGTCATATCGCCCCAAGGTTCTTAGAATGAACACAATAACTGTTAACTTGAAATAATTGAAATAATGGCGTGCTGCTCGAAAATATGTTGTGCTGTAAGGTAGGAAATATGAAAAAAGTAAAAAGGTTTCCAACTATTTCATGAAAACTAAGAAGAATTCTCTTATTAAGCAAACATTCCAACGGTAACCTGAAGGATTGAGTATTTGTAATGGCAGCTTCTATAATTGTGTAATTGTCACTTGTGCGGAGGGTGGTCTATTGTTTTCGTGTAATCTATCAGCCTTGGCTGTTTTTCTCAAATATTTGGACCATTTCATCCAGACGGTTGTAGGCTTGTACTACCGTGGTCGATAAAACTCAGATTTCATCCACTCACAATTGATCATACCCGCGTTCACCATCAGCTTCTTGTGGTGCATAGTGGACTTTGGGCTGAGTTTTGGTGAAATCTTTTTGTCCACTTACTGCATTGAACGTTTAAGGTTATTGTACTAGATCCAGTTCTCATCATTGATCAAGATTTAATTATAAACTCCTCGTGTTTGTGACAATAAAAAGGGCACCATGCAAATGCATAGAGGTAGCTATTGCTACTTTTAATTGAATTCATCCGATACGCACATATTCCACTGTTTTCGCTTTACAGACTTCAGCATAGTAAGTTGATACCATTTGATTGCTAAAATCAAATACCAACGACCATTCCTGTTCACTTTGAGGTGGTTCTGACTCAATTGGAAGTTTCGTTACCCCTGTGCCCCTCTACACTTAACGGAATGCATGGCTCATTTATGAAGTCAAAGTTACCAGAACGATATTTCGCAAACCACTTTGATATGATCTGATGCATGTTTATTCAATTCAGCTAATATAAAGTAAGGGAAAGGCGAAGGATCGCCTATAAAATCTCTATTCATAAAAAGATGGCAGAAAATGCATGAATAAACAAGAAAATTAAAAAAAACGTCAATCACGTGCTTGCGGGCGAAACGTGAGCAGATCTTGATTATTAGAATAGTAATCATAAATGGCTACTTATTAATAATAAGTAGCGTTAATAACTGTTAGTACTAGTCTACTCCGAGCTCAGCGGCTCATTCTCCCCCTCCTTTCTAGCAACTGATAGCCTCTGCTGCCCCCAATCCCATGTTCTGGATTGAGAACCTCGAGAATGCGTCGATGAAAGCGGTAGGCTCCGTTGCGTCTGGTGAGGCTGAAAGAGACCAAAACCTTGGCAAACACGGGCTAAGCAAACGCTTCGCGGGCGTAGCCGGCGGTCTGGAACAACTTCGACGCTACCTGGTCGCCTTCGCGGATGCCGAGGAGCCCAAGGCGGAGGTCCTGCTGGACTGCATGGTAAAAGACTATGTTCTGCAAATGCCTCTGGCCATGCGCGATCCAGAACACCTGAGGGAGGTCTATCTGGCCACACTGGTGAAACACCCGATGCTCTTCAAGATGGTCCTGCGCAAACGCGACATTCTGCCCGAAGACCTCCAGGTCTTTGTCAAGGAGATTCTCGAGCTGGCAGAGGCCTCAGACACCATGCTCTCCCTGCGCCACCCCTCAGAGAGCAAGGCGCGCCTCATCACAGACGCGGCCAAGGAGATGTTCACCTCCGGCCTGCTCTACGGTGGTCCAAAATGCCCACCAGAGATGATGCGTCAGGTCTCCGCACCAAAGCCGCGTGCCATTCAGATTGGCGACTCGGAGATGAGTGAAGTAGAACGGGAGCAGAAACAGCGTGCCAAGTCTTTGCGGATACGCCAACTAGAGGAGGCCGAAGCCGACGCGATGGCCGAAGAATCCGGTGGTAGTAACGCGCTGAGCAGCTACAACGCCGACATTGCCAATGAGCTGGCCTTCTATGTGAGTCTTCGAAATCCCAGCCAGAACATCCTCGAGGAGATTGCTTACAAGTTCGCAGATTTTGGCTGCTATGTGCGGCCTCTGTTTGAGAAGCGCTGGGAGCAGATCTCCACAGAGCAGGAGCCCGTCGAGCTGTTACCGGAGTTGAGAGCACTGCGGGACCTGAGGTGCAAGCAGCTGGAGCGTCTGAACTACCGGTGGCATCATCTAAGTGAGGAGCAACAGACAGATGAGGGTGGAAGGGTGCAACGTCTCTGCAAGTCCCTGGTGCTGCGACTGTGCCGCTTGCTGAGGGGCCCCGGGGGTACCCTGCCCGGCAGCGGAGCTTGGATGGCACTACTGGCCTGTCTTCAGGCCATCATGTTCTGGCCGCTGATTGGCGACCTGCTGGTCTGTAAGCTGAATTACTGGCTTCCACCGCTGCTTCTCACTCTTAACAATCGTTATGCCAGTGTGCGCGAGGAGGGTTGCAGTGTGTTGGCGTATCTGGTCTGCTCCTACCCCTTCTTCTCCCGACTGCACCAGTATTCGCGACGCCTTCTAATTTGTAATCTCACCTTTGCCCTGTTGGATGCAATGGATTGCCACCTGGAGACCTATGTATTCTACCATGGCGTGTTGGGCTATCTACTGCATTCCATACCCTGCACTGCACCCATTGACTGTCTGTTAATGTGGGTGCCCGAGATTGCGGACAGGAAGGATAGTCTAGTAGCCAGGGATTGGCCACTGTACGTCTACTACGTGGCCAAGTACTGGCCTGACTTTGCCATGGAGTGGAACCTGCTATACCAGAGGCAGGTGCTGGCCCTGCTGCAGACCGGTCTTGAGCGAAGGATCGCTAGGCGAAATGCCAAGGCGGCCATTCTGTATTTGGTGCGTCGCACCAAACGCATCTGTCCACTCCTAACGGCCTGGCGTGCGAAGGATGACGACTGAAGAGGAGAGTGGAGAGGGAGAAGCGAGGGAGCACAAGAATTGATGCCGAAAACAACGTTTTTTTCTAACACAAACACTTTTTGAATAACAACGGTTCGCAAACAAAAGAGGTCAGATCACCTAAAGCTTACTGTATGCTTGTCTAGGCAAATAAAAGCTCTTGAAGAAGGCAGTGATTCTCTCCACCCAGAAGGACCCGCCCACAGCGACAGGACTGCTAGCGTTATCATTCAGGCCAATATGAACGTTCATTAAGGTGTGCCAGAGGGTTGCGTGTTAAAATCACGTCAGGGTCACCAGTTATAGGAATTGAGGTTAAAATGGTTAACTCTCACAGCTACACTCTTCCAGACCCGGTTCCTAAGCAGATGGGAGAAGTATTTGGAAGGCGAGAGTAGAAGGAAAGGTTAATTATGTACAAAAAGGATTGAAGAATAGGTGGGAAGAAAATGGACTGCGGAGCACACGTCATTCTGCTGGAGTGCCGTGGTCCTTAGTGATGTCTAGTGGCCGAGAGTTGGGAAAAAGAGACTCGTTTGAGCGGTGCATAGGAAGCCACGAAAATTCAGACACATGTGTGTGTCCGAGTGGAAGTAGGTCAAGACTCTGCAGGTCAGCGCGACTGGAAGCGCTAAATGAGTTATTGGATGACCTTGAGGCATCTGGCGTTGAACGGTGACGCCGGACAATGCAATAGAGGGCGAGGGACAGCAGAGACCACTACATCCCTATCTCCTGATCTAAATGGGTGTTTGATTCTGATCAAAGAGGACGCGAGTTCGAGCCTCGGGCGATACATCACTTGAGTCTGGGTATGACTGGTTGACGAAAGATAGTAAACCAAAAATGGCCATTTCAGTGCCCCTTTGTCAATGCCAACAATACAGTAGGTGCACTATCTCATAAAATCCAACGATTTTTACAAGTAACTCTTACTCAAATGCAGCCAAAAATGCGGCCCCAAAAGTCATTAAGCAATAAAGTAATGATCATTCTTCATAATAGGACGTTTTGTAATTTATGAAGAAAAATAACGTTTTGTAGAATCACCAGCTTTTTTAGGAAAGTATAAAAAGTGGAAATCAGACGTAAACTTAAGTTTTACCTGTATAGGAAGCCCGTTCATACAAAACCACCGAGTAAACAAAGCAGCAGTAGTATAACAACGTTGGAAAATAATCCTTTTGTACAGTTTTCCAATACATATGCTCACATATCTTCAACGGGAAGATAATTCAGAAGAAAACATTGAACCAAACCGTAATACTCCGAACGACGGTCAGGAAGTGACTATCACAACCGGGTTACACCGTACAAAGAAACTAAAGTGCATGTACACCAATGCACAAAGCCTGCTCTCCAAATTAGATGAGCTTAAGATTATAACGTGCCAACTGGAACCAGATGTCGTCTGCATAACAGAAACATGGTTGTCCACGAAGGTAAGCGACCAGGAAATTGCTCTCCCCGGGTTTAAAGTTTTCCGAAAAGATAGAGTCGGGCGTCCAGGTGGGGGTGTGCTAATCTATGTTAGACACGGCCTGCTCGTGTCCGACAAGTCCGAAAACCTTTCGGGTAATATAGAGGCAATATGGCTCACCGTTAGAACACCGGGGTCACAGACCCTTGACATCATGGCGGTCTACCGTCCACCATCGAGCAACCAGCAGTCAGACAATAGTCTGATAGAAGGAGTCGAAGAAATTGCTAGGAGATCCGATGTCATGGTCATGGGAGACTTTAACGCCCCCCATATCGACTGGAATGTGAGTTCTGCGCCCGGCTCAGAAGTAAATTTCGATCGACGACTCCTGCGCACAGTACAGGCATCTTTCCTAACGCAACACGTCCTATATCCGACCAGATTACGCGAAGGGCAACAAGCTAATTGCTTAGACCTAGTACTTACCAAAGCACCTGATAGCGTGGACATTGTAAATTGTTTACCACCTCTCGGAAAAAGTGATCACGTAGTGCTACAGTGGAAATATTCACTCTTCTCTGTGCCCGATCGTAGTGCGGTAACCAGACGCAACATATGGAGAGGGGACTTTACACAAATGAAAACCACAGTGAGCGAGATAGACTGGAACGAACTATTCACCGGGTGCGTTCTCGATGATTGGTCGGCATTCAAAGCCGTATTACACGGACTAATTACCGATTTCTGTCCTATCACGGTAAAGAAAGTAACAAATAGGCCTCGATGGCTACCGCCGACGCTAAAGAGGGAAGTAAACCGCAAAGGAAGGCTGTTCAAAATCTATCGCAGAGAGAGGACCCCCGAATCGTACAATAGGTATAAGGCACAGAGAAACAAGGTTAAGAGCCTGATACGAATTAGCCGACAAAACTTCGAGAGTAATCTAATAAATCGTGCAGTAGGAAACCCAAAGCTTTTCTACAGCTACGTTAGGCAATGTACTCGAAATAGAGACCCTATTCCTCTGCTAAAAACAGACGACGGTGTAGAAATTTGCGAGATTAACGAAAAGGCGGAACATCTATCCTGCTTCTTCCAGTCGGTCTTTACGAGAGAGGCTGAGTTCACCGCTATTAACTGCAGTGTGGGTGTGATCCAGACCATAGACTCGGTTGCACTCACGGAAGCTACCGTTCTGCGAGAACTTCTACAGCTTAAAGAAACGAAGTCGTCAGGTCCGGATGAGATACCTGCAAAGCTATTAAAAGAGCTAGCCATAGAGTTGGCGGTACCCCTGTACCTTATCTTCCGAGCTTCTCTTAATACTGGACAAGTGCCACCCGATTGGAAGACAGCGTGGATCTCACCCATCCACAAAAGTGGAAGTCGGGCGACCGCAAATAACTATAGACCGGTCAGCCTCACCTCAATATCCTGCAAGCTTATGGAACGCATAGTCAAACGCGAGCTGATGCACTTTTTGGAGCAACATCAACTTCTTTCTGATAAGCAGCACGGATTCCGCAGGGGAAGGTCCTGCTTGACCAATCTGCTCTATTGTCTAGAACAATGGACCCGAGCGATCGATGAAGGGAATACGGTGCATACAGTCTTCGTAGACTTCAAGAAGGCGTTCGACACGGTGCCCCATCAACGTCTCTTATACAAGCTCAGCCGCATAGGGGTAAGGGGAAACCTTTTGCAGTGGATAGCAAACTTCTTGACTGGTCGTACCCAGACCGTATGTATTGGCGAACAGCGGTCGGCGGAGGTAGCAGTTGAGAGCGAGGTTCCACAGGGATCTGTTCTTGGCCCTATTCTCTTCCTTATATATATTGATGACTGCATAAGCGGACTAGACTGCGAAATCGCAATGTTTGCTGATGACATAAAACTTTGGAAGGTCATACGCAACCAAGACGATGAATTAAACCTCCAGGCAAATTTGCATAGACTAGAGCAATGGTCGACACTTTGGCTCATGCCATTCAATGTGGCAAAATGCAACCTAATGCGCTTTGGTAGAACCAGCACTATGCCTCGGAGGGTGTATTACCTGAATCACACACCGCTGCCAGAGGTTGAGGCTCAGAAAGACCTGGGGGTGTGGTTCACGCCTTCACTGAAGCCATCACTCCACGTCCTGAAAGTGGCTAAATCCGCAATGTCGAGCTTGTATCTAATCAAGCGAGCCTTTGCTAAGTTTGACAAAGCTGTATTTGGCAAGGTATTCGGCACGTTCGTGCGACCTCAATTGGAATTTGCCATCCAAGCCTGGAGACCTTGGACAGCCAAAGACAAAAAAAACCTCGAAAGGGTACAAAGACGCGCAACAAAATTAGTACGAGGACAACGGAACCTGCCTTATGAGACCCGATTGGTAAATCTTGACTTGTTTCCTCTGGATTACAGGCAGATACGTGGGGACCTAATCCAGACATTTCGCATGTTGCGTGGTCAGGATTGCTGCCTCCAAACAAATGACTTCTTTGAGCGGGCCACCACCTGTAGGCTGCGAGGACACCCCCTCAAATTACGTGTGACTGGGGCAAGACTTGACCCAAGAAAATTCTTTTTCTCTAAGAGGGTAATCCAGGCATGGAATGCTCTTCCTGCGGATATTGTCATGTTCCCTTCCGTGGATGTCTTTAAGGCAAACCTAGACCGATATAATGAGTACCGTCACGATTAAGTACTCCAAATCCAATCACTGAACTATTCCGATTCTACAAATTGAAGCGCTCTACATCCAAAACCTCAAATGCTAGAAATGCTATAAATATATACTAATAGTAATTTGTAAGTAGTATTATTATTAGTCATTAACAAAATGAGTCCCTGCCATTATCTACCTATGTTGTCTCTACTCACTATGCGATCTGCGCCGATCGTGTCTGAGGACGCACCTATCGCACCTATGGTCCTAGGCTATGCGGCCCTGTCACACCCTTTCTCGTATCAACCGACTGCTGACAACGTGGTAGGTTCCTCGGCTCTTGACACAGCAAAGGCGTATCATGGTCGCATCTCCGGTCTTCGGGACGTTCTCGTGACTCCGAGGTCTCCTCCTCGTATGGTCCTTCGGGTGTAGATATTACTCGTCATGGACGCCATGGCTACCGTCAACATTCACAGAAGCATCATGCCCCTATCATTCACATGCTTCCCCACGAGCGACAGTTTTTCTCCTAAAAACCAAAAATGACATTCCATTTTGAATTATGAGCCAGCCTTAGGAGTTTTTTCACTGTCTGCTATTCTTCCTCAGTTACACTGCTGGCTCGTGTAATCTGAGTGTGAGTTTATTACTTGAAACAAGCGAGTAGTCGTTTGAAATTGTGTCAACGACTTCTTTAGAATGTTCGGCTTTGCCGATGCATTTCTTAAATCCTATGTACCAAGAGGGAGTTCAAAGGCGTTTGCCTATATTTCCTTTAATAAATTTGACTTGACTTGACTTGATATTACGTGCAATATAATGTATGGCTGTTACCGAAGAGCCAAAATTTCGAGTATGAATTTTACACGTTTATGCGAGAACTGCTGGTTGTTTCTTTCGTTTATGCATCGCTTGACTTATGTTTGACTAAGGCAACCACGTTTTCTCTTGATATGCCCAATTGGGAGATCAATAAACATTAATGCAGATTACTGATGTCACGGGCAAAACATTTTAATATGCTTGTTGCTACTTAGTCCTTACAATATGTGCATTTCCTTTTGCTGTATGCACATAAAACTTTATTCATATCAAATATGACCACCTACAATACCAAAAAGCATGAATTTTGGATCTCATACATTTTAAAAGTAATTCGATTATTGTTGTGAACACACCTCCTCGGGATAGGAGCAACGGTCTTTAAATATGGCACATTTAATTTCAGCTTTGATTCCCTCAGTTGCATTTTGTGTTAGCGGCAACGAATACTGAGGTTGAATGCAGTCTACAATTTCCAGAAATAAATTTTTGTTTATATATATGCATTCAGTTGGTAGATAATTAGCAGCTGAACGTCTTATATTTATAAGGAAATACTTACCAGTATTAATTTTTGACCAGTCTCCATTGGGCACAA
>JAYGXS010000006.1:36100070-36113269 GCA_036362985.1 Ligula intestinalis
TGTTTCAAATGATATGAATCTTACAGGTTACAGTATATTCACTATCTTATGCAATGGCACGCGGAATTCTGTAATTAGTTTTCAATTCGAACAAATTAATTGCGGATGGTTGTAATTGAGGCAATCATAAAGCCTTATCTAAAATGTTTGACACTTCAGGATTATGGCTTTTTAATAGTCTTGTTGCTGACCGATGTTTGCCTCTGGTCGTTTCAGGCATTTTGCGGTATCTCCTGACAGCATTTTCTTCCCTGTAAGACGTTCCGGTACCTGGGCAATGGCTGACATATGCTTTTTGGTAGTGCCAGCATTTTCTGCTTAAAGTCTAGTTTGCTCAATATAGCAGTTGAGCCACCCTTGTCGGCGGTAAGTATGATCATGTTTTCATAAGTGTTTTAATTTCTTAGTGCTTTCTTTCGTTCACAGGATAGAGAAGAAAACTCATTCCGATTCTTTAACGCGTGGACAGCACTGTTTCAGATAATAAAACGATCAGAGTCACTGAGGTTTCCTCTTAATATGATTGACTCCAAACTAGCTAGAAAGTCTAAGTTATTATTGCCGAAAAGCCTGGACCAACATGAACCGCAATTAGCGTCCACACCAGATCACCTGGTCTGATCTCGGACTGAATCAAATGACAGTTGCAAGTTAGTCATTACGCCATTGCGACTTATAATCATGTCCATCACGATGTGACAATAATTGTTACTCCCAATTAACATCCACACCAGATGACTATGTAACTGTATCAGCACTTCAAAATCCTAAAGGTTGCTCGCAAATGTCTCTCAAGTCTGACGACGAACTTGCGACCTAGTGTCGAAAATTAACTAAAAAAAGTTACTTATTTTTCATTTTCGTTGCTGACTATCTCAAGAGCATTGATACTACTAACAACTAACTTTTGTGTACATTTTTTTATCATCCTCACTATTCAGGTTTTTTTCCATTGATAATTTCTGCACCCCAATGAACTGCTGGCACCTCAATATTGGCTGGTATACATCCACTAAAAATAATCCACTTTAAGAAGGACAGTTGGTTAGCATACGCATACTTTCGATAAATTATCTTCAGGCCATTAAATTAATATAGAAAGCGGAATGTACAAGGTAACGAGCAATCAATTAATTTTCGATCTAATCAACTTAGTCTTGGGAAAAAAGGGCTTAAGGATTTGGTGAATAAAAAGTGGGAAGTGACAGGACAATAAGAAAAAAACAAGGAGGGCAAAGAACGCGTGAAAAATGCTGGAAATTCTGCCGTCCTTGGCCATGCTAAACTTGAGGCCTTAATAAGGTGCTTCTGCGCATACAACACCGGTTTCATCAGGCGAATGGAAGTGGACTCCACCGTTGCCAGAAGCCGTTGACCCAGGGACATTATCTAATCTGGTGAGACCTTCTATATCACCATAATGGCTTAGTTCTGGTCAACACGGTGTCCAGAGACCACCAAATGAGCAAGAATCGATCTGTTGATGTTCCTGACTTCGCCTTTGTTAAGCCATGTTGGCATATGCTCCCGTATACTCTTGGATAAGCGCCGGCTCGTGCGAAATATGTAACCTGCTCCACAGGAACAAGTAAATGGGTAAATTCTCATGGAAGTGGTCTGGGCTGGCAGCTTATCCTTACCTTCTCCGTGTAGGACCGCGTTTGTTGAGAATTACACCCAAACTTTTGCCACTGGGAAGGTTCGTGATACGGCTTGGTTAAGGCGTCGGCTTAGCAGTTCACTTGCTGCGTTCCTTTGAAAGGGGACTTTGAGGAAAAGGATCTTCTTTTCCACGGCGGATGTTAAGGCTTTACGTTCTTTCTCCATCATTTTCGTGTGAATATACTTGTCAGGGTACCCATTCTCTCGCAGCAGGTCCTTTTCGATAGCATCGTCCAAGCATACTTTTCTAGCACTAAGCGTTAAGCAGCGGACTTGATTATGATTCTGCTGGATGAGTACGAAGCTGTGAAAATTCGTGTACTCTCCAGACCAGGTTTTCATTCTATAAACGCTCCTACAGAGGCTCCCATCAGGTCGTCTGCTTAGGAGCACGTCCAAGAACGGAAGCGAACCTGCCGTTTCCATTTCCAATGTGAACTTAATGAAAGACGAATGCTTGGTTGAGAGTATTTAGAGGCGAGTCTATATAAGTGTCTGCTGGGGCAATAGCAAGGATATCATCAACATAGCAATCGTAGTGTTTAAAGTCATGAATTTGGTCGCTAAGTTGAAACTTCTCCAGTTTGGCCATGAACATATTTGCTAGGAGAGGCTCATTGGGGGGGGGAGCCCATGGCGAGGCCGTCTATCTGTCGATATAGTTGGCTATCAAAATAGTTACTGCGCATTTAATATGCATTTCAATAAACGTTCATTCAGGGCTTCTATTTAAATTTCTTCTTCTGTGTGATTTTCCAATAGCAAGTCGCTGATGTAATCTACTATCTCCACGAAGGGACGTTCGTAAAGAGTGACGAGACGTCTAAGGAGAGCATCAACATGCCATTTATGCTTATGTCCCTAATTTCGTCAATAAATGTGAACGTGTCTTGACAGCTCTGTGGTGCTGTTTGCTGCTGCAGCGGTGTGAGTTTATCCGCTTACCGTTTCACTATCGTATGGTAAGGCGAGCTAGGCATGTCCAAAATCGGACGAACTGACCGGACGTCCTTGTGGATTTTTGGGTGGCCAAACAAGCGAGGGTTATACGTAACTACTGGCCGGAGACGTTCCAGGTCACATTCACTTATGAAACCTGCCTTTTTGAGTCTTCTTAGGCAGTCAGTCAAGTGTGCCTCTACTTCATTCGTACGAAACTTCTCTTTGTCTTCTTTCTTAA
This sequence comes from Ligula intestinalis, assembly GCA_036362985.1. Taxonomy (NCBI): domain Eukaryota; kingdom Metazoa; phylum Platyhelminthes; class Cestoda; order Diphyllobothriidea; family Diphyllobothriidae; genus Ligula; species Ligula intestinalis. Next base: position 36,102,913 of record JAYGXS010000006.1, read on the forward strand.
TCAACGTCTGGTCAGATGGTTATCCGACCTGTTCTTTATGACGATACCTACTCCTTTATCAGTTCTAGTGGGCAGGATGCCTTTATTTTCTCGTAACTGCTTTAATTTTTCCATGTGTGCCTTTGACAGCACTCCGTGACTCATTGGTCTCTGATTACTGTGTTGGTAACTACAATTCACCATCGTCGATTTTAAATCCTGGATACTTTCAGTTGCGATAGGCTTTAATTCGTAATTTTGGTTAAACAGGTTTTCAAACTGGGCTTCCAATTCTAACTAATTAACCCTCCGAGAAAGTGTGCAGAAGTTCGGGCCTGTATGGCCTGCCAGAAATCCACAATGATGGCCTGCCAGTTCGTCCGATCTTGGACATGCGTAGCTCGCCCAACCATACGATAGCCAAGTGATTAGCGGATAAACACAAACCATCGCATCAGCAACTTGCACCACGGATCTATCAAGACACGTTCACGTTTATTTACAAGATCAGGGCTATAAACCTTAATGACATGATGATGCTCTCCTTAGAAGTCTTGTCGCTATTTACGAACGACCCGGTCATGGAAATATTAGCTTATATCTGAAACTTCCTATTGAAAAATCAGACAGAAGAAGGAATTCCAATAGAAGCCCTGAATGAACTTCTACTAAAATGCACATTAAATGTGCAGTTCCTGTTCTGAGAACCAAATATATCGACAGATAGACGGCGTCGCCATGGGCTCCCCGTCTTGTGCCACTCCTAGCAAATATCTTCATGGGAAAGCTGGAGAAGTTTCAACTTAGCGACCAAATTCATGAATTTAAACGCAACGGCTGCTATGTTGGCGATATCTTTGCTATTGCCCCAGCAGACACTTATATAGACTCGCCTTTAAATACTGTCAACCAAGCACTCGTCTTTCATTAAGTTCACATTGGAAATGGAAACGGCAGGTTCGCTTCCATTCTTGGACGTGCTCCTAAGCAGACGACCAAATGGGAGCCTCTGTAGGAGCGTTTATAGAATGAAAACCTGGTCTGGAGAGTGCACGAATTTTCACAGCTTCGTACTCATCCAGCAGAATCATAATCAAGTCCGCTGCTTAACGCTAAGTGCTTAAAAAATCTGCTTGGACGATACTATCAAAAGAGATCTCACAAAGATTCAAGACCTGCTTCGAGAGAACGGGTACCCTAACAAGTGTATGCAGACGAATATGATGGAGAAAGAACGCAAATCCTTAAATTCCACCGTGGGAAAGAAAACCCTTTTCCTCAAAGTCCCCTTTCAAGGGGAGGCAGCAAGTTAAGCCGACACCTTAATCCAGGGTTATTTACGCTAGTGCGTCTTACGTTCACTGATATGTCTAAGGTGCAAGCTGTAAAGAAGACAAACTATGGGGTTGTGCTTTTTTGCCTTAACAAGCAAACACAGAATTATTGTTCAGGGTGTAGGGGCTGTACTTATTATGTTATTCGCTGTATCGCCGAAACGAAAATTAACATATCCATGCAAAACCTGTGGAAATTGAAATCTGCGAAAAGCTCATGGATGAATGAAAACGTTATTGTTACAGGGAACTGCATTGATAAGGAAAGACTGTTGATTTATTGGATTGATTTGTTGATTTACTTGAACTATGAAACTTTAACAGAAATGCGTTCTGCAGATAAAAAAGCCAAGTAAAAGTATGTTTTTAATATCAGATGTACACAAGCCAATTTTGATTGCTCGTTACCTTGTACCTTCCCCTTCTATATAAGTGTAATGACCTGAAGATAATTTATCGAATGTATGCGTATGCTAATCAACTGTCATTCTTAAAGTGGATAATTTTTAGTGGATGTATACCAGCCAATATCGAGGAGCCAGCAGGTTATTAGGGTGCCGAAATTATCAATGGAAAAAAACCTGAATAGTGAGGATAATAAAAAATGTACACAAAAGTTAGTGGGTAGTAGTATCAATGCTTTTGACATAGTCAGAAACGAAAATGGAAAATAAGTAATTGTTTCGAGTAAATTTTCGACACTGGATCGCTAGTTAATCGTCAGACTTGACAGACATTTGCGAGGAACCGTTAGGATTTTGAAGTACTGTTACAGTTACATATTTATCTGGTGTGGACGTTAATTGGGAGTTAAAATTTCCGTCACATCGTGAGTTACATGATTATCAGTCGTAATGGCGTAATGACTAATTGGCAACTGTTATTTGAATCAGTCCGGGATCAGGCCAGGTTATCTGGTGTGGACGCTAATTGCGGTTCATGTTGATCCATGCTTTTCGGCGCTAATTACTTAAAATTTCTAGCCAGTTCGGGGTCAATCCTATCAAGAGGAAAACTCAGTGTCTCTAATCGGTTTACCATCTGAAACAGTGCTGTCCATGCGTTAAAGAATTGGCATTAGTTTTCATCTCTGTCATGCGAAGAAAAGAAAGTACTGAAAAATTGAAAAACTGATGAAAACATAATTATACTTACCGCCGACAAAGGAGGCTCAACTGCTATCTTGAGCAAACAAGACTAAAAGCAGAAAATGCTGGCAATAGCAAGAAGCATTCGTCAGCCATTGACAAGGTAGTGAAACGCATTACAGGGACGAAAATGCTGTCAGGAGATACCGTAAAATGCCTGAAACAACCAGAGGCAAACATCGGTCAGAAACAAGACTATTAAAAAGCCGTAATCCTGAAGTGTCAAAAAAATGTGAGATAAGGCTTTAAGATTGCCTCAATTACAACCATCCACAATTAATTTGTTCAAATTGAAAACTAATTTCAGAATTACGCGTGCCATTGCATAAGATAGTGAACAAACTAAAACCTGTAATATTCATATCATTTAAAACACTTCTGTCCTCACACTCAGACCATTGGACTTTGTTGGCGGTTGAAACGAAAAATATATAGTGATATGCAGGGCGTGTTCGGCGGTTGCCCAACATAAAATTGACATCGGCTCTATTCTGAAACGCCATTTGCGAGTGACTGACTGCAGATTGAATTGTTATACATGCCTAGATTATCATTCTCATGTCATGGAATGTATTATTTACAATTTTTAATGACGTTTATGCTTGAATGAGCAAACAAGCTAAGCTTCCATAAAATCTACTTCTTAATCATGATGTCGGTGATTTTATATTATTGAATGTGAAGATCCTGTGTCAAACACATACACTCTGCAAGTTCTCAAAAGGCAGGATTCAAATGAATCCAGATTTATTCACGCTAGTGCCTCCTACGTTCACTGATATGTCTAAGACGCAAGCTGTAAAGAATACAAAGTATGGGGTTGTGCTTTTTCTCCTATACTAGCAAACACAAAAATATTAATCAAGATGAAGGGGGTGTGCTGATTATGTCAATCGCTGAATCGCCAAAACGAAAATTAACATATCCATGCAAAACCTGTGGAAATTGTCATCTGCGAAAAGCTCATGAATGAATAAAAACCTTCTTGTTCAAGGCATTGCATTGAGAAGGAAAGACTGTTTATTTATTGGATTGATTTGTTGATTTACCTGAAGTATGAAACTGTTACAGAAACGCGTTCTACAGATAAAAAAAACAAAGCAAATTAGATTTTTAATATCGGATGTACACAAGCCAATGTTGAGGAGCCATAGCTCATAAGGATGCAAGAATATACCACAAAACACCCAAAGAGTGAGGATGAATTAAAATGTATATAATAGTTAGTGGTTATCGGTTTTTTAAAGGTCTTGAGGGCATCAACAACGAAAATTGGTTTAATTAAAGAGAAAAATGGGACAATTTAATATTAACTGACGTCTGGACCTGCATATGTAAAGCTCTGTGCACCGGCGGTAATTCGATATATCGGCTGATTGAATTTTCGTCTGTGGGCCAGGCTCCATTTAATTCCTGGCACGACTATTTTTGCGGCGTAGGCGAGTATCTTGAAAGCCGCAAATTTGAACGCATAGCCTTTTTCGTCAGTATGCGTTGCAGCTTGTTCTTATTCCTAAGGCATTTCTTAATTATTCTCTAAAATAAAAATGAAATTTTTCATAGGTGCGGTCGTGCCCTTAACACTTTTTATTTGAGCGTGGTTAGGATGAGAACGAAGATTCTGCACTGTCCAAAATTTACGGAGAAGGATGGTCGCAAACATTTTAGCGGTCATACCTATAAGGTTGATGCCGCGGTAGTTTGAACATAATGTCATGTCACCGCGCTTCGGTATCGGTAAAATAATGGACAGTGACGAATCAGACGGGGTGGATTTGGTAGTCCATATAGTCGAGTAAGGTCAATGTTGCGTTTCCGTCAAAACAAGACAATAAGTTTGATGGTTTCTGCTGGGATACCATCTTCACCCGCTGCTTTCGGAACTTTTTATCATTGTAATATCGATTCCACTTCAAATCTCTTATGTGGCTCGCAGTCACAACCGTATGGAAGTCGAGTTCATAGCTGAAAGTTTCGCAGGTGAACGTATAAGCGGACCCAGTAGCGCGCTTTAGTGTTCTCTCGAGAAAATAACGACATCCTGATTACTAGACCTGATAAAGGAGCAGGTGTCATCATAAAGAACAAGTCGGATTATCTTCAAATAACGCATACTATCTTGCCAGACCAGACAAAGTTTAAGAAAGTAGAGAAAGAGAAAAAGCACACGGATGAAGTAGAGGCACACTTGACTTACCGCCTTTGAAGACGCCAAATTGCAGGTTTCATAGACGACCGTTAACCGAAACGTCTTCGGTCACAAGGTACGCATATTATATGGCCACCCAAAAATTCAACAAGGCTGGCTTGCCAGTTTGTACGATCTTGGACAGGCGTAGCTCGCATGTGGATGTCAATTTTTTTGTCAGCGATTCAGCGATTAACATAATGAGTACAGCCTCTACATCGTGAACATTTGTTCTGTGTTTTTCTGTTCAAGCAGGTCCGCATTACGAAATAAATGCAAAGTCATAGTTCGTTCTCTTAACTGCGTGTATCTCACACATATCAGGGAACGTCGGACGCACTAGCGTGAATAACTCTGGATTCATTTCAATTCTGCCTTCTTAGAAGACGCACACTATATGTGGGTGACACAGGATGTTCTCGTGTGAAAATACAAAAACCAGCTACATCCTGAGTTAAAAGTATATTTTGCGGAGGTTAAGGTTGTTCTCCCATTTAAGTATTTACCTCATTCAAAAATATTATTCAAACAACGTCACCTCACATGAGGTAGATAATCTATGCATATCTAACCATTAATAATGCAGTCAGTCACCCGCAGACGGCGTTTCGGAATAGAGCCGAGGTCGACTGTATTTCGGTCGACACGCCATACACCCCCTGTCTATCACTTCATTATCCATGTCTTCGACCAACAGAGCACAATTGTCCGGAAATGTGAACAACTATGTTTTATATATTGTTTATCTTGCACGTTATGAATAGGAATGCACTTTGCCATTTTTAGTTGTATCTCTAAAGAACTTAAAATTCCTCTATATATAAAATAACAATTACCGTAGCAATCACCTAACTTTCTCCTCGAAAGGCAGGAAAAGATGCCCGGAAAGATGCCTGGGAAAAAAATAGCGCGCATTTTCGTATGCACGTTGGCAGACTCCATGACATGCTTGAAAGTAATTAGGCCGGTTTGCGCGCATAGATTATGTTGCATGTAGACTCAAACATGCAGTTTCATGTAAGCCACTCACGAGCATTATTACCTGTTCCTTATGAAAAACCAATATTAAATTTCACGTTAACTGTTAAGAGTTGGGAAATTGCCATGCACTTTAATTCCGTCAAACTTAGATTTGGCTATGCCAATTTAGATGACAGAGCACATTAATGCTTCTTTAGAGAAGTCCATGGTATGAAGAACAATGTGGGTGTATGAACAAGTCTGCCTCTAGGTAAAGAAGGGACCTTTCCCTAGTATAATTTCGTACCGAATTCCATGGTGGATTCCGGCCGGAAAAGTTGCGGATTTTGGTCGTTAAGGTTGCCATGGATTCAATAGTGAAAAATTCGCGATACGGTGCCATACCATGACAAGGGTATTTAAGCCCCTCTTTCCGCAGTAGTAAACCCATCCATTTTTTTATCGTCCCCCGTCGCCCGTAAACGCAGCATATTCGATACCCTTCCGCAGTAAAAAAAAACATCCAATATTGTATCGCCCCCCGTCGGTAGTGAAGGCGGCCCATTTGCATGAAAAAAGGCATATTGGACATTTTTTCATTTTTTTATTATAAAAATAACTGTACAAAGGTGGCCTAGGGGCTTGTTTCCCGCAATTGTTTTGGCTAATAACTCGGCCCCGCGGTGTTTTCTGCATCTTAAAAACACCATGAAACATGAAATAAAGTGTACCATCGGACATGATAAAGGAACTATCCCTTAGCCGTCGTATTCTTTTCGCATTCAAAATTTTCTTAAATCTCGTGGATGTTTAATCTTCTAAGGCATGAGCATTTGACCGTGCGTCTTTGGACCAGAGTTTATAGGCTTCTTTATTATTATAGGTTAAATGATTCTGAACTGAATACCTGTAAATACCTCATATAGAGGAGTGCCATGCAAGGCCTCCTTTGACTTCACTTCGCAGAAATTCAAGTTTGCGGAGATCTTTTCAGTGAGAAGGACTTGGAACACTCGTTTTCTGAAGTTGTCCAAATCGCGTCGGCCGACGCAACTGAGGAAGCAGACCTGAAGGCAAGCCTTAGTGAGGTTATTGTAACATACCAGTTGTTCCCGGAAGTCATCTTCCTCCAAATCCTGGTTAAACTTGTAAAAATCATCCTTCGAGGCCAGAGGCCTTTCCAGAGGTATTCTCGAGAGATCACCTGAGGAGCTGGCCGAACTCAAGGGCATAGATGCTTAGGTCATCGGATTACCCTGACCTCGGGTATGTGCATCCCTCAAACAAATTTCCGTTGTTTAAGTCTGCAGACAAGGTGGCAAGTCTACCCTCACAAAAGTGATTTTAAACACTTTTAATCGACGACTCACAATTCATTTCGACGCCCGAAACGTCCTCTTCACTATTAGCTCACTATGCCCTGGGTAACAGCTGGTCAACCTGCACTTCTACGGTTCGACAAAAGCGTTATGTTTCCCTCAACGCCCAGCGCCTCTAAGGACGCCACAAGTATGGCTTAAACATGGTAAATACAACTATATTATGGGGAAAAAACAAATAAAGCGTAAAAACGAGCAAAGATATAACAGTAATCAGCAAAATTAACTTGATTCATAGAGTTATATTATGTACAGTGCGCAGTGAGCGATGGTATATTAGCAAACAGCAATTGAGCAGATGCGCAGCAGGCAAAGGCACGCGCAGTCACCGTCAGAAACGAGTGAGTAATGAGCAATTCAGCTTTGGCTGTTAGGTCCGCGCCGGCGCCGTTTCCCCTGATGCTTGTGATTGACACGCCGAGGTTCCTTGACAGAAATGCTAATGACATTCAACCAATGAGGATGTGAGCAGGCAAAAACCAGACAGCCAATGAAATGCTGCGAAAGCACTATCGCGACATCTCCGGCATTGGCGTTATAAAATCCGGCATAGACACCGGATCGATTTCTACTCAGTCACCCAATACGGTCCAACGTGCTAACAAGGCAATATAAATTAACAGTCTATGCGCCATTTTGTCATTGTATCCGAACATGGTAATCACCGTGGGCGTCTTCTTTCATGCTGTCTTCCTCCTGCTGTTCGTCATTGGGTCCAACGCCAGTAAGTTTTCCGTTGCCTTTGAGAAACATTTTCCTTCAGTTAAGCTTGACGATAGATTTTCGAATACTCCATATGTTTTTCATTCTGGTATAGAATGGTTTGTACACCTTGCAATTTGGAACACACTGACATGCATGTGTTAGAGGCTTTTAATAAACGTTAAGCATGGTTTATAGTCGCATGGTAAATGTTGTTAGCGTTCAGGTGCAACATGCTCTGCCTCTGTATGCATAACTAAACTAAGCGGCGGAAGACGATGCATGAAAGTTGAGTAAGGCTATCCGGCCAACGAAATTTTATCTTTCTTCAGATGGAGAAGATGTAGACACAGGAACAATGGTTTTATTTCCTTGACAGACGGGCAAAAGCATATCGCCACTCAGAAAACAGACGGGCCACAACATCATCTTACGCGATAACCGTAAGGCCGGATGGCCATGAATGGCATTACGAATCAGAACACACTCGGAGCATTTAAAGATTTATTCTCTACTTTTAGATTTTACGATGTAAACCTTTGCACACGCAAACTGTGTCTGCTAGTGTTCTGTGAGTATATCTCTGTAAATAAATCCGCGACGAATTTCGCTTATAACAAAGGCAAACTGGGAAACGAGTTACAGTGCGTTGCTTTAAAAAAAACGAACACCGTTTGCTTTGTGCTTCATTTTCTCGTCGCGGGTTTTAGTAGTGAAGTTCCCACAAGAAAGTTACATGACGTTGAATTTTATTAAAGTTGATTTTTGAAATTAAGATCTTTTCAGTTTATCCATTGGACATATTTAAAAAATCATTTTTTGTTTAAGATATTTAAGCAATGACCATCGAGGACCCTTGGTGAACGTTTTACTCAAGCATATTAAATTAATAGTGTCGTACACGAGAAAAGAAATTGTTTCAAGTGAAATAAGCTGACTGCAAACGTACGATACAAACGGAATATATGTAGAGTTGTAAACTCAGTCGACACATCAGCATGAGAAAAGTTGCCATTTTTATTCAATGATAATTCTCACATCTTCCGAATTTGCAATATCAATAAACTGATTGCGCACATATTTAACTCGCCATTGATTCGCAACCAAAACCATTTGGAAAATGAATTGTTTTAGGTTTGATTTACTGGATTCTATGAATACCTGACGCGTTAAAAAATTTTGAAATTTTTGTTTTCTTAAAAAGGAACACCTAATATTTAAGTTGCGCCAGTCAGGCAACAAAGTTTGATTCACGTGGCTGAATGCAATCGAAGGGTCAAACAGAGTGTAGGTCAATAAATGAATTTAAAGCTTACCAATGTGCGCAACAAAATGTTCCAAATAAATTTCGTTATCATCCATGAATAAGAGGAAAAGCATGAATTAAATTTTTCATGTAACCAACGAAGATTGTACTGAATATTATACAATGTTAAATTCTATAATTTGCAGCCGGTCAGCCGGTCACGGATATAAAATTTCTGCACATCGGTACGGACACTGCCACGGTAACATGGACGGCCCCGAATCAACCACATGGTGATATCAAGGGTTACCAAGTCACACTTACGAACAAGGATAAAACGGAGCACCAGGAGTTAGAGACAACCTCAGAAGAAATAACAATTCCTAATTTGACTCCACACACATGGTACGACATCACAGTCAGGACTAAAAATAATCGGCTTAATAGCAATGGCGGCGGCCTCGGTGAACCCGTCCAGATAGAATTCTTGACAATGCCGTTGGGTAAGATTTGAAATATATTCTGCTTTTTTGGGCATTGGTTAAGCCTCTGCTTATAGCCAGTTGTTCTTATTTTGGAAGTCAAAACATTTGCTAATGCTGCTTACACATACATGTCTGACGGTTGTCTTCCGAAGGGTGCACGAACACGCACCAACTATGCTTACGTCTGGTGCTCGTGTAAAACCGACCAGTTTATTGTATGAGGGAAGTGCTCATATAGTTTGATTCCCATAGTACGCAGTATTCTACAAAAAAGTTGAGAATGTGGTATTCTGTGAGCTGCTCAGTACTTAACTTCCGTGATTCAGCATTGATATAGCCATTTTATTGTGCAATCCTTTTGTGTGATATAACTAACGGTGTTCATGCGCTCATTGTTTTGAAGGGACAAAGCTTGTTGTCATTAGTTACACAGTTATTACGATTGTCGCTTTTTTATGATCAAAGTTGTGGTCAGTCTTTGTATAGACAGGTACCAACGTTGTATATTAAGCTGAAACCCATCGAACACTGCGTAATCTAAACTTATTCTTAAAATGCACATTGTAGTTTTGTTATCTTGATGTAGAAAAGTAGTGAAACCGATCTGCTAAGAAAAAGCCCTAGACGGGTGTTTGGTCGGGATTCGGCCATTGCTTAACACAGCTGCGAGAGGTCTTGTTAATCGGTGTGTTTCCAGATTCCCCTGTAGGCTTTCTGTTTGATATAGCCAGTCTGTTTTGATTTGGTTAATTATCATTCCATGGTATTACCCAGAGATTAAACTTATGTCCAGCAGCTACAATGTGCAATGACCTCACGTTTATTTATGCGCATATGAAAAATAATAAGAAAGGCAGCATTAATCGGCGATACGATAATTTAACCTACATTTTTAAGCACCACATACAGATGCTGGCCAAGGAGTATTGGTTGTAT
>JAYGXS010000006.1:36120470-36153674 GCA_036362985.1 Ligula intestinalis
ATTTTTACTGTGCGCTATTTTGTCGCTTAAAGTTGATTTTGACCCTTATGTTACTATCATAACGTAAACGTTACAATGGCTGTTCGGTTTATTCCGTTTTTCATCCTCTCTCTTTCTGGACTGGTCATGTCTTTTCCTGTTGTGTCACAAAAAATACTCTCACGTCGTCTAATGCAAACTAGTGTTCTCCATTTGCATTAATTATTGACACTACTGCTTCACAAACTGTCCCCGTTTTACGTGGAATGGTTCATTCAAATCAACATGTCATCACATAAACGCTCATTTTTGCTTAATTTTCTATTAACGCACCGTACTCCGTTGCTTTACAGTGGCCACTGTAAGCGTATTTGAATAAAGTTTATAACTAAATGCACGTTGTTTCTTCAAATACCCCTATTTTCACCATTTTCACATAGATATTTTGCCACAAGCAAAGCATTTTCCAAATGAGTTTTTTTACTAAAGATGATTACGCAGATGATAGTAGTCATTAAAAATTTCTATTGAACACAGCCCTTGTCGTTTTGTCAAGGAAAATTACATTGCGGATATTTTATTGTACTGATTCGTTAGAAAATGGTATCTTCTGCCCTAGTGAACATTGTCAGTTTACTTCTGTCTAGCCAATTAGATAATTTTGCCTGCATCTAAACACAAACAGATCGATGCAATAATCCTATTCGACACGGCATTGGCCAGGATTGGCTATTCGTTTTGAAGGGATAGGAACTTGCACAATTCACAATTATATTGAATGATCAATTGGATATTTAAATGGACTTTTTCGGAACGGGGGAGGGTTAACAGCTGCCACCTTAAAATGAGTTTGAGGAGCGCTGAAGTACTTTAACTGCAGAATGGCATTGAGCACAGAAATGCTCGCTTTTGACTGATTTGAAACAGTCTAAAAGTATTATAGCCCATAATAAGAATTCAAAACGTTTATGAAGACGGATCTCTAAGCATGAGTAAGGGGCTTTTAATAAACGTTAACCACAGTATAAAGGCGCATGGTAGCTGTTGTTAGCTTTCAGGTGCAACATGATCTGCATCTATATGCATAACTAAACTAAGCGGTGGAAGACGATACATGAAAGTTGAGGAAGGCTTTCCGGCCATCGAATATTTTATCTTTCGTCAGAAGAAGATGCGAACACTTGAACAGTGGTTTTAGTTCATTGAAAGATGAGAAAAGCAAATCGCCTTTCGGGAAACAGACGGGCCACTACATCATCTTACGCGAAAGCTGCAAGACTGGATGGTAAGGACTGGCACATCGAATCAGAACGCACTCGGAGCATTTATATATTTTTTGTTTACCTTTAAATTTTGGGATGGAATCCTTTGCACACGCAAACTGTGTCTGCTAGTGTTCTGTGAGTACTTCTCTGTAGATGAATCCGCAACGGATTTCGAAGCCTCAGAAGAATAAACATATTATGCCAGCGATCGAGTCGTACTATACTTATTGATTACTTTCTGGGACTCACATGTTTGCTCGTATTAGAAATATTGGATTCAGTCGGTGTTCATTACTCATAGGAAATGGTAGGACAAAAGGAGCCATTCGCATGGCTCCGAATATCGTTCTTGATTTGGGCGTTCATTTAATTTAAGTTTTTCTGGTGTTAATAGTAGGCAGCACCTTTGAAAGCCCTATTGGTTCCATGTCATTTGGTCATGTCCATATGCACACGCAAACGTAAAGTAGACTTGATAAAGTATATGTACCATTATTCGTGTGCAATAAATACCTTTTGTGTGGTGTTAGCTAGTTAAGCTGCTGTTAAGAGACGAAGGGAAGGATATGATAATGTCATAAATGAAGCCATCGACGGTGCTCAATCACATAATGTCTTCTGCGGTCGATGAATTATGCTATCGGAACATGGTTAATGCATGAGATTTTTCTCGATGGCATTAAAGAGCGTGGTAAAGTGGGAATTAACTTATATCGAGAAATTCCACAGAGAACAAGGAAGAACGATAAGAGGAAGAATGTGCGATTGCTAAAACAAAAATTGTTATGTACTGATGTCAGACTTGTACCATTAACGGACAGCGTCTTCGTGCGGTTTCAAGCGCAAAATGGTCACAGGTCTATTTCCGAATTGCGCAGTTTGCCTCACTCTGCTAAACAGTGTTCAGGTGTGAACTGATTACAAGACTAACGAGGGGAACTGTGTGCATGTAACAAACGTTAGAAGAAGGCTCGTGATCGAACACCCATTGCACCTATCCCCAAATCAACCAGTCAGAATGTTGAAGTTCAGTAGCATATGGTCAACGAAAGAGAGAGTCGGGATGAGCTTGTTCCTTAATGTGCCTATTGCGGAGGTGGGTCTCCCCATGCATTCACGGCCGTTGGCGAAAAGAACAGACCAGCTGAGTCATGCCAGCATTCAAGCCATCCGTGCGTCAAACTAAAGAGACACTTACCCACATAGCGGTACCAATGACCCTAGTCGAGATGGTTTTAGGATGTCTAGGTGCACATGATGTTATAGAAAGACCAAAACCAAAAATATATGCACCGCAAGCCCCACTTACCTATTGTGCTGTTGAATAATACGCTTTGCAATCAGAAGCGCTCTATATCTTTCTTCAGCCAACCATTTTCTGTCAGAACAAACTAGACTTTACCAGTGCCATTGATTACGCCCACATGTCTGTAATACTTGGGACACCATCACTGATGTGGATAGAGAGAACAGCATAATAAATAGATAGGAATGGATTAATTCCATGCCACCCTTTACTACACTGCGTTTTCTAGCAGTCGGGCATAGTGAGGTACACTGTTGTGGTCCGCTGTGATTGTGTAATTTAAATTGCCGAATCTGAGCTGAGCCTGTAAGCTTATTGTGCCCATTAACAAATACAAAATCATGTTTTCTTTCTGTTAGACGGAGAAGGAATATGAAGGGGACGTTGACGTCGTATACCTTGGAGTATCAGACGCTAACGCAGAGACTACCCGTCGTATGATGGTTAGATTGTCTCTGTATGGCTAGCCAAAAACATCCACTCAGAGGGGTTTGCTGGAAACAGTTTTTCTTGGTTTACTTCCACCAGCCAGTTTATTTGGACGCTAAAACTAAAATATACCGAAAATGTTTTGCAATGATACATTCACCTACTAAAAAACTCAACACATTTTGTCTCATCAGTGACTACTGATCTTTAAAAGAATTTCAGAAAATTCAAGTACATTGCTCGCGACTGTTGGGTGGAGGGCGGATTGACTGACCCAACAATGACCTAGAAACAGTTGACGCTTTTAAATCTGGCCAATAACGTCAGCTGTTTTTAAGCGCCATCCTCTCTTATCCCCAGCTGGCATGTTTCGTCGCATTAATTTGCAAGTGATCCATCTCATTTCGAGTGTGTGTTGACACGTGGAGGGAGGTTAAACAGTTTCTTTCAACGTTCATTGCGTAGATAAAATCCAGGAAATAAGTGCACAATACCCGTCGGCAGAAATATCGGTCATTGTTGGTGACAAAGACAGTGACATACTCTACTCTGCTGAATACAGAGAAAGGTGAGAACAGCTAACCACGTATTTATGTAATTAAATTGAATGAAACGAAAATCATGTTGTGACTTGTACCCCACTTCAAATCTTAATGTACTGGGTCTCCGTGACAGACATTTTGGTCGTCATTGTTTGAGGCATTTATACAGGAACCGGAGTTGTCCATATGTGACTGCTGTCATTATGGACAAGTACGGTTACGTACTGCAGATGTATTCTGCCCCTGAGAGCCTGTCAAAGGGTTACAAAGAGCAGACCAGTCGGCCAGAAAGAGGAAGATTGTGGTGCAGCACGTTAGAGCAGGTCAGCGCAAGTCATTCGAACCCAAAAACTGATTTTAATTAAGGGAAGACGCAAGGGCCATAGCTGAGTCAATCGGACTATCAACTATGCAGATATATCGAAAGTCAGTACGCGTTCTCGTGACAGCAGCCTGATATGCACGCGCGGCCTTTCTGTGAGATGACTAGGCCTGGGCATGGATGTGTGTCCAACACAGTCCCTTCAAGGGATGTCAATACCACCTTTTGCGTGGATTTACCCGTAAGCACTGTGGACATTGGTGAGCATAGTTGTTCCGGCGTGTTGTGGGCGGTTTCCGGTCTACTGGTGCAGAACCGGGGACCGTTTCCTAAAGCAATACAAACAAAGGGGCTGCGGCATTTAGTCTGAGGATTGGGGTGTCTGCTTAAAAGACAAATGTGTCCAGGAAAATGTCTTAAGTTATTGAAGCGCCTAATTGAGGTCCGGTTTGAGTACTACACGGTCGCCTTTCATGCATAGACTGCTTTCCAAGGTAAAACTTGACCTTTCCAAACTGGGCTGTAAATTCCCAACTGACTTCCAATTAATTTCTATTGAAGAAATGAAGAAAATGGGCTTGGGAGTTAAACAAATGTCTTCCTTCTGCTCCTGCGTTGCCAACGTTTCTTTAAGTTGAGGCCCACATACACTCTTTACGCCGATGCAGTTGTTTTGACAATGAGACCAAAACACCTGACTAATATTGAGCCCAAGGGAGCAAGGCAGGTTATGTCTCCGCGTACTGTAGAAAAAAAATCCCAGTTAGGACAGCCGTCTGCATTTTTCCCCTGGCTCCAACATTCACCACAGCCTTGCTCAACTTGAAAACTAAGGACATTTCATCGCGGGAAAACAAAACCTTTAGTTTGCTGAAGACAGCTGAAGAAATACAAGTCTTCATGCATAAGTTAGTGAGGTTATTGGTCTAAGGACATAATATCCACACCTCCTGCACGTCTGTACCAACGGTTTCCTTTTCAAAAGCTGTGACAGCACTACACACATAAATATGTTGGTCAGGCGAACTACATCCAAGGAGCCGAACCACAGTACATTGCCTTTAAATAAAACATAACATTTGCGTTCGGTTTCATTTTGCAGGCGTTGGTTTTGATGAAAATGATAACCGTCTGACCTGCAGCACGCAATCGCGTAGTTGCTGGTTAACTTTTTTACTGTTCCAACTAGACGATCGCTTCTATAGAAGTTCCGTAGCGTTCAAATTAACATAAGACCACCTCAGTTGCCATTCGATACATTCGCATAGTTGGGTATAGCTTTGAATTCAAGATAAATTGCTGATGGTCGCACGAAAATAGATGTCATGTCGTTGCGGTTTTACAGAGGGAAGACACATTTACGCAAGAAAATAGACAGCGACACACATCATCTGGAGTATTTAGGTACGTAACAAAAGAAAAATATGCTCGAAAACCTCATCCATGGGCAGCGGACACCCCCTCTCCCAATTTTACAAGCGCCCACCGATGAACTTGAAGGTAGTAGTGATGATATTAAAACAAAGAACAGCAGTGACCCCACATGAGGTCAGCGGAAACCCGCTGACCTGTGCTGACGTAGTGAGATTTGATAAAAGACTTGCCCTCCAGTACACCGGCAAAATATACCCGGTTCCTGGCAGCAGCCAGTCGCAATGAATTTATAAATATGAAAGTAAATATCAAATGGACTATTTTATACATGATAATGGTAATACTTTACTATATATTGCTATTACCTCTATAAGTAAGTAAATTGATGACTGTTTTGTGTGCGTCTCCGTTAGCATTGGTCACAGGGGTCAGAATGTAATGCTGCCTGCTCGTCCTGTGCGCGTGTGTGTTAGTATCACGCTCACTTTGTAGGCGCTTGCAAGCACATGGCATTCGCGCTTGTGCCTGTCTGCTTTCATTGTTCGGAAGGACGCCAGCTTACCCGCAAATGACTTGAAGTCAACCAGGTCCCCCGTCGTGTTGAAGGTGGGCACCACGTGCTCTAAAAGCCGCAGCAAACGCTGAAGCAAGCCGTAGCAGACACTGAGCTGAGCTGGGCAAGTGAAACGAAGGCCTCCGAAAGCAGGGGCACCACAGAGAACTAGCTCGAAAGAGAACAGGAGTTTAGGCAGACTCGCGCAGAATCTACCCACTTGCTCGCTACTCCCACCTCCGTTTCCGGTGTAAAGACAAAGACACTAAGACCGGCAGTGAGGAAGGGTGAAGATGGCTGGCGCGGTAATCACTCAACACGCGCACACTTGACACAGCCATCTCGCTTGGTATGCTCCCGACTGCGCGGGAGCGCCATAAAGGCCACATTAAGAAGGAGTCATTGCAGCCTGACTCTCAGTCCTCCTTCTCCTTCCATACGCACGCACAAAACACACGCGTTCAAGAGAACTGACGATGGGGGCAATAGTTTTGCCGTCAGTTGGCAAAAGCCTCCGAGCCACGATCTTTAGCGCACCGTGATAGATGCAAGTGCATTCAGATTGATAAAAGTAAAGAGAGAAATGCGCAGAATGCCGACCTCACTATCTTCCTCACCGCATAGTGACCACCCACTTTTTCAGACACTGAGTTGGGGTCTTAAACGCAGACTAGCGCGAACGCAGTCAACAATAGGAAATCTGAACTGAGAGTATATACCATTGTCTACCAGGCCGCAGGGATCGTGTTTGACTGAGGACTGGCATTGTATATGCATACAGACTAATTTGATCTCCGAAATGTGAGGACAGCCGTGCATGAAGCATGGGCCAAAACCACCCTCAGAGGTGAAACCAATCAGTCATTGGCATACAGGCCAATCCATTGAACAACTACCACCTGGACCTCCAATACTTAGCCCAGGTATTCGCGGTCACCAGTAATGCGACTGTCTGCCACACCTTCACTCAGTGAGTGCATAATACGGCTGGCCCAATATAACTGAATTTCGGCTAGCTCTTAGTTTAGATTGAATGATCCAGTATATAAATCAATTCTTGAGCTTTCCTTTAAAAACTTTTATGATGAAAACCACTTAAGAGGTAGCCATTGCAACCATGACTCTTAGTCCTCCTTCTCGTCCCATAAGCACCCACATAAACCACGCGAACAAGAGAACTAGAGTAGGGGTGCGAGTTTTTCCGTTTGTTGGCAAACTATTCAAGCCACGGCTTTAGCGCACCGTGAAAAAATGCAAGCGCATTAAGATGTATTTAAGTTAGGAGGGAAACGCGCCGTGGGATGGCCTAACTCCTTGCCCCACCGCAAAGAGACCACCTAGATTTTCGGACATGTGAGGTGGGGTCTGAAACTCAGAGAAGCGCGAACGCAGTCAAAAATAGGAAGTCAGATCTGAGCGAATTTGCCAGGGCCTACCAGGCTGCAGGGATCGTGTTTGGCTGAGGACTGGCATTGCATATGCACACGGACTCATTCGATCTGAGAAATGTGTGAACAGCCCTGCATGAAGCATGGGCCAAAACCACCCTGAGAGGTTTAACCAACCAGTCATCGACTGACAGGCAAAATCAAATGACGTACTATCACTTTTATCCCCATACTTCCGTCCAGGTAGTCGCTGACCCAATCAAACTGAAGTTCGGATAGGTATAAGTTTAAATTGAATGTCCTACTATAGTGTGCGAGAGGCCTGGAAGGATAGCCTATGGTATAGAGGCTTTTTGGCTGGCAATTTAGGCACGAGGGGTGCTGCTTCTGGAAGGCGTGACCATCTGCCGACCACCACGGACAGCAATTGATACAGATGCGTGTTTAGTGGTGTGCATAAAGGTAAAAGGAATTAAACGTGAAGTTGTTCTCATGGGTGACCTGATTGCACCCATCATAAGTTGCGGATGAATTATTATAAAAATGCCCTTGATTATTTTTTTCTAGAAACAACGCTTGAGGTTCTTCTCACAAAACACCTTGTTTCAACCAGAGCACGTGGAGGGCAATAGGGTAGTTGCTAAGACCTAGATTTCGCCAAACATCCCAACAGTATAGACAAGGTATGCTGCCAACTGCCACTTGATCGAAGTTTTCAAGTCGTTCTTTCATAGGATGATGGTCTATATTCATTACCCCCTGCAGTAGACGATCCAATGCCGAATATATGGTGAGGTGACTTCTCTCAAATGGGAGTAGATGCATCAGAAATAGACTGGGGTCTTCTTCTCTCAGGGGATGTCACTGACGACTTGAATATATTTAAGGAGTTCTTGTTGCATCTAATGTGCAGTCATTGTCCACTTTCAGTGCCCAGGGTATCTAGCTAACCTCAATGGCTGAAAAGACATGTCAAAAGTCAGCTCAATGAAAAAGGAAAGCTCATGAAGAAAATTCGCAACACAAGCCGCAACGAAGATTTAAAACAGTACAAAATCCAGCGAAACAAGGTAAAAATAATGGTTTTCAAAGCCCGACGGGACATTGGGACCAATTTTCTTCGTCCAGATGTCAATAATAAAAAAATGCTTCACAGTGTTTTTGCGGGAAAGTACACGCAACAGGAACCTGATTCCTGCTATGCAAAATGATGATGATCTCGACATCTTCGACTGTAAAAATAATGCAGAACATTGCACTGATTTCTTTCAGTTGGTTTTCACCATAGAGCCTCCTTTCATCGCAACTGTTGATGACTTCGTGAGAGCACCAAATATTGACGATATTTTGTTTGGAGCAGAGACGCTTTTCCAAGAACCAAAAAGCTTGAAGGAATGTAAATCTCCGCATCCAGATGACATTCCTGCGAAATCGCTCAAGGAAATTGCTAGAGAGCTATCTAAACTGCTTTCACTGATGTGCCGGAAATCTTTTGATACTGGAATACGTCCTCCGGACTGGAAATAAGCGCATGCTACACCGTTTTACAAAATTGGTAGTCGTAAGTCTGCGAAAAACTTGATTCCCGTGAGTCTGACCTCCGTATGCTGCAAAGTAGAATATCATCAAGAAGCAATTGATGATACATTGTGAAACTCACAATATTTTTTTGAATGTGCAATTTTGGATATCGTAGGGGTAGGTCATGTGCAAAAAACTTGCTTTAAACGTTGCAAAGCTGGGCAAGGGCAATTGATGCAAATGAAACCGTAAATGCAGCCTATATTGATTTCCTGAAGGCCTTCGACAGTGTTCCACACCAACGTCTTCTGCATAAATTGAGACTGATTGGTATCGGCGGCAGACATCTTACATGGATTCAGAATTTCCACTCTGGTCGATCCCTAACGGTGTGTGTAGGATGACAACAATCGAGGCCGAAAGTCATCGAGAGCGGAGTCCCTCAAAGTTCAGAACTCGGACCCACCCTCTTTCTTTGGTTCGTTAATTATTGTGTACAGGAATTGGACTGCAAGTGTGCCATGTTTGCAGATGATGTAAGAATATGGAAGGTCATTAAGTGTGCTGCCAATGAAGATAACTTCCGGTAAAATCTTTTTTGATTAAACGATTGGTCGCTTAGATGGTTGCTATCCTTCAATTCGAAGAAATGCACTCTGCTGCGCCTGGGAAATCAAAGTTCGGTTCTTGATGCATGACCCTGCCATCTGAACGCAATCCCACTCCAAGAAGCAGGAATACAGAAGGATCTCGGCATCTGGATGACAGATAACCTCAAACCGTCTGCATATTGTTGTAAGGCGGCTAAAACTGCAACCTCAATGATGTACGCCATCAAGCGTGCATTCATGGTTTTCGATGAAGACTCTTTCCCGAAAATCATCGTTACCTTTTTAAAGGCCACATCTTGAATACACGATTCAAGCCTGGAGACCGTGGATGCGGCAGGATTATAATGTACTTGAAAGGGTGCAGAGGCGAGCAACAAAATTAGTAAGAAGCCAAAATTCACTACCATATGAGATCCATTTAAATTACCTTATCTCTGTCCCCTGAGCTATAGGCAGTTACGCGGTGATTTTATACAAACATTTCGTATCGTGTGTGGCTTGGACTGTGCTCTCATGTGTGACGACGTTTTTCAACTCGCCACCACAACTTATCTCCGAGGGCATCCTTTTAAGTGTATGTGCCCCAAGGGCGATTGGATTTGAGGAAGTATTTTTTTCTCTAATTGGGTCTTGGACCCATTGAATAACATTCCCGAGGCGATTGTTATGTCCCAATCTGTGGCGACATGCAAACACCTACTTGATATAGACATGCTACAATACAACGTGAACTATGTGACAAATTAACCTTGAAACACCACTGCATCATTCGACGGTCTGTATTTTCCTGACTGAAAACTTCTTACCTTTGTTTATAATTCTTGAGATTTTTGTGTGAAAAATAGGAAGTTCAAAGGCGCAAGCCTACTTTCCCTCAGATATACTGAGTGACTGAGTAATATAAATCAATTCTACATCTAACCCTTACACACTATCATTATAAACAGTAGTGGTTTTTACAGCAATGTTTTAAAAAACAAACAATATGATAAACTCTTTGAGCAGTGACGCAGATCTTAGTGAAATGGTTTTCCCTAATCTTCTAGCCATCTTTTACGACGCAAAGTGCATATAAGAGAGAGGAATTCTTGGTCCTTCAAACATATGTGTCAATGCCATTAGCGCGAGAGTTAACCAATTTCTTCGAGGTGAGCAACAACTGTGCAAGTCACACGACCGTTGATTTTACCGATTGTGTTAATTATCCATTGGAATTCCTAGATTGTTTGAAAATATCTGGCATTCCGTCGCACAAA
The DNA here is from genome assembly GCA_036362985.1 of Ligula intestinalis. NCBI lineage: Eukaryota > Metazoa > Platyhelminthes > Cestoda > Diphyllobothriidea > Diphyllobothriidae > Ligula > Ligula intestinalis. The sequence continues at coordinate 36,131,017 of JAYGXS010000006.1, forward strand.
TAGATTCTAATGTTTGGTACACCGATTATGCTTATGAGAAATCTCGATGCACCATGGCCAAGCAATGGCACTAGGCTTACTGTCAAGCGGCTGATGTCATATTTGGCTGATGGCACAATTATGGCCGGTTGTGCAAAAGGAGGAGCTGTTTATACCCCCGCATCCCTATTGAACCGTCTGATACTACGTTCAATTTCCGACGACTTCAATTTCAACTGAAGGTTTGCTATGCTATGTGTATCAGCAAGTCCCAAGCCCAAACCTTCAAGATGGCTTCAATTCACCTGTTATAATCGTGTTTTTCCCACGGACTTTATCAAGCATTACTTATTCATTGTAAATATCATGATTTTTATGAACAGCCCATATTTAACTTAAGTTGATTGGGCAGAATTCGGACTTTCAGACAACAGTTTTTAATTGCTACATTCTCCACAATTACTCCTTTCGTACATGCATCCATTGTTCATCAATTCAAGGCGACCTCAGAAATGCCGGGCTTTTCACCTTATACTTCATGATTTTAAGAGTTTTCCATATACAACACACATGCAGTTAGCCTGCATAAGGGAAAATAATGGGCAAGGGAGACTTAAGGCGAAGCCGGATATTATGGAAAATGCCTGAGAAGTTTCTTTACTGTTTGCCCTTCTTAAGCAGTTCCTTTTCTGGCAACGCTACATTTTCATCATCATAGATATGTACAAAGTGTGAGCTCAGAGGTATTTCCCTATATTTCCGTAATAAAACTGAACTGAAATGAACATAATAAATTGAATATATTTTCATTTTCTGTTTTCCTACTTATGGAAACCAACATATAAGGAAGCCCAAGGCGTAGTCGGCCTTCTGGGCTAGAGAATAATAAACGCTTCATATCAGACAAAGTATTCAAAAACCCATTTAACTCAGTTTTGGTAAAAAAAAATTTTTTTCGGAATAAAAATGCTCATGTCCAGGTTTTCCGACATATATTAAAACATGGTTGATATTCATCCGTTTTCGATTAACTCGCCAAAAGCTGTCGTTATATAGCCACCGCATTCAACTTTTTCAAAACATTAAGACTTTTTTGTGCATATTTCTACAGAAAGGCCACTATCAACGAAACTTCTGCACAAGAAGTGGTAAATTCCCTTAAATTTACAGTTTTTTGCAATGCAAGGGAAAAGCACGTCCCCGAAAACATTTTTTTATGTATAAATTATTTTAGGTCACTTTACTAAGGGAAGAAGGCTTTCGCACTTGAACTTCCTATTCATAACTGAATATTGCAAAAAAAAGGTCTACCGTAGCGAAAGTACGTAATACAAATATAGGCTTAACATCGGTGATAAGTGTGAGCCAAATCCAAACTGCTGCTACTGACAAGTCGTTTATTATATCTGCCACAATTGCTCAGCAAGTGAGAATCAAGGTTGTGTTTAAAAATGTCCACAGTATCTGAGAGGACCACTTCTTCAGGGAGTCCGTTCCACGCTCCAATGACCCTCTGAGCGAAGGCATTCCGTCTAAAGTCGACATGGGCCTGTTTCCTCTGTAGTTTAAAGGGATGACCCCAAAGATGAACAGTCCGAGCCAATTCGAAGAAATCATCAAATTCTAGGGCGCACTCTTGGCCTCTAACAATACGATAAGTTTGTATGAGGTTCCCTTGGAGTTGCCTAAAATTGAGAGGGAAAAGATAAACTTCAGTCAGTCTGTCTTCATAGGGCAGATGACCAAAATCCTTGACCATCTTTGTAGCGAAGAGTTTATTAGAACACCGAGGCCCTTTTGTTCGTTCATATTTGAAAGTGGGTGCCGATCAAGGAATTATTGACAGGAATCGTCCTTCTCATTAGTCCTTCTAGTACGGAGTCTTAAAACCACACACTTACTAATGTTGAAGTTTAAGCGCCAACGAGCAGACCAGCAGCTAAGTAGATTGAGACTCTCTTGAATTGCTTTCATATCGGCGTCAGATCTGATGGCTCTCCAGAGTTTGACATCTTTGGCAAACATGATGGCGCATCAATCTAAGTCGTTGACACAGTCGTTGATATAGATATGGAAGAGCAGTGGTCCTCAGATAGAGCCTCGGGGGACGCCACGCAGAACAGATGAAGGGGTTGACTTCGAGTCTCCGATGCACACAGTTTGCGATCGCCCTGTAATCCATGCCAGCAGGTTTCCTCTCATGCCGAATTTTGACAATTTATATATTAGACGCTTATGTGAGACGCTGACAAAGGCCTTCTTGATGTCCGTATAGATGACGTCAACCTTACCATCTTCAGCCATAGACTGGGGATTAGGGATTAATACGGTGCACCACATAAACCATTATGCCAATTTATTTTTATTTGATCGCTTGCTGAGTTGAGGATTTTTTTAATGTAATATTTTGCGTAACATTTAAATCACAGTTAATATTTATGTAGTTTTGTCAAAACGAATGACCACTGCGTTTCCCAATAGTGTTTTGGTCAGAGGTTTCTTTTCGTATATTTATGTTATGGTTGCGTTGATGCTGTCTGAAAGACAAGCAAGGAAATCACTGATAATCGGGCAACTCGATGGCTGGAACACAACTTACTTTGGGCCGACATTTGGAAATTCATCGAAGATTCATCAACAGGAACATAAACAAAAAGCAGATATTAAGTTAGCAAAAGAAAAAAATATCATCACTTTCCACAAGTGCTGAGACGTTTTACTAAAACGCAACGAATGCTTACGTTATCCAATTGAAACGCATGAAATTTGGCTTAAAATGACGAATGGATAACCATAAATGTCACAGGACGCTGGTATACACAAGAAATAACATATTACCAGGAAACGAACTATGCTTTTAGCTAAGAAAAAAATAATTAATCTACGGTTCAGTCTTTCTTTGTCTTGCATCATCAGATAGCATCGTACATCGAAACAGATGTTTGCCACTTGGAGGCGCTTTTACGTCAGCCTAGTGTTCATGAACTGTTTTCCATGAGATATGTTGACACGGGCTATACAATCCCACCTGTTTTACAAGTATTTTGCTTTTGCAGAAATTAAGAAAAAAATGTTTGCGACTTGCCAATTTTAGCAAATGATTTCCTGTTCGCCCAAGCGTTTCCGTTATTTCGTTCATTCTAGGGGCTCAGACACTATTTACTAGGAGATTTTACATACCTGAATTTGTATTGCATGCCCCATTTCGGCATACTTATGTTTAAACGACGATTCAAGTGTAAGTGGTTGTGTCCATCTGTGGATCAACCGATATTTTTTGCACGCATCCCGACAGATTTTGCAGTTGTCTAGGCAATGGGAAGTAAACCTGTTCTAAATTTTGAGTCCGTTGGAACTAGGAAGGCTATGAGTGTGCCTACTGTAAAGAAAGTTTACCAATTAGGATAGCCTAGTTCCTTCGTCCCCTAGCTGTCAGATTAATTCCAGAAACTGTTTCGATTCCATTGTCTAGAAAACTGAAAAATATGACAGTCAACGTACAGGGAATACTGGTTAACCAACCGATGAGGCGAAATCTGCGCACTTGTTCGGTGTACGGAGAGAAAACATTGGCAAACCAATCAAAATTGAAATGTACTGTGGCCCCTAGCGGAAAGACCCGTCACTTAAACTTCTCACGGGCACAATTCTCAAGCTCATAAAGTCGAAAACAGTTTTGATCAGGTTCTCCAAAAGAGATTAGTTTTGCGGATAGCTAGAACTGCGAAGGGCTTACAGACAAATTCTTAGTTTCCAGATTTGCTTGTGAAAAAAAACATTATTTAACAAAGTTCAAAGGTTAAAATTTGGCGAAAAATCTCCGAATTGCGATGTTATGTTACAGGGCGCAGATAGAACAAACTTTTAACTCATAGTTTAAATGCTGGGAACACAGTACTTTTCATGTGAAGATTTATGTCTTATGCTTAAAAACCTCCTGTGAAATGAATGTTTATCCACTTGTCGTTATTAGCTGCACCGCATATAGTTCAAATTGATTAAATTAAAAGTTTTTGGGATTTCAATCGGAACGTCACCTAAAGATAGAATAATTATCAGTGATCTTTTATATAATGAAAGTGCCGATGTAGCACAATCTTGTTTTCAAATATTGAAAAAAGAATCCTTTTGAAAGTTCAGGCAACACATGCGTGCATAAAAAACAGGTCTTATCCTGCTAAGCCTTAAGGCGTGCGAAGGATATTTAACAAATCCTAGTCAAAAGTCCACAAAAAACGTGAAAATTTTAAGAAGGCAAAGGAAAGTTTTTAAACTGGGAAACAGTATTCTGCATAGTAATTCGCGTAAACAATAACATTCTCACCCCCCTTCCAGAACATGGCTTGTTACCGGACCGATCTTGTGAAACATGCCTCATGTCTTTTGTTAATCTACTTACTTTTCTTCGTAAAGATTATCTATCTGTGGTAGTTATCTATTTGGACCTTAGTAAAGCATTTGATAAATTTCCTCATGGGAGGCTCCTAGCCAAACTAGAGGCTATAGGATTTCGTAGTCCTCTTGCTGACTTCATCAGATCTTATCTTTCAAATCGACAACAAAAGGTCTTAGTGGGATCCTCATACTCTACTCCTACCGCAATTTTGAGAAGTGTCCTTCAAGGTACCCTGCTAGGTCCTCTGCTCTTCTTGCTTTGCATAAATGATATCTCATTGAGTGTTTAATACTCCCAATCTTATATTTATGCAGATGATCTCAAGTGTGCTTACTCCTTCTCTTACTCTACAGCCGCGAGATGCCTAGATCAAATTCATTCTGATCTGCACACTCGTTCGGTGTGGAGCTCAGCATGGCAGATTGAGTTCTCACCTTCTAAGTGCCGATACATTTGCTTAGGGCCTAAAGGGCTGCCATAACCTGTTGTTTTTCAAGGCTACCCAATAACTGAATGTTCCAGTATCAAGGACCTAGGATTAAGCTACACAATAAATATGACCTTTTTCCTCACGCCGATAGAATTAAAGCCAAAGCCGCACATATTTGCGGCTTTATTTCTTATAATTTGTATCTTCCTGAAATGAAATTAAGACTAAATCGTATGTTCATGCTTCCCATTTTAGAATACTGTTGCCCCTTTTTCCGTCTCATGCATGAAGGTAGCCGTTCAAAAATTAAACGAATTCAAAAAAGTAAACACAAAATCTGCTTTAGCCGACAGCTTCTAATAATTGTTACCCAAATAGATGTCAATTAACGAAACTAAGGTTCCTTTGGGTCAGGATATTAGAAGCAGATTTTTTATATCCTTTTTCGGATTAAAGAGCACAAATTTACCCAGGAATTTGGTCATAAGCCCCGTCAGCCGTCCCTACATCCCAAGAAACTCGGCACTTGTTATACCCATCCTGTATCTTCTTAATGTAATTGCTCTTGGTTTTTTGCTTCCAGATATAGCTTTTTTTGGAACAACTTGCCAATAAAATAAGGTCATTAACTAAACTGTCTGCTTTCAAACGGAGACTACACATTTCTCTTAACACTGATTCTATTAACTTTATATTCTCCTCATCTTTTCCGAGCAGCTTTCTCCATGATTCCGAGAAAGGGCCATCGGGAATTAAGGATATCCGCTTGAAACTATTCTCTCTGCCTCGTGTCCTCCGGGAACCTAGATGTTTCTATTAACCACCGCTCAATCAAACGAAGCCACGCAGAAGTACTCAGTCTAAAATGCTGCAGTTTCGTTGACTAATCGCTTTCAGTAGACCGCCCACACCTATTTCTTCTCTAGTACTGTGTTCCTAATACTATCTTCCTGAGCAGTTTATTTCTCATTCACACTTTTTGAAAATGGAGGCTCATTGAACACCGTCTCCATTTTCATTTTAAGAGTTTTTTTTAACTGCAAGAAATTTTCGTTTATGAGGTGTGCTGCCTTAACTATTGTTTTTATGTTAAAAATGTATATTTTGATAACTATTTAAATAACAGTTTATATCACTGTAATTTTTTTCAAACACGATAATACTACATGCATTATTTTTTTTCTTTCATAACCGCTGTTTTAAAGGCATTTAGGAAACCCACTGAGAAGACGGCAACTTAATAGCTGGGACACTTCTTTTATTCGCCTAAATTTTGGAGATTCATCGCATTTTTATCAACAGGGACCTAAGCTGATGGCCGATATTTCGTAACCAAACGACATGCTTTATAATTTTCTTACACATGCTGAGGTGCCTAACAAAATCGCAATGAGTATATATATTTCATACAGTTGATTTCCATGCAATGCATCTTATAATAAAGATTATATTACCATAAATTTTCACACGAATGTGGTATGCATATGACGTAAAATTTAACCAGGAACAAAACAGTGCTCCCACTTTAAAATTTATTGATCTACAGTTAAGTGTCTCTGTGCTATGCAGCAAATCATAGCATCCCATATATACATGGAACGACGTTTTCACCAAAAACGGATGCTTCAAGGTTATTGTACTTTGCAAAGACTGTTTTTATTCAGAAAATGGGACCCCTCAGGACTTTATATTTTTGCACCATGTAAAACTTCATCAAGGTCCTTTTTTAAAGCCACAATGTATTTAGCATGAAAAGGCAAAGTATTAGATTACACAATGGGAAAAAAAATTTGGCCAGAACTTCATGCATTGCGCAATGGTGTTTGAGGGAAGCTTGCCGACCTAGGTAGATGCTCTCACGTTCTAGCTGTCACTGACTGTTGCGATTATCCTCCGTAACTGCGTTCGCAAAGGCAACATTCAAGAAGCCACGGTAGTTCCTAACAATTTAATTCAGTTTTGGTATACTTAGGTTTATGCACATATATGTGTGTGCTTTTGCTGGAATAGGGCTTCCCAAGACATTTTTTGAGAAGAGAAATGCCCCAATGTTATACGTGCCAATCAAGTAAGCTGAAAAGAGATTAAACCCGGCAAATATGAAGGTAGCTACATGACTAGATTCTCAATAAATCAAGGATGTTAGTTTGAATTGTATTAGCGTCACTTTATTCAAGGTTTGCACATCAATCTGTGCTTAAGTTACACTGTAGAATTTTGTTTGAAAGCCTTAATTTAATAACCGCTGTGAAGGTATCAGTGTGCTTTTTATTTAATGCGCAGGAACCTTGACAATTGAAATATTCAGCGAGATATACGAGTGACAATGTGTTCTCTTTTTCCAAATGCACACCTAAGTCTATGGCAGAATGCCAACTAAACAGAAACGACAGGACTCTGACGCTAAGTCCTACTAAAGTAAAATAATTTTCAAAGGCAACGGAACAATTCCTGGCGTAAGATCCCTCGACCACGAAGAGAAGGAGGATTTCCTAGGAAAAGACGCCCACTAAGCTGGCCATGTCAGGGAACCAAAATGGCACAACGGCAGACAGACCGCCTATTCATATTGTCATGTGAGTTCTTTAGACGGTGATAAGATTAAGCTCCCCTCTTTATCAGGAGACACACTCGTTCTTATGCGCGCAACGTTCTTCCAACGCGCAGACTAATTGAAAATGGGTATTTTTTTCGGCAAACGTTAGGCACCCCTCATGCACCCATAGACCCAGCATTTCGTCATACCAAAACAGCGGTTATAGTGTTTTTTTTGGGGTGGGAAAATAGGATAGGCAGGGAAGAAAATTTTGAGAAGTAAGTTTTAACTGTATAACAAGTTAGTCAAATGTGATCCCCGCGGCCGCTGTTATCGCAATATAAATTGGATATGTGCGAGACAAATAGCGCCGCGGACTATGGTAAGCTTATTTCAAAAGGATAAGTTGGTGACACGTAAGTTGAAATAGACGATTTCCTTATCATCATTTCTATCTTGTAGGAATTTAAGGAAACGTCCAATTTGATGATCGTTTTTATTCTTTGAAGTTAAACGATAATACAAATGCGGAAAATCTATTGATATAAATCACCTACATTCCTCTAAACAATAAAATGAAATCCACATAGCAGTTATCAACTTTTATTCCATTGTGTATCCCAATTTCCCACGCATCAAAGCTTATAATGAGCGTTTTTGTAGAACAACGTGCCGGAACTAAGGAAAAATGAGGTACGCCACATAAACCATTGTTGAAATGTTTATGAGATTGTTTGCTGAGATGAAGGTGTTGTCAATTATAATTTTGTGTAACATTTAAATCACAGTAAACATTCATGTTATTTGGCTCAAGCTTACTACCACTACGTTTCTCAATAGTCCCTTGGTCAGAGGATTATGCTAATAAATATTTTTTGATGGTTTCGTAGACGCAGTCTGAAAGACAACCGAGAAAACCACTGAGAAGTAGTCAAATCGATCGCAGATTGATCAACATGGACATAATCAGAAAGCAGTTATTTCCTTAACATAGAAAAATATTGCAATATTTCCTTCAAAATGCTGAGGTGTGTAGCAAATCAAAATGACAATAAATTTTATGCATTTTATCCGCATGCATTGCAGCTAACGATGACGAATGGATAAGCATAAAATTTCACACGAAGCTGTCGTGCACAAGACGTAAGAGAAGACCAAGAAAGGGACTTCCACATTCAAATAAGTTAATCTATGGTCTAGTCTAACTGCGTTCTCTAACAAAACATTATATTGATGTTTTCGCCAAAAGGAGATGCTTCATGTTTACTCTAGTTTGCATTGGCTATTTTTCATCAGAAAACGTGACCCCTCGGAATTTGGGTGTAAATCCTCAAACTACGCTTTATTGGCGAAATGGAGTAAACTGTTTTCGGCTTGGTAAGTTAAAAATGGTTTCGTGTTTGCTCGACACACTTTATGCAGTTCAGGTCCTCAGAAACTATCCAAACGGTGATAATGTATTTCGGAATATGTATTGCAAGCTAAGTTTCAGCATGGTTACACATAAGCGACGGCGAAATGCTGTTTATCTGTGGTTCAACTGGTCTTAAGCGCGCGTGTCCTGGGAGATAGTTTATTATGTAAGCAATGGGAACAAAACACTTACTTAATGTTGGGTCCATGAAAGCTAGAGAGTTTATGTCTGCGGCTACTGTAGAGAAAGGGCCCCAGTAAAGATAGCCTATTGCCTTCATACTCTGGCTCCAAGCTTCACCACGGCCTTGCTCCATTTGCGAAACAGGGCAAATTTTATCGCCGGAAAACAAAACCTATAGTTGGCTGGAGGCAGATGAACGATAAAAGTCTTCGTCATAAGGGAGTGAGCTGATTTGTCCCAAGGCATAATGCTTTCACCGTCTGCAAGACTGTGCGAAATCTGTGAAAGCACTGCACACATAAATATGTCAAGCATACGAACCACAACCAAAAAGGCGTTGATTTGGTGGCCGGTATGCTATACGTTCGGTGATGTGACTACAATGCATATATTTTAGCTATTTCTCAGAAACTATCTTCTCATGTCGACCGTCAAGTTGTGGGAGGAATCTCAATTGAAATATAACCCAAAGCGGCGTTTTGTAGACCGGCGTTCTGTGTCTCACTCAGATTCGAGAATACGTAACAAACTAACTAAATTCTCTGAAGTGCGATAAAAATTGGTCGCTGATGGTGTTGCATAATGGGATGCAATCGAAACATTAGAGATTCCGCAACTTTTAAAAGCTGACTAGGATCACCTAAAAAATAACATTATCGGTATCTGCTAAGGTTTTGCTACATCAAAGGACAGTTCAACGGTCTATGAATGAATTACAGAAATATTTTAGGATTGAACGATACCTATTTCATCAGAGGTCAACAGCTCGAGGAGGTACATGTGTTAAGGGATATAGGCGTGCAAATAAAACGCACACTTTTTAAATCAAATCACGGTACTTAACTTGCAAAGAAGCCTATATGAATCCCTAGGGCGACCCATAGAGCTTTTGCCACCTTATAAAATGTGTAGTGTGGTCACGTACTTGGAAAATGTGGCTGGCTGGTGTAAAAAATTGCTTTCAGACGTGATTGCACGAAAGAACATAAAAATATGTCCTACTTGAAAAAAACTCAAGGAATACTATCCACAAGTGTCAGGGCCTGGCATATGTACATAAGAACGTTGACTACCATTACACAACCTATGTTATCTTTGCCACTTTAATATAGGCACTATAGGGTATATATGTGTATGCTTCCAAAAATATTCATTGAACTGTGATGTGCCCATCAGATGACACGTTTTATTTGAATAAGCAAAGACAACTGAACTGAGTATGTACATAATTCAAGCTGAAGCATGATTGCGTGAAAACTTAAGGACTTTTCGATTCATTTTCCCATTCGGTCAATGAAGACTGCAAACAATTTGCCTTCTCTTATTTATGTGGACGATGGTGTTTTGTGTAAAAGGGGCTTAACGAATGTTTGTTTGATGGCTCCATATTGAGTAGAAATCAGTGATTGTGTGTGAATTTAAGAAGGCTCCGCTTTTGTCCATTATATTTGCTGAACACTGTTTTTGTTTGGAAAAAGTCTCTTTTGTTTATTAACAGCTGAAAGTTTTTTATTATGGACCTGAAACAAGTTGCCATGTTCATAGCATTTTCTATCAACACATTAGAATGTTCGCTAAACAATAACTGATTGCAATTCTTTGGTATTTGAAGCGAGATCCATTTTAGACTATTTATAGTGCAATAAGTTTGTTTGCAAAATAAATATCTATTAAATTTTTATTTAATCTAGATTTATTTTTGCAAACAATTATTTTATTTATTTTGGATACAAATTGATACCAATTGATACCAATTTGATACCATTTAAGTTGCAATTGAAAGTCCTGCAATTATGCTCAAACTAAATTATCTTACATGTTCCAATAGCACCTCGGTCAACATTTGCGTTACATATTTAGTATTTGGTGACCGTTGCCCTTAAACAACTAGGAAAGCAACTGACAAGGACGCTACTCGATCGCTGGGGCACTAACTTGATTTGCCGTATGCCTTGAGCTCCGTTGCGGAGTCATCATCGGAGAAGTCAGCAAATTAGTATCAGATACAGTGCACATACCAAGGAAACAACGCAGACGACACAAAACTCTTATGCAACAGCTCGTAGACGGTAGAGTGATGGTTTTTCACAAAATCAGACGCAAGTACCAGGTCGCTGGTGGCGGCAGACGCATTTAAAGTGAGAGAAGCTGCGAGAGCTGCACGCAACCCTACTCAGTAAATGCTGTCAGGAGGCATAGCAGCGAAACATCTCATAAAGCTCGCAAACTAATAGGCCTGCCCTGTAGGCGGATCATTTATGAAAAAATATTAAAGTTATGTTCGAGGTCACACCACAAAGGGACTTCTCAGAGAAATACACATACAAGGGAAGACTTTCCGCCAAAGTGTTAGCGAACCACAGTTCAAGGAATGCTCGGCCAGAAGACGCTATCGCACCTTTCGAATCAGCGCTCAAGAAATTTGATCCAGGTGCTAAGTTTAAAAAATCTAAGAGACGACAATCTATGGCCTTTCTCCTTCAACACAAAGGCTAAGTTACGACATCGAAAGCAGGAGGAAGAAACATTCTGAAAATAGGCACAATTGAGTATATATATGACCTTTTGGCTCACAAAAGACGCTTGGAAGTTAGCACGGATAAGATGCACTATGGGGCAAAATTGAGGCAACTCTTGATGGGCAATGACTCCTACGCACCATCGACTGCCAGATGGTTCAAGCGGCTTATGAGCAAAAAAGTCAAAGCGGTCGACAAACTTAACAAGTTAGGAGCACTGAAGAGACGAGAAAAGCTGGCTACACAGGCCACTGACGCTGCAATGGCACGTTTCTACGGCCTACCGAAGGTGCACAAGCAAGACACAGATAGTCTTACCCTGAGAAATACACATATGACAGAAGGAATGCTCCCAAGGGGGAAAGCGAACGACAAAACATTGCTGGCGCACGTCACTGGATATTAAGAAAGCTTACTGAGTGTCCGTGATGAAATTGGATGTGTGTTTAAAATTACTCGAATGGAATACATTAATTCTTAAATATTCTCTATCTAAGAATTGTATTGCCTCACACGTTATATGTGGCATACCTACCCAGTGAGATAAATTGTGTCTGTAGTCCCCTTTGTGATTTCAAATGCTTTCTTTCTCTGTTAGGCATAATGTTCTAAGATATCAGTCTGAATTTGGTGACAATATCAGTCAACTGAAACCTCAAGTCAAATATGAACGCCCCTACTGCTGTATGGACTACTCAACGACGGAGGATAGTTGGTAAGCCTAAAAAGAGCAATGTGCTTAAGCCCATCATTCTGCGTGGCTGTCTTCTTACCTGCAGCAGTCTACATATATGGTTGATTTGCCCGTATGTGGCATTTTTCTCAATCTGAATTGTTTTCAATCTATACATTATTTCGGGAATAAAACATGGTAGCAATTTTTGCTCTTCCGCAGCTGGTGAAACGAAGCTGATGATTCGCGAATGGAAAGCGGATCAATCGTTAATTTGCATGGAATGGATGCTGTCATAATATTAAAACGTTACTTATATACCGGCGTACACACTGTAAATATCCGGTGGAGGTACAACTTCATTTAAATCGGTGGAACAACGGGAAGACCATTTTAACTTCATATACGCCTTCAGGTCATTGAAGCCATCTACAAAATACGCATTCGGTGTAAAGGCTTCAGTTTTCGACGCTCTTAATCGAATTGGGCAAAATTAAGCAAATATTTTAGCACTGCACGCAGGTGAGTCAGTATATTCCTATACTTGCGCTTGCCTTTTGTGTGTTAACGTAACTGTTAATAACCCTTAACGATAAAATATTGGAGCGAGAATGATTTATACACCGGCTAACACTTGTTGGTATCAGAATCGTTGCTTTCCAGATCACAAGGACAACATTATGCAGACAACCACTTCTAATAATTATTTTTCTCTCGAAAAATGGCGGGAAACGTAACTGTTGCACGTTCTGAGACATTCATGTTTACGGTTATGACTTAATTGATTCATCAAGCATTATAATTATGATAATATTGATTAACACATAAAGTTATTTTGGAGCATAGGAGGCCGAATTTGCAATTGATCGACAATGTAGGCTTGGTAAATAGGTTCCATTTGTGTTTGCGTATCGGGCTGTTTATTCTCCCATCTAGGCATGAGAACTTCGCTTGTGAAAAAATATCCATATATTTACAGCTATAAGTAATTTTGGTGAAATTTTGCTGTCCAAATGTCCTGCAGTTTTCGATGGCACCCACAGCCGAAGAAGGAAAAGGAGAAAGATATATAATAATTTTCACTCCATTAACTCGAGATATCTTCTTTGCCATGTTTTAAGAATGGCCCTAATAATGAACAAATGTTTATGAGAAGAGGACGAATATCAATAATGGGTAAGGAAGTAGCCAAATTTTATCAACCGCCATTAAAGGGGACACAGAAACTGAGACATGAAAAACCGGATGAAGTATAAACCATAGAGAAACTAAAATTAATGGCAGCATTTGGCACAAGAACCTCCTATCTGCACTTAAATTATGCTTGAAAACTGACACCAATTTTTAACCTTTACTTGCGGTGTCGTTACGGTTTCTCTGACGGCTCCACATGCTCCTGCACTGTGACCGTAAAACTGTTCGTTTTTAGTCACCTGACTAATGTTTGAAGTATCTTGAGTATGGTGCCACACTTATTACTTTTTTTCTAGTAATCAATTCGTCGACCGTCACCTGTTGGTCGCATTCCACGCTCGTAGCTTAGCATAAGCATGCCTTCATGTTTTCGTGCGGTTAATCAGGGCACTGCAGTTTAGCTTGATATCTCGTAGAACCTTGAAGCTTTGTCCTACTATGAGCTGATTAGCAATCAGGATGCCTAGGCAACATAGGTGCTCCAATCTACAAGTCCTGACTGTCATCCCACTTTCAAGGTGTCATGTCGTATGTGACTTAAAAAAAGGAAACACACGTTGGTCAGCAACTGACAATCGACCTGTTTTCATAAGGATTGCGTTTAGGGAGGGAAAACCGAGACGGGACCATTGCAATAGGCACTCAAATAATCAGTGGCCTCAATAACTCACCTTTTTAATTTTCTTAGAAGGTAGATCGTATTTGCGATTTGCATCAGCATATTTAGTGTGTTTTTCGCATAGATCCAATGTATGTGTGTTTTTTTTAGCTGAAACCCTTAGACCGCTTCAAACTATACACACACTGACAACAGGCAGGCTGTAATGTACTGTTATGCACCCTTTTTAAAACACACCGAACTTGTTAAAAAACTCCGAACCTTGTTTAGCTGGTATTCTACTATTTTTTAACACACCTGCGAGGAGTCCGGCTTATCAGTTAGTCACCCAGATTCCCCCGGTGCGCTTTCTGTTTGATTTATCAATTAGTGTCAATTCAAATTGTTATGGGTGCAATGTACGACAGAGCGATTAAACTGAGTTCAACACTGACACTGTACAATAGCCCTACGATTGCGCATGCGCACGTGAGGTGCCATACGTAAACAGTGAACAGCGTGAAAATTCAGAAAAAAACAGTCCACATATTTGACAATTTCTTGAGATACCCATTATTTTTCTGTACGTTACGTTTTTAAAAAAACGTTTGATTAAACGTATGGTTTACAAAAATACTATTTATCTACATGACTAATATTAAATAAGGCCTTCTAAAGCAGTCTCCGCGCTAACACATATACACTTTATTAGTGCACAGAGCCAGCTGTCTGGTAAAAGAAAAAAATTGACTAAGACCAATTTTGTTACTGCATTTTTTGCCAGACAATTACAAAATAGTTCGATTTAACTTTTAAATTTTCTATCGCTGCTTGTTTCTGAAAGTAAATGAGAAACCTAACTTCGTTTTAAATTCATTTGACAAATTAGCACAAACGTTTCCAGTGCTTTAATGGATTATTATTCAACGTTTTTATGCAAATTATTGAATTCTACCGCACACTGTATATGAGCATAGCATACGGAATTCCTTTTATGTAAACATCATCATTATTCAACAAAAACGGAACATATTTCTCCCAATAACACGAAATAAAATTGGTAGTTTTCCCATCCAAAGCCCATCTTTTATTAAATCCACTCAGTTGATTGAAATAATCTGTCCAGATATACGCTATATTATCCAGTTATATTATGTCCTGAACTTTATTTGCAGGATTCACAGAACTCCATCTATTTAACTTAATTTGATAGGATGCAGTAGTCTTTAGTCGAAAAGTGAAGCATGTTGAACAATTATCAGTAAAATATGACAAAATACGCAACCAAGCAAATGCAATGACGATAAATGTTTGCGACAAACGAATTTATAAACGCTTTTCGAATTAATGGCTTGTGTATATTCACTTTGAGCATTTATTAAGTCTGCGATCCGCAGTTGACTCATAAAATATTTATGCACGTTCTGCTATAATAAGTTCTCCGTTAACCTGCATTTTCAATTTCCGAGGAAATAATGCCGTAAATTTGATTGCATTTGACAGCATGCAAACTCAAGCATGCAATTTTGTCAGTAGAAATGCATTATTTGTTGGTAAAAGTGAACAGGTTATTCTGAAGACCATCCTCTTAAACATCAGAGTGGTTGTTACTTCATATTAACCTTTTCATAAAAATATGCTAAGGTATTAACGTTAACATGTTTTTCAAATAATAGATGAAAGGTTTCAGCGGTCTAAGTGAATCAAATAGATCCTGGCACGCACAGCAAAACCAGAAAAGAGAGTGTCTGAGGTACAAAACTGAATGTAACGTGGCAACTGCTCAAGCGGACACAAAAATAATTATTTAACTTAGCAAGCAGTTAGTCAGTTCTTTAAAAAAACACTAGTCTTAGGAATGGTGTTGGTTAACCGGCCAGTGTTGTGAAGGTAACGTGTGCCGTTGAAAACCATCCGAAGCGCAAACATGTCATTTGTTTCTCCCTTCCTTAGCGAAAGCATCTCTCGATGTCACATGCTCTGTGACATATGACGCCCAATAAAAAATCAAATGTTTAAGCTGCTCTAACATCAAATCTCCTCTATGGCGTTCGTAGTAAATGGATAAATAAAATTTGAACGTACAATGTGCAAATGTTGGAGGATGATGAACGCAACACGGATTTTATTGAGTGACAGACGTGATATTTATATTTACTGTTGAATGAAAGGTAATAAATCTGTCTGATATAGCAGCGAAATGCTCACCGCTAACTAACCCATTGGCGTTTATTTCATATGGCATAGGCTTTATACCCTGTTTGTGACAAAGACGAAAACGTGACCTAAAAGAACGTACTTTGCCCACGTTAAAGCTGTTGCGTGATACCACATTGACGACTTTGATTCCTCAGAATAAACCTACCGTTTACTAATTTCCCTTTTTATATGCTCTCGGAATTCATATACCAGAAACAGATGACTGCCCACTTGCGGACGCACTGAGGCCTCACGGGAGTCCTAACATCTGCGAATCCGTCCGAATTTCGCCAGCGACTTCGAGGCATGCAAAGAGGCCCAATCGTTTGTTAAGCCTTATTTTAATTTTTTTTCTTTTCAACGTCTTTCCAGGAAAGTAAAACATATGTCTCAACGTATTATACACATTTGCGGAAACTAGCATATGGAACAAATATGGGCATGCCATGACAAGGACAGGGGCAGATTACCGACATGCTCTGACTATTGACATAGGCCTGGTTTCTCCGTGGAGCGCAAGGTCCGATGGGTATAGTTGAGCGAGGTCTGCGTCAAAATCTTTCATCTAAGTACTGTTATCGTCAAGGATTGTGATTGAAAACAGTTTTATAATTTGTTTTTGCCTAATGTTTCACAAGGCTGAAGCAAATGCACACACTATATTTGAAGTGTGCTTAAACGCAAAAGTAAGTGTCATGTAAAGTTGTGCAGTTTGTAACAGATAAAATATGCCAAAGCATGAGGCGTTGATGCTATCGTCTGAAGTTCTACATTGCGCCGTTGTGCTAAGAGCGGCATACTAGATAATATGAACACACTAGCTCTCCTATTCACAGCCGGTCAAGTTGTCACAGGAATGCAATTTATTTACAGCAGTACCAATTGAACCATGGCTTCCTGGTGAGCTTGGGAACAACCCCACGCTAATGTAAATTCCTACCATGCTACAGCTAGAAAGTGGCATGCAAATGAGGAGGTCAAGTCCGAGAAAAACGACCCATGGAACCAATTGAGTGATGTGAATTCAAGCCATGGTACTCAATAGCGTTCAGGACTGAAAACATGCAGCCGAATGTCGAGATGGCCTTTACTGCAAGTAGTTCCAATTCGTTATTGGACAGACGCATACATATTTACGGTTGCATTCCGAAAAATGAACGAAAATGCATCAGCAGAGCTGCGTTCTAGTGTTCGTGTGAAACCCAGTTGACACTTACATGATAGAAGCCTGCAGATGTTTTAATTGCTATACTACAAAGTATCTTAACTAGGGATTTGAAAGTTAGATATACTGTGAAATGCACATTACTCAACGTTCTTTGTGTACAGTTAAGCTGAAGCACATCTGAGGCTGTAGAAAAAAGACTCACATCCGTATTTTGCTGGTATCCGGCCATTTCCCGACATAATGTGTTCACTTATAATCGAAATATCTGTAATCTGTCATATGGTTGCTTAAATTTCTTTGCTCAGCACCGCACGCAAAGGCTGACCAAAGAAGAGTGGTTTAAGAGATGAGAATAGAATTAAATAAATAAAATATAGTTTTCTTTCTCAAGGATGATAAGGGCAAGAATTATGCTTTTCATCTGAAAAATTATGTGCACTCACCAGAATGTGTAGAAATATTGATCATCCCATGGCGAACACATACACCCACAACTTAAAATTTATGTCGAATAAAATCAGATCCAACACGTCAGCGGACAAAAATCATATTCCGGTTGACACGAAGAATATACTTTATATACAAGGAAATTGCAATTTATCTGCCTGTGCATGGTTGATAACGATTAATGAAATTTTTCGTGTGCACTATGAACCACAGTCGACATTATATTTCATCCTTATGGGTTATTCAGATCAGCCTGATCGTTCTTATTTTGTGGTTGCTGCCTTGTCATGCTTATCCTGTTCTCGAAAATTTTATTTAAACGCTTAGGATCTCAATCTTTCTCCACCAGTGACATTTAACAATAAAAGCTATATTTAAAAGTGTTAGTCATACTGGAAAAGTCATGCGGACATGGCAATTGTCATGGTATGTTTAATGTCAGTGTGTTACGCCGTACTCATTTGCTATACAGTGGCTGTTGTTAAAATATTCGTTTAGAACTTACTGCACTTATGTCAACAAACTTCGCAGACTGCATATACTACTACACAATTCCTAAACCCCTACTATTAGTGGAGCCGTAAGACCAAAGTCCGAGGTTTGGCGCATATATAGGCCACTACCAATCATATTTCGCCAAATGCGATATTTACGAGGCTTCGTTTCTTCTTATCCCATTATCAACACCACTTTTACGTAGGTGGCAGTACTGTCGCATGTGTTATCATACAAAATCGCCCTAGTCGCTTTTGGTTAACACAATATCACTGCAAATGTTTTGATGTACTGATTCATTAGAAGATTACATCTTCTGTGAAAGTGAACACTGTCAGATTATTTCCGATACGAACAGATCAATACAATTAACCTAGACAGTTTGGAGTTAGCCATGATTGGCTATTGTTTAAGAGACAGAAACGCGATCGTATCATAGTGAGTACACCTGCGTCTGTTAAAGTAAATGATAAATTGGACATTAAAAATTGAGTTTTGCAGAAATTATCATTTTTCCTGTCTTATTTTTCACCTTCAGGTATGCATTTTTAAATCAGCAACGGTCATTCACTTTGAAGCTTTAAGATGTCGCCTATTAATGATTTTCATGCATAGATTTTATTCCTACCGGTCTTTTACCGTCACACACTCTTAGGCCAACAGTTCTGGTGCATCTGCTCGCAAACCGGCAATTCCAATCACTGTCATCACCACTTTCCTGAATCTAGCCACAACGTTTGGCCATTCGTTCGAGCTAAACACAAAGAAGCTGTTGCCACCCGTTCATTGGATCCACCTGTACATGACAATGACACCTAAACATGGTTCCAGTGTCTTCAATAGAGTGCCGTGGTCGATGAATAAAAAGGTTAGGAAGTAGATGCGATCACTGGAACAAGGGTTTTATTTTTTGACGTTGCGGATTTCCTCGGGAATCCTTAATCAAATTTAATTGTAGGAATGTTGGAGTCATGCGTAGATAAGGGTGAAACATACACAGGTATAACGGTAGTAATAGTTCTTTGTGGTCATCCACATGCGTACTATAATTGTCAGTTCCCGTAGTCACCGCTTGAAGTCTTAATTTGTGCGGTTATGGCATACCAATTCCCACAGCTTGTTTGTCAGTAGCAAATGCGGGCTTGACTAATGCAGGAAAATTATACTCGCAGAATTCACCTGGTCTTTTTCACGTGACTGATTCGCTTGTTCAAGGAATGCCACTGTACATCATATGAGGACGTTATATCATTGCTTTTGTTAAGGAACTCAGAATCTGAGAACCATTACTCGAGCAGCTCATGGCTCACACGGTTGTCAGCTCTTGCGAGGAGTTCGGCCTCGTCAAACAGTTTTTTTGTATGTTTACATTTTATGGCAACATTTTGTGCACACAAAAACTGTTTCTGCTACTATTCGCTGAGTATGTCACTGATGGTAAATCCGCAAAGGATTTCGAAACGTCCAGTGAATTAACACGTGGTCCCACCGATAGAGTCATCTTATACTTCTTAATTTCTACCTGGGACTTGCATGAACACTTTTATTATGTTAGGAGTCTAGCGTGACCAAATGCTATAAACGTTGCGGGATTTCCTCGTGCCTGCCACCGACTGCGACAATGATTCCTGTGCCAGTGCGGACTGCCTTCAAGGTCATATGCCTTCGCAGGGAGTTTTCCTGTCCACACGCGATAATCTTAATCTCTGGAGAGGACGCAAACGCACATGAGCCTACGCACGTGCTACCTAGTCGCAGATCATCCAGAACCACTTAGTTTCACCACTGCAAGTGACCTTATCCCAATACGCCCAATCAGGCCACAGGCGAACGTGCTCAACAATCACTTATAAGCCACTGTCACCTCTCAGACAGCACGTTTCACACAGACCGCCAGTCCAATCCCGATTGCCAAGCCTTGACAAGACGTGTGACAAAACAGTCCACTGATGATCAACCAGCGGCAGCTGCAACCTAGAAAGCAACTCCGGGTTTTAAACAGGACAGTCCGGGTGGATTCCAAGCTAAAATCTATCGCATTGTGTTCTTCCTTAGAGATTTCAAAGAGCGTAATTCGTAGGTGGTAGCACACACTTCCACCGATAGAGCAGGTTAGACTATCCTATACTTACTCAATATTCCCCAGAAAGGAGTCTGTTTATGCTTAACCAAAAACGACCTTGCACTGGTTCATGGCCTGCTTCAATGGAAGAGTAAAATCTTTCATCACAGGGCAGACATGTCGTAGCTGTTACATTCAGGGATGTAAAACCAAAAGCTACCTATTTTCCGTGATAAAAATGTACCGCATTTCTAAAGGTTCCTTAGAAGACATCTCATAAGTTTCATAAGAGAAACAGTATGGATGGACTATAATGAATAAAGTACAAATATCATTTGTAGAATTGAAAGAAGTGAGCCTTTATAGAAGGCTATAATTTAGTATTAAAAACCGTGTTAGCTTTTAAAGCCAAACTACATTCTTCGAAAAAGAAAAATATTTTAGAATCTAATTTTTTTGGGTACAATATGAAACAATTTTGTACAGACATTTTATATTATATTTTAAATATTGAGGGTTTTTAAAGGCTAATACTACATATTCCTGAGCGCAAAAGAGAAATGCGTCCTTAATATTGAATTCGGACGTTAGTGTTAGAACCTGTGAATGCGGATCTGTAAAACATATTTATAGAATGGCATTATTTTGCGTACAATAGGAAATACATGTGTGCAGGAGTTCTTTATAATATATTTAAATTTATGAGTGTATTGACAATCTAACTATACATAAATAGGTACTTTTCCAAAGTGAAGATATCCCAGAGAGCAGAAGAGAATCGCGTCCTTATTATGGCATTTTAGACATAAGCACTTTAACCGGGGAGCACGAGGGGAACCCATAAATCTTGAACTTTTGGGATTCTATTTTATTTCAATCTGCTACGCCGCTGGAGCAATTGCCTCCGGGGAGTTCACATTTGCTGTCGGTTTGCTCTACTGGACGCATAGCTGTCAACATTATTAGTACGTCGATTTCATGATCACGTAATTCCGAGCATAACTCATCGTTTGCTGTACTACGTACACTAACACTACGTACACTTACTAACTTCACATTGGTGTTTTAGCGGACAATCGGTCATATTATATTTTTATTCATTAAATTGATTTGGTACTTCCCGTAAACTTTTCTTAAAGAAAAAACATGTAAGCATATTGTATAGGAAGAATGCAGCCAATTTGAGGTACCGAATTAAGAAAAGCGTGAAAAAGAAAGCACATGCATTTATCATATTCCCGATCACAACCGAGAAAGCAGTGAACTCCTAGACTAAAGGTAGTGTCCTGAGCACAACGATCAAAGATTCTGGGTTCAAATGTCGGGAATGCCAACCTTGGAGATTGGGTATGACTGGCTGTTGACGGCTTATAAGACAGAAGTCGCCATTTGGTCTCCCTTTGCCTTGTGGGATCCATTGCATCGTATCACGGGTCACCATGCGACGGTCCGTAGGGTTTGTCTTGCGAGCTCCTGGGCAAATGAAAACTTATTCTTTTTCTCTACTATATCGGTGAAGGCACATTTATTGAAGTCCTACTGGATTAAGTATTCCGTAAACACTCTTTATTTTTGTGTGGCATGCTTTTAAAAAAGGAAATTAACGAAAGGTGAAAATGTTTCAATTTACCTCTCCTGGAACCAAAAAACAATCCCAACTGACTCATAAATACGTGAAAACCAATGTAGAAAATCACACTGTTTCTAAGAAAAAGGAATGAATTTAGATTAAAAAAAGTACTTATTTCCTATTTAAGCCATTTTTCTTTACAAAACAGTGTAGTCATCGTACTGCTTACAATCTGTTTCACGACAGGGATGATTTATTGCGGCTGTAAATAAGATACTTTTTATACTATGTTCGTGGCCACTGAAAATGATCTTGATATTTTTTTCAATAGCTCCATAATGAAGCCTTTTTTTAGATTTTGGTATTCGTGAACTTCGTTTTACGACTTTTGTCCATTCCAACGTCAAACTTGTCATGTGAAACGCTCGTCGTGCGAAATTTAGTCATTCAAAGTTTATAAGTTTACTGTTTTCCCGCAGACGACCGCGGACCGAGGAGCAAGACGCCACGGCAGACAAAGAAACAACCGCGCACTTACTCACGCACGAAGTGACACCTCGTTAACTCAGCGGAAGTTCGCCAGGAGAAAAAAAGGCTTCTGCTAGGGGCTCGCTCGTTAACTGAAATGTTCGTAAAAGGTTAACGCTTGTAAGTCGAGGGGTCACTGTATTCCTAGATCAACTGACAGTTTTTTTTTGAATTGTTAAGGCTTTAAAGTCATTTAAATGCATACACGTTAACTTAAAATTTGCTGTACACGCACTTATGTCAGTTGACGAGTGATTTGCGGTCTGT
>JAYGXS010000006.1:36154074-36191118 GCA_036362985.1 Ligula intestinalis
GATGACGAATCCGCGATGGATATCGAAACGTCAGGCGAATAAACATATTGTCCCAGCGATCGAGTCTTCTTCTTCTTCTCAATTGCTTCCTGGGACACGGATGTTCGCTTGTATTGACAAAGCCTCATACTGCCAATAACTTTGAGTATGTGGGTTCCAGAAAGCAGTTCAGAAGAACTTAATGCGACCATTGGAAGAAAAATTTATTTGTCCTGACGTTTCGGATTACGTCGCAATCCTTAACCATATGTAATAATACAATATGCTCAGTCATGAGCAGAAAGGGGTGAAACACACACAGACGACACGGTATTTATAGTTCTCAGCCAACATCCGCGTGTGAACTGAATTTGGCAGGAGTTTCCCTTGGTAGTGCAAATATGTTCCTATTTATATTTAAATGCCAATTCAAACGCTTCCCGTAAGACAAAAACTTGGATCGTTTACTATCCCAAGCTAACCTTAACTTTAAACTTAATCTAAAACTTACTTTTACTGTAAATCTTACCCTGACCTTGACCCTCACCTATGCCCTAACCATAACCTAAACCCTTACTTAAACCCTTTCCCTAAACGTTAGCCTAAAATTAACACTTACCCTAACACTAACCCTTACCCCAGCCCTTACCCTAACCATAAACCTTACTCACATTCTAACCTTAACCCTCACTGTAACAGAAAATCTTTGTGTAGGTATTTAAATATAAATAAGAACATATGCGCACAGTTTCAATTTTCGAGCAAAACCAAGGCGATTATATTTCAAGTTTTATACAGAAAGATACCGTCTTTGGACAAAAATTGAATCAAAAAACCTATTATTCGAAACAATCTTCCGTCCAATTTCCTTCGATACCCCCACTGCTTGACGAAGAACTCTTCTCCAAATCGGGCATCTCACTGGAAATATTGGCTCGGCCTGCGTAGTCTAATTGTCCCAATCAGTCTCGTCAAGGTTCTGAGGAGTATCCACGGACAGGCTGAGTCGTTATAGTTATATACTGCTGTGTATAATTACTAGAAGACTATAATTATCTAAGTAAAGGCCACCTTATCATTTTATATCTTGCTTTTTTCAGCCCAAATTAGTACCAGTTAGCAACTATTTGACTACACTATCTCGGTGTATAATCGCTAGAAAACTTTATTCATATAATTAAGGACACCCTATCGTTTGTATTTTCCTTACGCCAATATACTCCCTGGTAGTAGCTATTAGACTACACTTTCTCGGTTGCTGATGCGTCTAGTCTGACCGACGCCGAAATAGTTTATAAGTATAACGTTTGAGCTAAAGTTTTAGCATGCAGAACTTAGAAGTCCATGACCAAACTGTGGATGGAGAAAAAGCCATTTCGGAAGCCGGCGTCGATCTTCCGACCTTCGATATAGGAGGCGAACGTCTTAGCCGCTCGGCCACTACGACCCAGCTTTGCGATTCACAGAAAGTTAAGTGCATTGACAGGGTTGACACGATAAATTTTGCCAACGAACTCCACGACCAAACTGGCCCAGCCACTGCAACCCAGCTACGTGGCTCACAGAAAGTTATGTGCATTGACACGGTTGACACGATAAAATCCGCCAACGACCCAACTGTCCTAGGTGAAGAAAAAGTTTTTTCCGGAGTCGGCGTTGATGCCTCGACCTGCGATTTAGGAGGCAAACGTCTAGACCGCTCGGCCACTGCAACCCGGCTCTACAAGTCACAGAAAGATAAGTGTATTGACAGGGTTAACACGATAAATTCTGCCAACGAACTCCACGACCCAACCATCCCGTATGACAAACAGTGCGACATAAGAGACAAAGGTATAAACCCTACGGCCACTATGACCACCTCGCACAATTCACAGAAGGGTAAGAACAGTGACACGGATGACATGCATTGCCCGACGGCATGCGAACATTGCAAACATTGCCCGAAAATATCAAAATTGGAGTCACGTATAGATTTACTAGGGGATGTTATCACATGGTTTCTCAAGCATGGCGCATTAAAGCCGCTAGATGAAACCAGTGGAAATCAGCAGCTAGAATCCGTCTTGAATGAAGTCGCTACGAGGCACCAGCCAATCGGTCCAAGCCTGATTAAAACTGAAGAGAATCAAACACAAACAAGCCCTAATCTACCGTCCCAAGAAAGCTCAGGTTCTGGGATCATCAAAACGGCCAGGAGAAGAGGGAAGCGTCTACCTGACCAACCAGTCTCACCCTCTTTACAGGTCAAAACTGGTGAAATTGCACGAAAGGGGATCGGAGAAGAGCTGGGAGAAGAAAAAAAGACAGTATTTGCACCGAGACAACTGCGGTCCGATGCACACAAAGCAATGAAAGCGAAGGAAGCCGCCGAAAAACAAACGTAGGAGCCCATACTTACAGTGCACGCCCCCACAGTTGATCAATCAGACACCGCTGAGGCGAGTTTAAACAATCTCACCGTAAACAACAAAAACACGATTGGTTCGCCCCGTAAAGTGCAGGCTGCGGCGGAGACAGATACCAGGGAGCCCATACTTACGGTTAAGGCCCCCACAGTAGACCGATCAGCTACCGCTGAGGCGAGTTTCAACAATCTCGCCGTAAACAACAAAAACACGATTGGTTCGCCACGTAAAGTCCAGGCTGCCGTCAGCAAAGACACGATGGAAAACACGAAAGCGTTGCACCAAGAAGTGACCGACGGCGTAGAGGGGACGCAGAAAGTCACCGATAAAGGCAAAAGTTTCGGAAATCAAGGTCTACTGGAATCCACTGCCAGTACTGCTATTAACCAGAAAGTGGGTGACAGTGTCGCAGGCCCGAGCCTGAAGCCCACAGTAGAAAACGAGGGCAGTACATCAACCATAGAGTCCGGTCGTACACAAGATGGTCGTAATAGCAGCACAAGAGCTGTTAACGAGCAAGCAAGCGACAGAGTCGTAGGCACGAAAAATGGCACTAAGAGAGAAGCTAGCATCATAATACAGGGATAAACGGAATCAACCGCAGCCACTCCCATGGACCGGCATTCCGCAGATGTCCAGCTATTCCATGCACTTATGAACAAAATGCTGGGACCCAATGTACCATTAGAGTGTGAAAAGGCCTTCCGCCTTGGCAAACGGCCTGAGAGCCCAACTAGAACGGCACGTCCCAGACCTCTGAAAGTGGTCATGACAAGAAGCCAAGACGCCAAGCTAATTCTATCTAAGCGTTGTAAAATAAAAGACTCTGACCCGGGAGTTTTTTTTCAACAGGAGTTCTCAGCTGCAGAACGGAACGAACGTCGTCAACTTGTTTCCGAAAAGAGGGAGCGGGCCAGCAAGGGTGAACAAAACTTGGTCATTTACAACAGCTAAGTGATTCAACGTCCATTGTTCTCACCTTGGATAGGTCCGTTCCGGATAACCACACAGTCGGCTCAGTAGGGGGAGGATTGAGCCCAATCGAAAAACATACAGAGGCAGAACGAAAGGAAAAAACATTTGGTTATTTACAACAACCAAGTAGTCCAGCGTCCACTGTTCTCCCCCAGGAAAGGTCCTCCCCGGATGACCGCACAGTCGATCCGGAAAGGGGCGGGGAGAGCCTGACTGTAACAAGTTATCGAGCAAACAGAAAGTTAACTTTCATGTACACAAATGCACTGAGTATGCTTTCAAAGCTTGACGAGCTGAAGATTCATGCCTTTGAGTTATCACCAGATATAGTTTCAATAACGGAAACTTGGCTGTCTGAACAGGTAGCCGACGGCGAGGTATCCATGCCTGGCTATCAACTGTTCAGAAAAGACAGAGAAGGTCGTCAAGGCGATGGCGTAGCAACATACGTGAAAAATGGACTCTCAGTTTTAGACAAAACGGATAAACTGGCGTGTACTTCCGAGGTCATTTGGCTGTCCATTAAAGTACCCGGTGCACCCAACCTCGATGTACTGACACACTACCGACCACCGAGAAGAGAGCCAGTAGTGGATGCACCCTTGCTAGAGGAGCTGGAAAAGATTCCTGCACGATCGGACATCCTGATTGTGGGGGACTTTAAAGCACATCACACCGACTGGGGTGCGGCCTGCGCACATAGCTCCGATCTAACCTTCGACAGCTGCCTTCTGAGCATGACTGTGAATTTATTTCTCACGAGACACGTCACTTTTCCGACAAGGATGCGCGATGGCCAACAGTCCAACTGTCTGGACCTCGTTCTCACGAAATCGCAGGACAGCATCGACGAAGTGTCATGTCTCCCACCACTAGGTAAAAGCGACCATGTTGTATTGCTATGGGAGTACTCGTTATTCTCAATACCGGAGAGACCCTCAACAGCCAGACAAAATATTTGGCGAGGCGATTTCGATCGAATGAAGACCGAACTCACGCGCGCCGATTGGGAAACTCTATTTTCTGGAAACATAACTGCGGACTGGGAAGCGTTCCGGACCACACTGCACAGACTCATCGACAACCGCTGTCCAATTTCGCGAAAAAAAGTGAACACTAGACCGCGATGGCTTACGCAGGCCTTAAAAATAGAAGTGAACAAAAAGCGGAAGCTGTGGAAAAAAATGCTAGCAGACAGGACTCCTGCATCTGTCAGTGCCTACAAAACTCAGAGAAACCGGGCCAAGGGTCTTATTCTCAAAACAAGACGGGCTTTCGAAGCAGACTTGCTAAACCGGGCCATAGTGAACCCCAAACTGTTTGACAGTTATCTCAGGCAGAGTACCAAAAACAAGGATCCGATACCCCTGTTAAGAACCGCTGAGGAAAGAGACTTGATAGATGATGATGCGAAGGCTGATTATCTGTCTAAATTTTTTACGATCAGTCTTCACAAAGGAAACGGCATATGATCACCCCGCCGACGACACCGAAGCGGATACAGTAGTTGAGACTGTCCAATTCCCCGAGGCTGCTGTTCTTAAGGAACTCTTAAGCTTAAAAGAATCTAAGTCACCAGGTCCCGACAACGTACCGGCCAAGATTTTGAAGCAGCTCGCCAATGAGTTGGCCAAACCACTCTCTATGCTCTTCCAAACCTCCTTCAAAACAGGATGCATACCAGAAGATTGGAAATCCGCGAGGAGTACACCGCTATACAAGGGGGAAGCCGGGTCTCAGCGAATAACTACCGACCAGTCAGCCTTACTGCAATCTGTTGCAAAATCATGGAAACAATTATCAAGCAACAACTTATGCAGTTCCTGGAACAAAACCATCTGCTATCGGATGCTCAGCATGGTTTTCGTAGAGGTAGGTCCTGCGTTACAAACTTTCTCTACTGTTTAGAACGGTGGACTGAGGCAGTCGATAGTGGAAACTCAGTGCATGCTGTCTATGTTGACTTCAAAAAGGCTTTCGATAGCGTGCCGCACCACCACCTCCTTTATAAACTCAGCCGCATAGGAGTAATGGGTAGGCTCCTTATGTGGATAAAAAGCATCCTAATCGGTCGCTCGCAAACTGGCCACATCAGCGACAAACTGTCAGCCAAGGTTGAGGTTGAGAGTGGTGTGCCCCAAGGCTCCGTTCTCGGCCGTATTTGTTTGTTATCTACATCAACGACTCTGTCCGCGAACTGGATTGCGGCATCGCCGTGTTTGCCGATGATATAAAACTTTGGAGCGAAATTCGAACTGTGGCTGACGAAGTGCACTTACAGGAAAATTTAAATAGACTTCATAAATGGTCGGCGGACTGGCTCTTACCGTTCAATGAGAGCAGGTGCACCACCATTCGAGTTGGCAAATCCGGTTCTTCAAACGGCACGGCTTACCGACTGAATGACATACCATTGAAGGAAGTGAACGTCCAGAAAGACTTGGGAGTCTGGATCACACCCTCGCTTAAACCATCCCTGCATTGCACAAAGGTAGCCAAGTCCGCGATGTCGATCCTATACCTCGTCAAACGAGCTTTTTCTACCTGCAATGAAGAGTGCTTCACAAAAGTCTTTGGAGCCTTCGTACGACCGCACCTAGAATCCGCTATCCAAGCTTGGAGACCCTGGGCCAGGAAAGACATCAACATCCTGGAAAAGGTACAATGGCGCGCAACCAAACTTGTTATGGGGCAGGCCTCGCAGCCTTATGAAACACGGCTGTCGAATCTCAACCTCTTCCCTTTGCGCTACAGGCAGCTTTGGGGGGACCTGATACTAGCATTCCGCGTATTACGTCTTCAAGACTGCTGTCTTATATCAGGGGATTTTTTCGAATTAGCAACGACCACGAATCTGAGGGGTCATCCCCTCAAATTAAAGGTGACAGGGGCCAGGCTGGACGCTCGGAAACACTTCTTTTCAAAAAGGGTGGTCGGAGCGTGGAATGCGCTTCCTCAGGACATTGTTATGTCGGAATCGCTAGAGGGTTTTAAGCAAAAACTTGATCGATATAGCAGTGCACGATGGATCGGAACTGACAATTTGCAATAACAAAAATGCTACTTCCAATTTTCATGAGTATTAATTTTTATATCCATTCACGTTTGCTATTTATAACGCCCTCACACGCATAGCCTCATGCGAAGGTCTCCGCGGTCTACACTACTTGGCTATCTGCGAACCGTGATTACCCGCTGGCGATCTTATCAGCCAGACCTGCTTGTCGAAACAGTCACCCTTGGTTCGACCCAAAGCGGACTCTCGACGATCTGGACGGATGCCTCTGTTTTTCCAGTTCCGTGGCGGACTCTGCAATCAGCAAGGAAGAATCAGGATGTGGCTTCCACACGGTGATGATCCTGGGAACCTTTGCAATGCCCCCCCCCTCCCAGTGGGAACCCCCTTTTTCTCCTAAATCCCACGCATTACCCCCACAAGGGCGACAGTTTTTCTCCTAAAAATCCCTGAGGAGTTTTTTCACTGTCTGCTCCTATTTTCATCCTATGACTCAGGACAACTGGCCTCGCCAACAGTCTAAGCAACAAATGTTTTGCTACAACTGCACACATATGTACAAAGAGGGCACTCAAAGGATTTTTTCCTACATACCCTCAATATACTGATACTGATACCACGGAAACTCCTGCCCTGAATTCACCCGTGTAGCCACCGCTTGGGTCTTAATTGGCAATGATTACTTGACATTTCGTGTTCTACTTATTGCCTTTCGCAATTTTGCTGTTCGTGTCGGATGCGGGCTACAGGCAGCGGTCCACCTAAGGTCTGCTGCACAGGAGAATTCGAAGTCGTATGGGCGAGCCGGTTCTATGCTATTGGAATCGGCTTGGGTGACG
Source organism: Ligula intestinalis (assembly GCA_036362985.1). Classification (NCBI taxonomy): domain Eukaryota; kingdom Metazoa; phylum Platyhelminthes; class Cestoda; order Diphyllobothriidea; family Diphyllobothriidae; genus Ligula; species Ligula intestinalis. The sequence continues at coordinate 36,161,292 of JAYGXS010000006.1, forward strand.
CATCTAGCCAGCGAGCCAGCCAACCAAAATTAAGAAGAAAATTTTTTGGCAAGTTCAAAGGACATAAGAAAAAATACGTTTGCTTTGATTGGCTCGAGCCGGCTTCCGTCCTGCTGTTTGCATATTTTCACCTGCGCGTAAATGCAACCAGGTCGATAAAATCGTCCAAAGGCGGCAAAGTAAGAATTTAACGCTCCCAACTTGGTCAATAGCCGTTAATTTGACAAATAAATACGAACTTAGAGAAGAACACAATGATCCAGAATTCACTCGGCAGTTTACATTGTAAGAGGATATATCATGTAACTGATGCAATGGGCCTGCGAAAGGAAAATATTAAACATAACGTGAGCACGTGTTTCGACATCAGTTTCTTGCAGACATGCTGAACGAACATCATCTAAAAATTCAACTGGATGTGGAGTCAAAAGAAGAAAAAGAAGATTCTAGAACCTTGTAATGACGTTTATTGGCATCAAGTTTCGCATTCTTTTTGAGCTCATTTTTGACGAGGGTCTCAGATAAGGTTGATAAGGATCCAAGGAGAGCACCAATTATACGAAAAATATTTTATGCAAGCACATGCCTACTAAGTTAACAGGTCCCGCTGTGGTCGCCGTTGGTCATATATACGATGCGATGATTAACGCACTAGTCCGAGTCCCGGTCATCCATTTGACGTGCTGATGATGCAGCAATATGGCTCATTGGTAATGGATCCTTGGCCGATGGTATGGCTACTTGATCTGTTTAGGCAATATTTTGACATTTAATATGGAGACGCAAGCTTGGTGCGTTTTTTTAATCAACTGCAATCCAGAGGACCGAAACCCAAGCAGGTCATGGTGCATGGAGTTGCCAGCCCATCCGAGAATTTCATATTCCTGAAACTTTAATTTGTTACTTGGTCCACTACACAATCTAAGAGTCAACGTTCTGTCTCCTCCCTTTCACCGGATGTTCTTTCACCTGCGTGAGAGTAGTCTCATCTGGTTTCTCCTTCGTAGTCGCTTCATCCGCATCTGCACCAGATTCAATTGATCGCTTAACATGTCAGCTGCTGCAGCAGCGTATGGTTTTGGTTTGTATCGAAAAGCTCTACAGAAAGCGTCTTAAGGAATGGTTGTCGTGACAAGCTCAAGTAGAAACGCATTTTTGCAATCCTTTCTGCGTCCGACGTCTGAAACAGCCAATCACATGCTTACTCACATAGGACCTCACTTGACGTCTGCCGAGCACACATCACCCAGTATGTCGTCCACTGGCTTGTGGTTCTTGTTGAAGCTCACCGAATTTGTCCCTTTCCTGGAAAGTCGAATTTAAGGCTGCCATCCGGGGCAAACAAATACGTACATAAGGGTCATTTGGGGCTAAATATCAGTCATAGGACATTCCCTTCTCAACCCTGAGTTAGTGCCCCCAGAGGCTAAAACACACGATATTTTGAGTTTAAGACCAACACAGTGTATGTGTCGACTGTTGGCTTCTCCGAAAGTATTAAGCAGCCACGTCAAACCAATTTGAACAACTTCTAAGGATATACGGTCCTAATTAATGCAAATAGTAAAGAAAAATCAGAGTAAAAAACTCAAAAATGAATACATCAAATCAAAAGCAAAGGGAGCCGGCTAAATTGACGGACTATTTATAATGGGACATGGGAATTTCAACTTTAACGCCACGTGGAGCGAAGCTATTCTTGTAAGTCCTCTTTTGTGTCTTAATGGGATAAGGGGCATGGCTGTGGTTTTGTACGATATCGGGATGCCATTTTTATGGCCTCGGGATTTGTCGAAACAAACAGCGCAAATAATTGGGGGAAGGTGCACGCTCACAGAGAACATACTTTCGTGGAAAGGCATCCTTTGGAAAATAAGTAATTTTATGGAGAACATTTTCGACACTCATCCCCAGTTCATCGTCAGACTTGAGAGAAGTTTGCAAACAACACTTAGCATTCCAAAGTCCTCTTACAGATCTGAAGTCAGTCTGGTGTGGGGGTGACAATTTTCGTAACCTCCTAATGGACACGACTATCAGTTGCAATGTCGCAATGGCTAATAAGCAACTGTAATTTGAGTGAGTCCGTGGTCAGTCCGGGGTCAGTCCACGTTATCCAGTGTGGACGCTAATTGCGGTTCATGTTGGTCCATCTTTGTCGGCTGCAGTCCGTTCCATCTTTATTTGAGGAGTTCATACACTCTGGCCAACTCAATACGCCCGTTGATGCATGAGTCATCGGAGTGCATGGCCTCAAGAAATTGTCGGCGTTTTTTGAAGGGAGGAAACTCCAACGATGCGTGTTTTGTCCCATGCATATGTATGTCATGTGTCAAGACAATGCATAGCCACTTCAGGAAAACGGTTATGGCTCTTCGCTGCTGATTGGTGCTCGCGGTTGCGTGTCGAGACTGATATTCCTGTTTGGCCACAATAAACTTTATCACACGCTTTACATAAGACATGGTAGATAACTTCTTTCTTATCGTGGTAGCCAACTCTACCCTAAGGGGGTGTACAAACTGAGTGCGTTAAGTAGCCATTAGTTTGTGCGCCACTTTTATTCGGTGTTTCCACAAGTGTCAATCGACGAGTTCAGACACGTTCCTTATGTAAGGAAGGACTCGCCATGTGTTCGTTTTGAGTGGCTGAGTGGAACTTTCCGTTACCTTTTCCTTGGATTAATGTTGTCTCATGAAACAACAAGAAAAACGAAACGGATAGTTCCACTCAGCCACCCAAAACGAACACATGGCGAATTCTTCCTTACATAAGGAACGTTTCTAAACTCGTCGAAAGACATTTGCGGAAACACCAAATAAAAGTGGCCATGCACTCCGATGACTCATACATCAACCGGCCATTGAGTTAGCCGGAGTGTACAAACACCTCAAAGAAAGGTGGAAACAACAGCAACCAACAAACATGAACCAACATGAACCGCAATTAGCGTCCACATCCATTGACTGGGTACTGAAATGCCTTACAGCGACGAAAATAATGTCAGGAGATACCGCAAAATGCCTAAAACAATCCGGGTATATATCGGGTATACATTCACAAACATCACAAACAGACGTACACAGAGATGGCGCAGTTGGTCCACCACTGGTGTCTATGAAATGGGTCATAAGCACTTCATCGAAACACAATTTAACAGTGCCTGCCATTTAATGTCACTGCTGATCGGGTATCTATTCACTCAGAGATGTGCGAATACAGATGGAATAAGCTTCCGAACAAAGTTCATGTGGTGGTCAGTTGTCTCCAACGTGTGATCGCCTGCCAGTCCGATTCCGGATAAACCATAATATCAGTAAGGTGGGAATGACAGCGTGTGGGGGTACATTGATACAGACTTCTTTCGGGCTTATGAGATTTCACCAGCCAAGCATAACAAAGAACACCATTAGGTCGGACAACACAAGTGAACGCGCTCAAAGATGGCGCAGTTGGTCCGCCACTGGTGCCTATAAGGTGGGTTAAAAGCCATACTTCGCAACGCAATTCATCAGCGCCTTGCAACCTGCCATTTTACTGTCACTGCTGGTCGCGTTTATATTCACGCAGAAATGCGCAAACACCGATCAAATAGGCTTCCGAACTAAACAAAGTTCATGTGGTGGTCAGAGGTCCCCAACGGGTGATTGCCTGCCAGGTCGATTCCAGATAAACCATAATATCAATCAGGGAGTATGACAGCATGCGGGGGTAACTGGAAACAGAACTGTTTCGGGCTGATTATCTTTCATCAGAGAAGCACTACCGTGAACACCAGCTTGTAAGACAACACAAAGAAACGCACTCACAGATGGCGCAATTGGCCCACCACTGGTGTCTATCAGAAAGGTTATAAGCACTCCATCGAAACGCAGTTCATCAGCGCCTCGCCACCTGTCATTTGCTGTCACTGCTGATCGGGTATATAGTCACTCAGAAATGTGCAAACACCGATGGAATAAGCTTCCGAACTAAACAAATTTCATGTGATGATTAGAGGTCCCCAACGGGTGATTGCCTGCCAGGCCGATTCCGGCTAATTCATAACTGCAATTGAAGGTATGACAGCACTTTGGGGTAATTTGGTGCAGAACCTTTTCGGGTTTATTAGCCTTCACCAGCCGAGCATGACCGTGAACACCAGCTGGTCGGACAACACAAACAAACGCACTCACAGACGGCGCAGTTGGTCCACCACTGGCGTCTATCATATGTGTTTGAAGCACTTCATCCAACCGCAGTCACTCAGCGCCTGGCCACCTGCCATTTGCTGTCACTGCTGATTGGGTGTATATTCACTCCAAAATGAGCGAACACCGATGGAACAGGCTTCCGAGCCAAGCAAAATTCATGTGGTGGTCAGAGCTCCCTAACCGGTGACGGCCTGCGAGGCTGATGGTGGCAAAACCATAACAGCAATAAGAAGGCGATGACAGCATTTCGGGCTCTCGTGAAAGAGAGCTCTTCTGGGTTTATTAGCCTTCAACTGCCAAGCACAACCTTGAACACCAACTGTTCGGACGACACAAAAATACACCCTCACAGATGGATAAGTTGGTCGACCACTGGTGTGTATTAAATGGGGCATAAGCATTTCATCTAACCACATTTCATCAGCACCTAGACACACGCCATTCGCTGTTTCTGCTGATTGGGGCAAATATTCACACAGAAATGTGCGAACAAAAATCGAATAGGCTTTCGAACTAAACAAAGTTCATGTGGTAGTTAGAGGTCCCCAAAGGATGACCGCCTAACAGGATGATAAAGGCCAAGTCATAATAGCAGTAAGGTGGGTATTACAGCATTTACGGTAAGTTGATGCAGAACTGGTTCGGGCTTATTAGTTTTCATCAGCCAAGCATGACCCTCAACATCACCATGTCGGACAAAACAAACAAACGTACTCACAGACAGGTAGTTGGTCCACCACTGGTATCTATCAGAACCGCAGTTCATCAGCGCATTGCCACCTGCCATTTGCTGTCAGGGCTGGTCGGGTACATATTCACGCAGAAATGAGCGAACACCGATCGAATAGGCTTTCAAACTAAAAAAAGTTCATGTGGTGGTCAGATGCTCAGTACGAAAGCCTGCTTGCCTGGATGACTGACTCTCGCTAAAGAACTAACAAATACCGTTTATTTACGCTGGGCCAAGTCGAATCTGACTGTCTCGCTACACCCGATTCCGGACACGGTGAAGGACAGCTGTAAATCCTCAACATGTTCGAGCACGGAACATTGACCGTCCTAGTCAACCCATACTGACGACAGCTACATCTCAGAAGAAGAGGAGGCGATCACTGGAACCATTGCTTTATTTTGCTGACGTTTCGCATTCCGACGGGAATCCTTAATCATAGGTGATGTAAGCATAGTCATAGTTATGCGAAAATAAGGTTTCAACATGTACAGGTTGCACGGCATTGGAAGTGGTCCTCCTCGTGCGTGCGATATTTATTTACTTCTGTAGCCACCGCTTGGGCCTTAATTGATGCGGTACTGGCTTCGCACTCAAATACGACTCACTTGTTGCCACAATTGCCTGTCAGCGTCGGATGCTGGCCTAGCGATTGAGTGAAAATCATGCCCGCTGTCGTCAGAATTGTTGCTGCCCCGCGACCCCTCCCACGTGACTGTATAGGAGTGCCAAATCGTTGCGCTTGTTGATGGACTAGGCGCCCGAGAACCATGACTCCAGTAGATGTTGTCACCGATTGCAAGAATTTCGGCCTCGTCAAACTTGAAAATATGGCCGGGTCCCGTCGAGTGAGCTGCAAGCTGGGAGTTGGCGTCATTCTCCCTCACCGCCGCTGCATACTCAGTCATTCGCTTCGACAATAATCTTCCATTTTCTCCGACATATTTGCTTTGTCCAGAACTGCACCAGATCCGGCGAAAGACTTCAGCCGTTTCCTGCCATTGCAATGGGTCTATCGGTCACATGACCCGGTGCCTGATGGTTACTTCTGGCCTGTGCACAACAAATGCAGGGTGAGTAGGCGGCTAACTGCTCCGATACATTCTTTACGTACGGCGTAGCTCGCCAAACATGTACAGTCTGTGGTCGCATAGAATCGCCCTCACCCCCTCTTCCTACACTGAGAGCCGTAGCGGTCCTCAGCCCACCTCAAGCTCCAAATTCCTATGTATATTGACCATTTCACTTTCTTACTCTCTCGTTTTTGTCTAATGACGGTTGTTTGTCACCTACTTGAAAATGCAAGAGTGCAGCACGATTAGTTCCAGAAGCTTTTCTCATCCAATTATTGATATTTCGTATAGTTAATGCTCTAGCAAGCAAAGCTTCGGTAACACCCGCGACTTGTGACGTATAGAAGCAAGGACTGCTACGAGAACGCAGTACAACACAAACCAAAAGTTATTTTATTGCGACAGTACTTGCACGCCGAAATGGCAAACTAACACTGTTCGGAGAAGGTGCCACCATGGCGAAAGTTGCAGGAATTCCCGAATAGAAGTACTCAAAATGAGCTCCTATACTCGTCAGGTTTGACACTCACGCATCCTACAGTAAAGTAGACCCATTCAAAGCATTACTTTGCTAGGTATTTACGATTGCGTAAATGTACATAAGACTCATGATTTGTGGCCGGATAATATCCCCAAAAATGCAGCCTATTCCACTGGGAAACCTGCAGTTAGTTTTACAAAACAATTATAATGACGTAGTGTAATAGTTTTTGCAAGCTTTTAACAGTGTACTTCGCACAGGAGGTTAGCTAGGCCTTATCACTTCAGGTATATCAGTACTGCATCACTCGGTGCTTTGACGTGCACTACAGTGCTGGCAGATGTACATTGGAGTATCGTTCGTATGCCGAAGACCGTTGTTGCTGCCAGCCTTCAGTATGCCGCAGAAAAATCAATTTTACGGTGACTAAGTCAGGTATGCCAAGTGTATGCATTTGAAGTATACCAGTTAAATCGGATCGCTAACTGAATTTGCTTAACTGCAAGTGCGTAAGAGACAAATTCGGAGGTATGTAGACACACACGCCGGCAAGGCACCTGCCAAAACACTCCACTGATATGCACCGTTTTGTTAGCCAGCCCAGCGGAGCGCGACTGCAGCTATGAAGCGCTGCGTGAGAAACCCCTAGGCAGGGTCTATTTTAGGCCCTGTCAAACCGTGTTTCACTGCCGAGCACGGGGAAGTACCAGAAGCGCAAATTGCAAAGCACACTTCCAGGTGCCATTGAGTTTGACAGAGGCCAATCAGCCCTCAGTACCCCATCTTCCCCGGTAATTATGACGAGTTATAGTGCCAGAAAAAATCACACCATTTAGGCAGATACCATATTTAACTTTTGTGAGGGCAGCTTTAACAGAAAAAAAGAGCAAAAAAATGGAGACATCAATTAAGTTTGGCTAGCTGTTTTCAGGTTTAAATAATTTATCACGTCGAGTCGGTTTTTTCTACGACAAAAATATCCATAAACTTTTCCTAGATGCTCGCAATGCGAGAGTTGAACAATTCATATTTGGTGTTAAGATTTTTTGTGAAGACACATATATAAATATTTCCAAACTCATTACTCATCATTAATTTCAGTCAGTTGAGAGATGTGCAAAAAAAAATCAAAGCTGAAAGTCTGCTGGACTACAAATAACGCCAACGGCATATTTTCAGAATCAATAAACATGTCACTACAAGCAAACAGCCGTGTCCCAGGAAGCAGTTGAGAGTAAAAGACTCGATCGCTGGTACAATACGTTTATTCGCCTGATTTTGCACACCCGTCGCGGATTCATCCTCAGAAACATTATTAGTAAACAGTAGCAGAAACGGGAAATGCATGCACAGAAGTTTGCAGTATTTATAGAATAAAGTCATCACTGCAAACATACACCGACAATTAGCGTTAATTGCGTTCTTGCGCGTGGATAGTTTGTTGGACGGCACGCTGACTCTGACCTGTTGACCTTCCATCACGGGCGGTGGGCTTGGGCGTGATCATTGATCTGCAATCTGGCTCTCCGGTGCAGGCGTAATAGGAGATGGTGGACTGCCCGTTCCTCAAGTGTTGAATTGCTTCTGCCAAATTAAGTCTCTGCATTGAATATGGATTGGGCAAATCGTTGCACTTATTTATGCGTTGGGGGCCTACGAACCATGACTCAACTAGTTCTCGGCTCACTTATTTGTCACCTCTTGCGAGAATTTCGGCCTCACAAAATTTTATCTGCAAACTTCTGTGCATGCATTCCCCGTTTCTGCTACTGTTTCTTACTCATGTTTCTGATGATGAATCCGCGACGGATGTCGAAACGTCAGGCAAATAAACGTATTTTTTCACAGATCGAGTCTTCTTTTGTTCAAACTAAAAAGTGTTCACAATAAACCGCAACTTAGCAGTAGTGGAGGTGTGTGCCTAAAACATTTATCATTGTTAAACCTCTTTAATTCTAGCCTATGATTTAGCCGTCATTTATGTACTTAATATTTGTGTCATTTACCGAAACCAAGACAAGTTGATGGGGGCTATAGGGTCCACTTCCTTGGATTATATGCTCTTCTACTAGCCAAAAATCTATCTGCACTCGCAGTGAATCCACAAGTAACCCATCAGTTGACCGACTGCAGGGAACTTAGTTTATTCCATCCTTGGTCTTGGCGGAATTCGAACAAATGGCAGGAAGCCGAAGGGTGTTTAAGGTCAACCTCATAACAACAAGAACAATAACCAGAGATGAACTCTGTACAAGGATTTTAGTATTCCCTGTTTCGCAGATACTTGATATTGAAAGTAATCCCCTATAGCATCCAAAAGTAAACAAATTCAACCGACGTAATTCATATAACAAATAATATAGACGACAAATAATAAATAAAAATGTGATTAATAAAATACATAATTCATATACACTGCCAAAAAGTGCTCACCAATTAGTTACAGGGCTAACTCGTCCCTATCAGTTTGAGGATCCTGCAGCATAATGGCAAGATATTCCAGTTGTTTTAGGATGCTGATTTTTATAAGAAGACATTTCTAGCCATTAGCTAATTAAATCTGGTTGCATCAAGAGTATACAATTTTCCATTGATCTTAAATGCCTTGTTAAATTCTAAATTTTCAAGAAAGGGCATATTTTTATTTTAGTTTTGTTTTAAATAGCCCAGTCATTTTCAATCCTACGTCAATTCAAATTTTTAGGAGCGCATGCCGCAAATGTAGAATAAAGAAAAAATGTATTCTTAATGTTCATTTTACACTCCATTCCTCTACAGAATAAGCGGCTTACAACTTTGCAAGATCAGAAATTTTAGATCTTAGAAAATATCACTTAAAAACTTTGTACATTTGTTTATATCCCTAACAACTTGCAAGCAAACATGTACTCTCTTATCATCAGCCCATATGCTTCGCAGCTAGGCAGGTCCACCGTATAAGGCAATAAAAACACCTTATATATATTACCGCAGGCAAAATAGTTCACATATTCGTTAAATTTACACAAATTTGGGAGGCCAGACAGTTAATGGTAGCAGCAGCTGTGCGAAATCTCACTGTTTCCTGAACTATGGCAATAAAGACACTTTCAGATGTTATGATGATGACGGAATTAGTTAATCATTTTCATACAACGAATAACAGAAGTTTGCGAAAATTCCTATTGAAAATGTCAGACGATGAAATGGCGAACATACGTCTGTTTTCGATAATTCTCATCAGGCCTTTACATTTATATGGTAATTAAGTAAATAAACAATGCGGGTTGGTAGAAAAATAGAACTTTTGTCAGGGCAGGGGGAATGGGGGAGGAGGAAAGGGGGTCGAAGTCTGCTCAGAATTAGGGGGAAATTGTAGTCGGCTGAGGTGTTAAGCTGCTGGCTGTTGGATTAGCAGCTTTTGACCGAAGGTCACATATGTAACAGTCCCTTACTACCCAAACGACCAATAGGATTTGGCATGTAAACAAGCTGCCGCATCTCATAGACACCAAACATTACGGCCTCATGACGCACTCGTGGATAAAACGAGTATATTTTTGTCACAATTTGTTGTCTAAATGTACTTAAGTCACCAGTTCGTAGTACACAATTTCAGGGCCCGCAATGGCGAAACTCAAGGTAACACAGCATGCATCTCTGACTTACGCAGCTTTCTGCTACAGTTCTAGAGAGCGTGGTTCTAGCACCATGACTGACAGCAATGATTGAGTATTTCGCACACAGGAGATATATTAGACCCCCGCGGCTGATACTCCACTGGTCTGCAATAAAGATTGACGGAAAAAAACCAAGACGCACACTTCGACATGCCAAAGCGGTATAGAGGAGTAATTTGCTCTGAAACCGTTTTGAGCAGCTGTGCCAACACCTGCAGGAACATAAAATGAACATAAAGATGAGGCTATGTAAAGCGAAATTTAACCCAATACACGCAAACGGATTTTTGTGGAGTCGTTTTTTCCAGCTGGCAAGTCTATTCCTCCTGGTTTCCCATGACATGTAATTATCGTCCTATGGGCAAGATTTGCCAATTCTTCCAGGAATATCGATATATTTACCACTGATTTTGTGCAATTTATGCACGATCAAATGTTGACAGGTTGGTTGACCCACGCAAGAGTTATTTAAAGAAAGCAAAATCACCAGAGATATATTTTTTTTCCTGATCAGGCATGTGAAATAGCAAAGTCACACGTAATGAAAAAGCAAACACTGAGGATCCTCAAGAAGTTTTTGACAAACATCTGCTATAAGAATCCCCGAAAATGGCGAGTGTAATTTTTTTTTATCAGGGAATCTGCTAGAAGAACACCGTTTGTAGTCTCAAACTAACTGAAGGCCTCTTTCTTCATACTGAAATCGATAAGTCACCGATATAGAGTTTCATGTTGATTGTTATGCCATGCTGCTAAACGAGCCATCTTTCCTGCTTTGCTTCATAAGGTCGTTTACCTTGGAACAGACTGTTCTTTTCTGGAGTGGACTTGCTCCTCAGATAATAGCATAGTTGAAACACCCAAACGGTCGATAAGTGGATTACATCTTTTTTTCTGATAGACCTTAGCAATCCATGATTAACGTTCACGTGAGTGCTCACGGAACTCATCTATCTGAAGCCAGGACATCAGACCTGACAGCCTAATCAGCTGGAATCATAGGCAGATAATAATGTTTATGCCAGAAAACTGACACCAAAGCCATTATCAAGAATTTAAACCAAACGCATTCATCGCCTAAGTTTTCCAAAAAGGTTGAGGTAGATATGGAAATTGCGTTCCTTGATGTCCTTATACGAAGGCAAAAGGATGGACCTATCCTGCATAGAGTATTCTGAAAGAAAACCTGAGCTAGACAATATGTCAAGTTTCACAGTACTATTCTTTAATACATATAATGCACACATAATCTTCATTTACACATAAATATCTAGTCCAGGTATTAGGAGCTCGAGTACTGTCGACAAATATCTCTTACAACTGCAGACCACGCTTCTTAACAATCGATAACCAGAAATTTTGATTAGCGAACGCACCAAGGACATGCTACCATAGCCGCAGATGAAAAAGACATGTTCATGGGACTTGGGGATACGATGTGGTCCGACCAGATACTAAACGATTGAACGTATCCCAACATGCATAAGCTAGAGAATATGATAAAACATGGAAGGGCATATTGTCAGGGAGAATTTACGAAGGTGGAAAAAGCGCAGAATGAAAGAAACATGCAAGTGACTCCCAGACAAGTGTAGTCCACCCATGAATGGACCGGAGTCCAGAGGCGCAGTCCGGCAAGTAGATCACCGGGTCCGGACACTACAACCGAACACTACGTCATCGGCTCCGGGAATGAATGAGCATAAACAACTCTTCCGCATATTGTGCACTGGTCTCACCTTGAGAATTGATTGGCTAGTGAGGCCAGACAAGTCCCGACAGTGAGTGTGGCTTTGAATGTCATGTCTTGCGTCCGCCAGACATGGCTTGTCGCCGCGGCGTGCGAGGAAAGCATGACTAAAAATTAGGGGTCGCTATAAGACAACCCACCTAAGGCGATGCAGCAAACAAACTGATAAGACGGCGTCCGCATTCTGTGATCACTAGCGCTTTCTCCATGGCAAATTTACAAGTGCTCTTTTGGAACTCTCTCCTCCTACGATTGGGAGGTAAAGACCGACTCTTTTGAGGGTCAAAGCCATTTGCATTTACATTTTCACTTGCTCCTGTAGAGCCGAACAACTAGGGAACTGCAACTGAGGGCACTTGAACATATACTGGCCTGGTAACGGAAAGGGATAGCTCGATATTTTTTGAGTTCGATTCTCGCCAACCTAGCTGATCCTTGTGAAGTACTTTGACTTGTCTACCGGACACCAGCCAACTTATCCAAGGGTCTACGCCAATAGGTGCTATCAGCAGACAAGGCCAGCGAATCCAGTGCTGTTGTCAGAAGACCCTAACACAAACATTTTCACTTCCGTGGCCGACCCCGACGCCAGATAGCGATTGTATATCGCCCCCCCAGCCCCCTAGTGACAGTCATGTATTTCGTGCAAATGTAATTATTTTACAGTCCATTTACCTTACCAATGCTAACAAACTATCCTAATTGGTCTCCCTTCCCCACTTCTAGCGCAAGGACGTCTGCACGCCGATCTTGCCATGCGGGCAGCGTGAAGACAAGGAGGTGTAATCAAGGGGCACTAATAACCTACCTTAGCTGAACAATTGCCATTATTCCTGAAATTGGACTGGCCTGGTGATGAGCTGCCAAACGGATACGTTTACCGTATACATTTTTTTAAGTCAAGCAGTTGACCCGGGTTTGAGACGTCCACAGCTCCGACAATAGGACATTTTAAGACAATTTTTTTCCAGACGGGGGTCTGCGACCTTCGAAAATACTCAATATGACTTACAAATTATCTTTATCAGGATTAATTATCATCCATCAGCACATAACTTGTTGATTTCTTGAGCGGTAAATATGTGCCCATCTCATGAAGTGTAAATTAACGGTCCAAAATTCGATCAATTCCATTACGATATCCAACATTTAATTGGCGAGCGTAAATTTTATTTCGATAAATTCAATTCAGGCTATCCTAATTAAATAACTAATTGCATTAATAAAATATATGGGTTCGCAGAAAAGAGATTTGAAGTTTTGACAAGTGTGGGCAGAATTTAATTCAACCTGTCAGTGTCGAGGGGCGCAAAAACCAAAAAAGGCACCTGTTTCAAGCTCTTTCGCAACCTTTCCAGCAGTGATGTACTGTTCTCTACTACTTCGGAGCGATAAAGGATAAACTGCGAGCCTAAAGCAAGGAGTAGTCATTTGTTCAAAGAGTGCGAGAACACCTTCCAGTGTGGTTAAGGTAGTTTCAAATAAGGAGCATTAACAACTTCATTATACCATATGTGGTAGATATAGACCACCGCAGGCATGCTAGAGGGGCCTTCCGAGTGATCTACACGGTGCACCAGAAATATTCAAAATTACTTGGACAAAGTATTTTGGCTACGGCAGATGCGGCCGCCATCAGGCTCTGCCGACCGGTCCTGTTCGCTCAAAAGAACTTCTTAGCGATGTCGCTGTTATCACAGCCGAAAGTCGCTAATCCAACTGTACGTAGCTAATGACCTGTCTCTGCTGCCCGTCCCCGCAGACAATGACAATTGACCTAAATTGTCCTCCCAACCATGAAAACCACAATTCTATTTTCTACCACACCACACAGTTTATATATGTACAGGCCTGAAAATCATTTATCGAAATCGAACATATGCCCACCAATCAATCTCTTGATATTCTAAAATGTGTTTGACATTCAAAAAAAATCATTCAAGAAGAATTGTCGGATAGATAATCTTGTTATAGAACCTCCAGATGTTTTAGTCACTTCAGAATGCTGACTTATCAGTGAGCTTCCTTCAGACTACCTGCATGGATACCTACTAAAGTGCTATAACTGTTTCTTATATATTTTTAGTTGCCGTATACATACAGCTTTACTTTGTATAAAATATGCACACATATATGCTTCCTTGTACTCACTTTGTATTACGTTACGCCTGCAAATGTGGCAGTTAGAGTAAACTTACCCTTTTCTGATAAAATAGCTTAACAGTATCAGTTTTTTCCGATTCAATATCAAATAGGACCGATAAACTGAAACGCCCGATACACCACGCGAAAAAAAAACACCTCCGAACGTAGTGAGTAAAAGGCACTCGTGTGCAATGCGCATCGAGATGTGCTTTAAGGTCGTAGCCGTGGTAAATGAAGCCACAGCTGTCAAAGGTCTCACCGTAGGGTCATCTGCGTCAAAAGGACCCCTGGCTGAGAAAAAATAGCAAACAGTGATCGTTTTGAGAGCGTGCGAAAGACTGAACATTGAAACCCTCCGTTGTCACCGCGACAAGTGCAAAGTACTTGAGCGTACCGTCAAGTAAGGCACCACCCGTACACACCCGCTTCACAGGCTTTCTCTGTACTGCTTGGAGGTAAGGACAAGTTGAAATTAATTAAATCTTACACACAAGTTTACATGCAAAAACACGATAAATTACACCGAAGTAATGGCGGAATTCCTAACTGGACGGAAAAGGGCTGTGCTTTATGATCCCATGTGAGAGAAAAGGGTAGCAAACGCATATAAAAGCCCTAAACCCTAACTCACGACACTGGGCTACATACTGAATCAATTTACATAACAGATCAATATTACAGTGCATGGCCACATAGGAAACGACGCACAATATACAGGTTTGCTCTAATTATCAGACTGCTTATCCGTACTTTATCCCGGAGCTTAAGCTTAGGCCTTGTACGAACATAAAAGCAGACATCATATCGATAGATTAACGACTTTCACCTCCTGCAATTTGTAATCAGACAGTGCTCATTACCAAGACAAAAATAGTTTTTTTAATCGAGCCATAAAAGAACAAAAGAGAATCCAGATAAGACAATACATTTGAAGGATCAAAAACAGTTTAAAAAAGCAACTCCATAGAAGGAATGTTACTTAAAGACGAGACAGCTAAGGCACCCTGCATCATGCGTGAATGTAATCTGACGGCGTGCAGGTGATAGGACTGAATATATTATCATTATATGCGGAATGTAGTAAAAATGGGAAGAAAACAATAACGAGTTATGTTCAGTTCGGAGTAAGAAAATAGAAGAAAGCACGTGGAGAAAAAAAGGCGCTTAAACAGGGCAATTTCGAAGTTGTTTAGTCAAGATTTCGTGGGACCTCGATGTTTGCAGAACATACAGCGTTGCAGGAATGTCAATTTCAAATCATGGTCCCATTACACTACAATGTAGAAAAGCGCCAGTTAGGTACAAACGTTAGGGTCGAAATGAGTACAGTAAATTACATATCTGATGCAAGGTTGGGGATTGGGGGATTAAACGCACACTTGAGGCTGTTTATTTAGTTCATTGGATTGACTTGGGTCGCAAAATGTTGTTTACTAGAATCTAATTCCGTTCAGCTCAGAATACTGGGATAAAATGGAGGCAAAAATGGGCAAAATCCAGCGTTTGTTGATATCCGAGAATTTTCCTACGCTATTAAACGCTGCGGAAAAGAATTTCCTTTGTGTGCATGTTGCAGTATCAAAGAAAATTGATGGCGAGCAGACAATTTTTAATTATATATGTTCACAAAACGGAAAAAAATTGTTTTTCGTCCATGTAATTGAGGTTACTGTAGTTAAGAGATAGCGCATTACTTTTGGGTAAAAAGGAGCGAAGTAAGTTTGAGAAATTATAGATTGCAAATCTGGCAAGTTTTGTGCCATAAAATTGAGTAATACACTTTTAAAGTTGCTGTTTGCTATACTCCATATAAAATTTGTATTTTATATTTGAGGGGTTACAGGCAAGGAATGCGTTTGGAAAATTTATAAGTATATGACAACCAAATTAATTATACAATCGAGATGAAGTTGGAAACAGTTAACAACAAACATTTGACAGGGTTGTCACGGGACATTGCGAAACAGTTTTTTCAAAAATCGCCGTTGATATTATTGCCACTCTACTTTGTATTTGTTATTGCAGAACTTAGTCTAGATGAAACCAAATATGCTTAAAACTGTTCCATTTAAGATAAAACATTTAGCTTTTTGATTTATAACAGAATATATATCCCTAATTGTTAGGGAAATCAATCCACTAGCCCAAATGTCCCATTCTGATCTTGACTTTATCATTTAAAAATTAAAATTACGCAGACATCAGACGCCAAAATGTATAAGGAAAGCTTTTTTTAAGAGTCTACTTTTTGTAGAATTTTTTTCTAAATCAATCTTGCGCATAATTATTCGCGACTTTTGTAGTGGACGTTCATTATCTCGGCAATTAGTTCACATGATTTGGTGGTTTTGAAACAATGACACACAGAGACAGCTGCGTAAGAAAAAAAATGTTTAAAAGTTGGTTATTTACGTATAAGCTTTCAAGTTGTATCGTATTTTGAAGGTTTCGGTAAGCACATGGAATATACTCATTATTTAGGGTCAATTGACATAAGCCAGTGAAAATCATAGTCTTAATTAGCATTTTAAGGAAGATCTGAACATCTTCGCAATATAATTATCAAAAATATTACAAAAAATATAGCAGAAGGCAATCACCCTTAGTGTACAAAAATGGTGGGTTTAATATTGGATCCGAAAATTCTATTTCAATTTATTTCTGACCGGCTTAAGCAACATATTACTGCACATAAACACTGCATGATAGGCAGGCCATTAGAAGGTATACGCAAAATGTATGCCTATAATTTGCGTCTAAACATTCAGCGGATAGTTTCACGCTGCTCAATAGTTCGGCTACAGAATATGCAGGCAGTTGAATTCGACTAACAAGCGAGGACGGATGATGCAGAAGTAATGCATTCAAAAATAACCTGCAGATGATCCGCCCTTCCTTGAAAATTCCGTAAGATCCAGTAGCATGGAGAAGATCAAAGCTAGATTTCTTTTCGTCCGACACACTCACAAGCTCTCGAATTAGGGTGTTGAAGTGGCTGGTACCACAAGAAAACACGCCTCCGTTAAGTGGCCAAAGAAAACGTCTGTCGATGGCCCTCATTAAATTTTAATATAGGGCCGCGAGTCGTCGAATAAGATACAATTTGATAATTGACGCCATTTTTCCGCACACATATCGCGCGTTCCCAAATTCGGGTCGGAGAAGCTGGTACACTTTCAGTAGCTAATTTGCCATCTAATAAAACCCATAGCATCTCAAACAAACGGGTCACTTCTTCAGGTCTGACTATGTTTCAGAGGTGGTAATTCAAAAACCCAGAGCGCAGCTGCAGTCGGTAGATTATACCCAACAAATTCAATCATAAACCCTACCTGCCGCAAATAGCGCTACAAACACCTCACGATGCTACGTGCTGCTGATGAAAAGGTCGCCGCATTAGGCGAAGCAGCCACAAAAGGTTTTTCGTAGGCGAAGTGGAAATGACATCAAAATCAAAACAGATATTGAGACTAGGTAATCATTTCACGAGTACAATATGCGCACGCAAAGAAAAGGCAAACAGTAATAACATAAGCTAGTGCAACAGACAATAACACCGCACATGGCCCGAACCACGAGCGAGATTTAGCCCTGTCAGCAACGAACCAAAAAATATACGCAATTTTATTAATACAAAACGAAAAACCCACCTCCTGGCAGTGTCCGATGATTTTCAGAAGATCCGTTCCTGCAAAAAGTACCGCTAGGGACTTCATAGTTTGTGCCAGTCATTGGCATGGTACAGACCTCAACCGAAATAGCGTATAGGGTATAGTGGTCTAAGTTTTGTAGCAGTCTTGCCGGATTCTTGCTTTAAATTCTCGACAGAGGATGACTCTTGTTGTCTCAAAGAAGATCCTTGATTGATAACTGCAAATTCACTGGGGTCATTCTCGTCAGCTGGTTCAGTCATTCTTCCTAACTCGTTTCCAGGCATACTTTAGATGGTAGAAGTGGAGTAGGGAACCAGAGTTTATTATAAGGAGAATACGAAAAGGGGGGGAAACAAGTAGGAAATGGGCGAGCGAAAATAGCAAACGTCAACACAAGGGTGGTAGAGAATAAATGGTTCGGCAGGGAAGGATAATTCAATCTGAAGGCTCCTCAGGCACAATTTTCACTTCCTGCGTCGATTCTGCCGCTCCTTCACCTGAAGAGGCAAAAAAACAGGCACTTCGATCAACCAGCTCAAAACAGCCCCTTTCCTGTGCCACCCCGGATTCGTATGCCCGCCTTTACAGTTTTTCAGTAAACAATTCTCACTGAGGTTGGCTATAGATAGCACACCGCAAGTAACCGGTTCACTTCCATCCCGAGAAGCAAAGACCTTCGTTGATGAATTCGAACACTTCCCAGTATTCGGATTCGTCCAATTCACCTGCAATTCCTCACAGGCTGACGAAATAACATTCTGCAACGTATGCTCCTCATGTACTGGAAAAGGAAAAATAATCCAATAAGCGTGAATAATAGGGGATAAAGCCAAATCATGAGGTCGACAACAGACATTGGGTACAAAAAGAAAATTCAGAGACGGACAAACGCTTAACTGTAGAAGAATGCAAACAATCAATACGATGCACTGTCGCCCTGGCCATTAATACCACACACAAACCGAACATTCACACGGTTAACAAGGTAGATTCTAAGGGGTTCACCTTGTCATCAGCGAAAGGAGAAATATGCAGAAGCCTTATTATATTAAATGAACAGCCTACCTCCTGGCACTGTCCAATGAACCTCATGGGACGCTTTGTTGCAAAATGTACTGCCAGGGACTTTATAGTTTGTACCAGGTATTGGTATAGTGCAGACCTTCACTACAATCTTGTTATCTTCACAGTTGTGTAACCCTTCCTGTAAGCAGCTCGCAGTGGATGAGGAATTAGATTTCACGCTGCAAGTAACCGGTTCACTTCCATCCTGAGAAGCAATGGCGCTCGCTGATAAATTCGAACACTTCCCAGTATTCGGATTCTTCCAATTTACCCGCAATTTCCCAAACGGTGACGCAATTACTTGCGTCGTTGTGGCCACATCAGGTACTGGAAAAGGGGGGTATGGGGTGTTCAGCTGTGGGCTAAGCGTGACGGCCGTGGCAGATCGCATCATCTTCCTTTTGTCGGTGGTGGTGGCAACGCCTAGCGTTCATGGCTGGCATCCAGCTCTCACTTTTGGCTCGGCCTGGCGGCCACCCCCTGGCTCCCCGCCTCGATCAGCGGGCTAAACAAAGTGAGAGTCTCCGGCGTGTGTGTCCCCACGCCCGGTATGCCCCCGGGCTGCAGCGCTAAGTACCGTAGTAGACGAAGTTTGCGGAAGGAAGCTACCCACTGTGTACCGTACCATTGCCTGTTTGTGCTTTACTGTTAAGTTTTCCTCTAATCTTTACTATCAATTTGCCACACATGCTATGTCTAGTTTTTTTCTGTCATTATAACCCCTAGCTTAAGCATTTCAGCGCTTCTTTAAAGTTACCTTATGTACGTAATCTACCCAATATCTGCTAGTCTTAACATTGCATCCTTTGTTTTTTATGCGTAGGTATGGCTGATTTCACATCTATTTTATCTTATTATTTTTCTGCTGCTCCCACCCCCTACTTCCAAAAGCCCCCCCCCCCCTAAAAGCCCTCAGCTGTAGGCAGGCTCACAGCCAATTGGTCGTTCGGCACCAAAACACTCGTGGCACATGGTGCAGTTCGGCAGCATTTTTGAGTGACCAGCAGTCCCTTTGTGGAACAGCGCTGCTGCCCCTCGCGAGAGGGTTGATGGGCCTAGAAAAAGTGGTTACCAAATATGCTGGGTCGCGACATCTGCCAGTTGACCGTGGCTGACCGTGCAAACACGCGGTCGAAACACTACAAACACAAATAAAATTTTCTTTTCCCCACCCTCCCTCTACCCCATTTCCTTCCCGCAGGACAGCTCCTAGATCTCACAGGACGACAGCTCAGGGAGCTCAGGTAAGTCTTATCACCTTCGGCGCTTGGAATGTTCGTTCCCTTTTTGATAACCCTAGGAGCATTCGACCGGAACGGAGAACAGCGCTCATCGCCCGGGAACTGGCGCGCTTCAAGGTGGTCCTCGCCGCACGCACCCGCTTCTCCGGCGAAGGTTCCATAGAAGATGTGGGTGCCGGATACACCTTCTTCTATGTGGGTCGTCCAACGGCAGAGCGACGCGAAGGCGGCGTCGCCTTTGCCATCTGGAAGGACATCGTGGGACGACTATCCTGTACGCCGCAGGGCATCAACGAATGCCTGATGAGCCTCCGCCTGCCGCTCTGGGGTGGTGAATTCGCCACCGTCGTTTGTGCCTTCGCTCCTCCGATGACCAGCTCTGACGAGACAAATAACAAGTTGGCAGCGCGGACACGTTGGGAGGGGTTGGGTGTTGGCAGTGTGCGTCAGTGGATTGTGAGACTTGCGTGCCGTCCGTTTTGCGTTGGCGGCGGCGATCCGACTGGCTTCGTAGATTGCGGTGCCCATTTTTACCGCTCTTCGCTACATAGATCGGTCCTGTGCTAGCTGCTCCCAGCTCGACGTGTTGATTTGGAGACGCTTCAGGGAGTTCTTCAGGGTATCCTTGTAACATCTCTTCTGTCTTCCTTTGCGACGATTGCCGACGGCGACATCGCCATAAAAAAGTCGATTGGGTAGCCGTTCATCGTTCATACGTACCACGTGAGCGCTCCAGCGCAGTTGAATCTGCCTGAGCATGGCCTGGATGCTGAGAATTCCCGTTCTCTCCAGGATTTCTGTGTCCGGAATCCTTCAGACAGTGTTTGATGTGTTTGATATTTGCCGCGCGTCAGCTGCAAGAGAAATGTCAAGAGACGTGGACCCACCTCTAAACTACGTTCGTAGATCTGACAAAAGCCTTCGATATGGTAAACCGGCCCGGACTTTGGAAAGTTATGCAGAAGTTTGGCTGTCCGCAGCACTTCACTCACATGATTCGATAACACCATGATTGGATGATGGCACGCATCAGGACTACGGAACACTGCCTGAAGCCTTTCCAGTGACCAATGGAGTAAAGCAGGTCTGTGTACTCGAGCCCACCCTCTTCAGCCTCATGTTCTCTGCCATGCTGATGGACGCCTACCGTGATGAGCGTCCCGGAATCCCCATCAACTACAGAACGGACGGAAACCTCCTCAACATTCGTCGGCTGCAGGCCCCCACGCGCATCTCCACAACCACAGTCCATGATCTGCTGTTTGCGGACATGCAAAGGAGCAGGGACCTCTTTGCAGCAGGTTGCACCAACTTTGGCCTCACCATCTACACGGACAAGACGGTAGTTATGCACCAACCGCAGCCAGGTGTTGACTTCAACACCGCACGAATCAACGTCAACAGAACCGAACTTTAGAACGTGGACAACTTCACTTACCTCGGCAGCACGCTTTCTCGCAACACTAAAATAGACGACGAGGTTGCCCGCAGAATCTCCTAAGCTAGCCAAGCCTTCGGTCGGCACCAAGCATCCGTAAGGAATCGTCATGGTCTTCAATTGTCAACGAAAATGAAGATGTACAAGGCCGTTGTGCTGTCAACACTCTTGTACGGACCGTAGACTGGGAGTGTCTATGCTAGCCAAGCGCGTAAACAGAACCACTTTCCTATCAGCTGCCTACGTCGCATATTGAAGGTGAAGTGGCAGACAGCCAGTCGGATCGCCGCCGCCAAGGCAAAATGGACGACACGCAAGTTTCACAATCCACGGACAGACACTGCCAACACCTAACCCCTCCCAACGTGTCCACGCTGTCAACGCAATTTTCGTGCACGCATTGGCTTGGTCGGTCACCTCCGGAAGCCATGCAACCCTCTCCGACAGCATCCACGTCTACTGCACAAAACCCTCCACCAGACCCTTCTCTGCCCTCCATCTCGACGGCAATCACCGACGCGAGAGATGCCCCGTTGCCCTCATACACCGACTCCAACCTACCCGCAACTTCCCACACGTCTTCCGACACATGACTGCCCGCCACAACTCGCATCCCCACACCTGAAGCGCCCACCAGCTCTGAGGGCCTCATATGCCCTCACTGCAATCGCACATTAACCTCACGCATCGGCGTAGTCGGTCACTTGCAAATCCATCGCAGGAATACTGGTTAACTAGTGCCTGGAGCATCAACACACAGACGAGACTGCTGAATTCAGAGCTCACATTGCACCCGAGCATTCGCTTATCACATAGGCCTACGAGGTCACACACGCATTCATGACAGCGGCATTGACCGTGATGTTGACACATCCGGCACTTCACACACCATACTTCAGCAGCCATAACCCTTATCACTAATCGCTTCACCACATGAATGCGTCGTCAAGTTTGTTGGGAAACCCAGATAAATGCCTCGCAGGTTAGCCGAACCTTCCTCTCATGTTTGCCTCACTACCTTATGTGATATGCCTCTTGCACCACTACTATCATGACTGCTGCTAGTATCATCAAGCATGGTTTTTCTACTAGCCTCATCAGTATTGGAATCTTTTAGCGTCACTATCAACTCAATCGAAGCCTCTTGGCAATCAGGCTTACTCGTACTTACTCGCAGTCGTCTCTGGGACCTGTTGCGCACTGATTAACAACTTTAGCCCTGCCGATACATTCATGTTTTCAGCGGTAATTTAGGGTGCGACCTTAAGCCTCACTCATAACATCGTATTTGCATCACGCCTATCACAGTCATCACTGTCATGGATAAATTTGTCAGGTGGCGTGGTCTTCGTCCCAACAAGCACCTCTAAAGTCACTTTCTTGCTAATTTTCGCCTAAATTTTGGCGTTGCCCAGACTTAACGAAGGGCAGGGTGGCGAGAGGCTGATCGTAGCTCTAGCCGACTAGTTTTACTCTGTTAAAGGGACTCCTAGGGGGATGACCGATCGTCGCTGCAGCTCTCCATGCTGCGCATGTCATGCGATTGACCGGATAATAGGACATGCACAAATGCGATTTCGACGCCAACTTAACTCGAGGCTTCAGCTTCTACTGCAAGGGTAAATAGAGGGGGGGGTCATGCAGGCAGGCAAGTAGTCCTTGTTGGACCCGGAACACCGCCGGGTGGGCCTCGATTCCCGCGGTGAGGAGGAGGAGAAGGAGGCGTCGGAGCAGCATAGTCAGGAGGGGCTGCTCTGTCATAAAAAAAACAGATGAAGAGAAGAGATGGACCCACCATAGGGAGGTTTCGTGAAGCAGACCTTGGCCGCCCTTGCTAGCCCGTCACAGGCTATTGCGGTAGGGGATATGTTTAACATAGCTGACTCATGGTAATCTCGTTGAGGCCTGGCGCATTTACGCGTCAACGCAGCAGCGCGCTTAGAGTGCTTACTTACTGAAATGACTAACTACCTTACACATTTCCACGTAGGCCATGTCAGCCCAGTTAAGCACTAGGCTTATTGCTTTAACTCATTGCTTCGTCTTCCAGTGTCTCTACCATACTGCAGCTATTTCTTGCACCTTTACCACAATTACCCTCATAATAGCCGCGCATTCAGCGCTCATTAGCCCAAACCTCAGCCTCACTAGTCCGCTGAAGTTTGTCCGCTGCAAGGTAAGCTGAGATCTCACTTTCGTTGTTCTTTCATATGTGATATCTTTTTTTTCTCTCTCCCTTCTCTCTTTCATCTACTTACCTCGTCCTCTTCCTCGTCTTTTATCTTTTTATGTCCATCCACATTTCAAAGTTCACCAGCTCTCTCTCTCTTCTTTCAGCCGCGACCACGGATGCCAACCGACAACGGAGCATGGGTAGTGCGTTTCAGTCGTCGACTGGAGGGTTACCCCTCTCAGGAGGGTGTTGGTCTAGGCTTCATTTAGGGCTGCTCTCACCCTTCTGAGATCCAATGGTCTGTAAGCACATGCAATGCCTTTCTTCAGCCAACCACGGTCCCTGCGGTCTGGAAGGAGTTCACACTTTCTCTCACTTCTGATTTCCTGTTGGTGACTGCACTCACGCTCCCACAGGGTTTCAGGCCCCACTGCGGGTGCCCAAAAAGCTAGGCGGTCACTAGGCGGTGGGAAAGAGAGTGAGGTCGACTATCGGCTCGTTTCTCTCCTCATCTGCGGACTAAGCCTCTGTAAACGATGATGGAATAAGTCCTCAAAAACTTATAATTCAGTGTTTCCTTTTACATACACAAAATATCATTTGCAGAAAAATATTTACGAACAGCCTCCTTCCGCACTGTTTTAGCCGTTCGTTTTCAACCGCATGTGGTGGCCTCGGTTGGTTCGTTCCTTCTACTCGGTGCCTATAAATACATTAGTTTTTACTCAGCTGTCTTACCTGTGGCAGCATCCACATTCTTATACTTTCATTGTATTGGACGCTCGTCGATCCAGCTTCCGCCGCTTCTTTTTTCTTTCGTCCCTCCGCCTGCAGTAAATTTTGCCGCTGCGCAGTTCAGTTTTGACTGCGGCACATGCTTCGAGCTGAATTCTAAGTTTTCCATTTTACCTTCCCCGCCGAGTACTTTTGGTGTGTTTCTCCCGTCACGTCCACCGCAGTCTTCCTTCGATGCACGGCGATCTTCGCTTGCATTGCTTGTTGTTAAGTGGCTGCCGCATTGCTCGATTGTACCTGCAACAAAGAAACTATCACGACAAACTTTCCTGAAACTCACCTTCATGTGAGCTATCCAAGCCCGCACCAGCATCATCACTCCACCTTCCTGACCCATGCTTTGCGATTGCTGGGTATTGCCTTATGTCTGTGAAAACCGTAGGCGTTCCGCACAACCGCACTGTCTTTTCGTTCACATAATCTGATATTATGACTAGTTTTGCATGCATTAAACTCTTACCCGATCCGCTGGGTTCTCCTTCGCTTCCGCCATCTGCCTGCATGTTCATGTCCTCCATTTCCTCTAACCGCAGGAGGCAGCAAGTCTCCGGATTGAGGGTTTTGTTTACCAGTCGTTTTTGGCTGCGCAGTTTCGCTTCTATTGGGTAATGGTGAGGTGCCGTAGGAAATGAATATACCTTCCGTCATATTCACGGGGTACAGATGAGCTTTGTGGCTGCAACAAGTATCCCAAGCTTCTGGCACTGTATTCATTCGGAAGGCAAACCACATTCGGTATTGGATTTCCTCAACGTGTGCCCAAACGAGCCTTACTGGAATATCTCCACTTTGGCACAGACCCCGTTTAAGTCGACTCCAAAACGCCTCAATGGCTTGCTTTTGCTTGCCCGTAATGGGGTTCAAAAGTTCTCAGTGTGGTTCACCGTGTACTGCGAATAACCCATTGTCTTCAGCTTACTATAGCTGCTCCAACAGTGTGTCACGATTTCACTGCCGTGCTTTACTCTCCAGCATATGACACTGCAAAGGGACGGCGCAGAGCGGCTGCTCAGTTGTTCTCACACTGCCCTTCTCTTGACGGTGTCGTACATACCGATTACCTACAATTACCGCACCTTTCGCCCTCGGTTGTACTTACGGTGGGTAGTCATCGACTCGTCCACCTGCACTTGAATTCCGCGTCCACCGATGGACGAAGCTACCCTGTTCAGGGTGTTGGAACAGACGTTCCTAAAAATTGCAAACCAGTTAACGACCAGTTTTAGGGATACTCCACAGAGAGTTCCCGCTTCCTGTACCGTTCTGCCGGCAACAAACGCCAGGCACATATTTGCTAGCTGATGCAACGTTGACCGGCTTTCATAAAATAAAGAATTCGTCCGCACATATTTTTTGCTGAGGCACAGAGCGCACCTGAAGATTTGTCCATCTCCGTTCTGCGCATACTTCTGCAGGGACACTCGTCCACCGCTAGAGCATCGTAAGTCCGTTGATAAAAGACTTTTACTGTGGAGGTAGGGCACCAGTTCGGCCGAATTGATAATTTGCAGAAGCCTATTGTCTAATGTTGGTTGGTCCAATCTTAGGGACCTCAGTGACCTGTGGTCCAGGCTTGAGTATAAAACGAGTGCACTTTTAGCCACTCAAAGTAGTGGTGTCTGGCATGTAAAATAGCATTTTGGTTTAAGATTAGACGGTCTAATGATCCACACATAGAGTTTGTTGAAGCAGCAGCTGCATCTACTAAATTGCACTGACTTATATGCTGACCAGAGTGTTATCGTGCTTAGATGTAGCAGAACCATACCCCGTTGGTTTAATCGTCGGTGTCACTGTGTCCTGCGTTTTCGTCCTCGCTGGTGTCCTGTTCGTTGTCTGGTGGATAAGGTGCAGGCGAACTGTCAGGTAAGATGCATGCATTTACCTTTTACTATGTATGAATGTGTTTTATGGATATGTTGAGCTAACACTAGCTGTCTTTCTGAAACAGGATAGTACAACCAACAAGGAAAAGAAAGACTAAAATGACCTTCTATTAGTTTTGCAGTCCTAATCAGTCAGTCATAAACAGCTACCTCCCCGTCAGTCGTCCTGGCTGCTGTTGTGCTCGTTATCTTCTGGATGAGGCGCAAACAAACTGTCAGGTTATTTGAGTTGACCCAATTTTGACATAACTCGAGGCTTTCAGCGGTATTTTAACCCACGCATAAATGATTCCATTTACTGAAAGCGAACGTTCTAACCGCTAAGCTACAAACGCCCGCTTCACGCAATGAATTTAATCACACTTGGGTCGATATTTGCCGCCCAACTTTGCACTAGTATGGAATCCACCAGTAGGGAACAGCAAGCTGACTGCCCAAGCAGGAATTCCTAAGCAATCATCTAGAATCCACCAGAAGGACTACTAGGCTGACTTAAATATTCGGGTTTGGCAGCTTTACTTCATTTGATCTGACCCGATTGACCAAATTGCTGAATTTTAGTTGACCCAATTGTCAGGTAATTGACATTCATTCACCAATAAAGGTCTCCATATGTATGCACGAGACACCACAATTGTTTTCACCGACACAAAAAATATTACTTACGATGACAAAAATGAATGGAATTAACATTTTTGCTTTAGTAGTTCACATCAGACAGTAATATGCAGTTTCAAGTTTTGCAACTCCCTGGGCCCCGAAACGACAACCTGTTGACTAGAAGTCCAACATTCTAACCCGCCAGGCACAAGCTGATTGTTCTGTTAATTGCTAATGATAGGCAGACCAACCATTGATTTTACGGTGCATATTTCGTATCTTTGTGCCTCGAAGCTCAATCGATAGGCTACCAGGTCAGCTATTTAATGCTCAGGTGTAGCAAATCCTTTGCTTGTTTTTTGTCCAAACCTGAACTCTTCTGTTTGTTATCCACGTGCGCGGTGTTGTTATTCTAGAGGTTCTATTAGTACTGACTGAATTCTAGATTTAACACTTAGCCTATCATGTGGACCTTTCTCATTAGCGTGTACGGTGAGCAACTCCGTATCAATTTTTCATGATATAAATAGTAACCCACATCAGCAACCATCAAAATAACTTGGCTCGTAACTTAGGGCATATAAAGGTCTATTCATAAGAGCGTAGTATTGACATCATTTTCACATTCGCAACTTATTTTACATGTTCAGCGCGAACAGTATTTTGCGCCGTCGCCTTGTAGTGTGCCTTCCCTTTCTTCAGCAGTGTTGCAGAAGACGAACCGAGAAACAATGTGGACTACATAACCAGGATCGGTGTGAACTACGAACCGGAGTCTGAGCCCACAATGGACCTATCGCAAACGTTTGTCAACTTTTGAGGAGTCGGATGATTTGTGGCATTGTTAAGAGCTGCAGAACTTCAGCTCTTCAGACCTAATGTCATGTTAACTTTCAGTCCTAGCATATACGGCAGTCAATGTGCCATGCTTATTTGAAAGCGGACAGCCTACTGCTTAGTTACAAAAGTATCCCGGACTGTTCCTCCCGCCGCGAAACTCACATTGGCATTGCTCGCTACGAAACACGCCATTTGCACAAACGTATACCAGTGTGGCACTTGTTCTCAGATTAATAGTTATCTCAGCAGCTGATACTTTTAAGTACCGGAAATAATTATCATGTTGGTCAGTTGTCTTACCACTAGCGAAGGCATGGCGGGGTGAGATTAATACGGTTAACCCCTAACCAGTGCGATTTTCAGGTCCGGTTTCTTAGGAGAACAGAAGATAATGGAATGCTAGAGTGCTAGAAGCAGCTTTCTGCGTGCATAATGTTATAGAAGGTATCGTGGAGGGTGGGGGGGTAAAGGTAGTGTTTAGATGCGAACGGGATTCCGATACCGCCTTGCAAATTAATGCACGTAGAGTGTGCCATTTGTAAATCGTACAACGGGAACTAATTGAACCTCAGTCTGAAAATGTTCTGATGGTAAATGCTCTACGCAGCTTTACATCTTCCGTCACACAATACTTCCAGCATGAGTCTCCGGATAATGTTTGAACGGGCAATTTGGTTTTCGTTGTGCATGAAAACCGCTCATTTAGTGGTTTAGGGCTTATTGTTATAATGTGTTTGCAGAATGCGCAATGGCGCCTGCTCTGTGAAGATTCTACTCCCTCCGGTAGTTTGTGATTTAATACTCTGCATTCAATTTGCACCTTAAATTGTGCTAACAGTGTAACGGATACAAATCTGCGTATTTACTTACAACCGACTCACGTTTAAATTGCCTAACCGTTTTACAGTTATTACGCTAACGTTAGAAGAATTCGACACAGGTATTCGGTTCCACTTTGATTTGAAATTATAAGTTGCTATCCTCTGGTTTTGAAACGCCTTTCTCTTTGTTTTACTTCCTAGTCCATCGCCGATTAATATCAAGGACTTTGACGTACATATTGAGCTTTTAGTATCGAACGCCGCCTAATCGACCGAATTTCAGAAAGGTGAAAGCTCCTTTCCGTAGCGTAATTTTAATACATTAGAGAACAATTTTGTGAACCTCAGGCTGTGAACATTGGACTACTCTATTTGCTATATTTCGTATACTTTTTAGACACTTGCCTACCATACAAAGCAACAGAATGTGAACTATAAGCCAGCGGCCATAATGGGTACTGTAAAGGCGAGTCTGAACCGGTATGTGGACATGACATCCTGTATGTTCTCTTGTTGCTTGGGCTAAGGTGATCTGTCGCAAAGCCTTCTGTCTGACTTGCCCTCAGTTGATCATGAATCCATGCTTGGCAGCAACCTTTTTTCAGTAGGAAACGTGGAAATAAATTGAGGGAAAACAGTAGCAGTCCGGTAAAGGACCAACGACGTAAACAACCCCGCCTGAATTCTGTAATACGCTACTCGCAGTGGTAGGGGTTATGCAGGTTGGAAAGCAAGAAAATACGATAAATACGAAAAAACAGAAATTGTAGACAACACTTTTATAAACAATTTTATACATAGCAAAACGTTTGGCAATGGAAATATAATTTTAGTTGACTCAATTGTGAAAAGACTTGAGGCAATCGATGTGATTTGAACCTGCGTATTAGAGAACCCCTTTAACGGCAGCCAATGCTCCAACTACCAAGCTTCAAAAACCCACCTTCTAATAATTGAAAAATAAATTTTAAAAACACACAAACAAGACACAAAGACAACGGAAGATAGGAAGGAACGGGGACGAAAACATTTAGAGCGTAAAGGCGACGTATGGTCGAACACTGGAACAAAATTTATTTTTTCTGAGCTTTCGAGCTCTTAAAAGAGCCCATCGTCAGAGGTGGAGAAACAGCAACAAATGTGGAAGCTACTTGGGGTATGTGTACAATAACTAAAATTTTGAACGTGCAGAAAATCAATAATTGTGTGTGCTGCCGACTTGCCACTGAGGGCTGTGCTAGCCAGTGCCAGTAGGCAAGATCGACAAGTTGTGTGGAAATATTT